>OX418216.1:4684802-4931951 GCA_948455865.1 Conomelus anceps | reverse complement strand
AATACTAGCTATTGTGCCCGTCCTTCGTACGGATTATGTTTAGAAATAAGACTAAATATGTTTCGGCTTTTTTGATAGCAACGATCATGAAGTCGTTACAGTAGCAGCTTAGGCCCCGTTCAGACGATACAGTTTTTTTGCGGTACGGTTTTTTTACTGTACGGCGTCAACTGTACTGTGATGTTCACAAGCGGCTTTGCTGCTTATTGCTGTGCTCTCCTTCTTCTTCCATTGCGCTTCCTTCTTCTTCTTCTTCTTCTTCAGTGGCCCTACAACCCAGGATGGGCCATGGCCTGCACTATTAATTGTCGCCAACGGTCCTTATCCAGCGATCGTTTAAATGTCTGTTCCTTTACTAAATTCCTTGAGGGCTGTCCGTTCCTATCATTTTGTGCTTCCATAACAAATGTTTTTTTTATGGAGTGGGGGAGTTAGCCCCACATCCAACCCCCAACCTGGAGGACCAGGGAATTTTTTCAGGTTTCCTTCCTTAGCCTTTAACAAACCAATGCTGAACTACAAGGCAGCAGTCAATTTTCTATTGGGGTTTTCTTCCCCTAGCCTTTGGATTTCCATTGACCTCCATCTGCAAGGCAGCAGTTTCTATGCTGGTTTTGGTCCACCCCGGGTATTTCATTTCCCCGGTACCACCTATATCTAGGAGGCATCCCCCAATCCGCCACCTGGGGAGGCGCCCGATAGGAGACCAGCAACTCCCACCATTGCGCTTCCAGTTCAGTTTTATTTATTCCAGTCCAGGATTATTTGTGTAAGATTTTTTTATTTGTATAAGATTTATTTAAATAAGTTTCTTATTATTTGTGTAAGATTTTTTTATTTGTATAAAATTTATTTAAATAAGTTTCTTACTGAAGGTTTCTCTTAAATTTTGATCAAAGTACGCAAATTCTGGTTTCAATATTCTACACATTTTTCTCTCATTATTTTTATATTAATCTTAAGTCTTGTCCCACAAGGCGGGTCTCTCATATATTAGAGAAATTAAATTTTCACAATTAATATCTTCCACTTCTGGACACTGGAATTCACTAATAAGAAGATCAATGCTGAAGATTATCAATGAAGAACATCAATGCTGACGATCTGAAGACTGCTTCCAGCGTAATAAGCATATCGTTTGTACATATCCATTACCGGTACAATACATGTGTCACCGGATACGGATAGTTATTTTGCGGTACAGCTGATTTTAGTGATACAGTTTTCGAAGACAAAACCGAATGTAGAAATCGGCTAGAACAGCTTTTTTACTGGATCCAGTCGAAACAGTATTGTGTGAACATACAATATGAAATGTACATGCAAACGAAAGCACTGCAAAATAACTGATACAGCAAATTCACTGTACCGCACAAAAACTGTATCGTGTGAACGGGCCGGGACCATGGCCGGGACCTTAGTAAACAACTTAGAACGTAAACAATTCAGTGACAGGTATCGGAGAGAATATTTTTTGAGAACAGCTGATTAATATATCATGATAAATTACGTGATTTGTTCTTATGTGGTAATAATAGTGCTACCTGGCGAATTCCCAAGAGCCTAGCACAAACCGCACCTTCCTGAAATGTTAATCTTTGTTTTGATAAATTTAAATTAGAAAATTTTGTTTTTTTTTCAACAAAGAAATAATTGATAAAACATTAGATGAGCTTTGAGTCACCAGACATATGTTTCCTAAAAGACTGCAATGCTCCGACTACACAAGTCTGCGGCGTAAATAACGCCGCGAAGGGCCCACCATTTATATTTGAGAACAGCTGATTGATATATCATGATAAATTACATGATTTGTTCTTATTCTTATGTGGTAATAAAACATGGAAGAAATGTATCCAAAATCGCACAATACTTGGTTTTTAAACGTTTATTATTCTGTTGAAAAAAAAGTTAATTTAGTTTTTTATAGCTAAAGACATTGTCAATAATGTTTTCAATACTGTTCAATAACTAAAATCCCGATCGATGCTCTCGTTTTTGAGGAGAAGGCCGCGTAAAATGTATCCAAAATCGCACAGTACTTGGTTTTTAAACGTTTATTACTCTGTTAAAAAAAAAGTTAATTTAGTTTTTTATAGCTAAAGACATTGTCAATAATGTTTTCAATACTGTTCAATAACTAAAATCCCGATCGATGCTCTCGTTTTTGAGGAGAAGGCCGCGAAAAATACCTTTGCGGCCGTGACAGACAGACAGACAGACAGACAGACAGACAGACAGACAGACAGAAAGTGAGATAAGACTATTTTCGGCTTATTTAATGTATAAAACGTAAAAATAACCAAAAAATATACAATTCTGATAAATGTACAGACAAAACTCTAATTTTATTTATATAGATATAGATATATTAATGAAGGGCTGAGAACCTATCCTTTCGATTCGCCTCGAAAAAGATGAAGGAATCGGTTAATTTTATTGGCCAACGAACTTGACCTGTCTAAAGATACCAAGAATCTGTGTTTCAAATTTGAAGTTGATTGATAAAGGCGTTCGAAAGTTATCGTGGAACATACAAACACACAAACACACAACGCCTCGAGCCTCAAGTCAAAAGGAAGATCTCGCTTCGCTCGTTCAAAAAGAGAAGCAAGTGATGAAGTGATGGAAAAGATGAAGAAGAAAAATAGGAATAACACAAAAATGATAGATAAAAAGGAAAAGCAAGAACCGTTGAGTGGCGACAGAATAAGGAGGAGATAAGAGAAGGGAGAAAGAGAAAATAAGAAAAACTGAAAATCGGTTTTTGAAATTGTGGGAGAAGATCAAACATGAAGAAAGAGAGAATGAATAAAATTGCAGAGATGATTTTTGTAGACGGTAAATAAGGCTTGACAAGAAGAGTGCAAGAAAGAAAAAGAGAAAAGAAAAAGAAGAAAAAAGGTGAAGAGGACGATGAAAATCAAGAAGAAGAAGAAGGAAATCGAGTAACAACGCACGAAAGCCATTAAATGAATGAACGTGTGTCAAGAACTTGGAAAGTCATAAATAATTTTCCGGCTGAGTTTTTCTCTTCACTAAACAAAACTTCGAATTGGTCTGTTCGGGTTTTTATTGTCACGTGAAAATTTTCGCTCACTTTTTCTCTGCAATGTGTGCTTATTTCAAGTCTATTTTAGACTACGGGTGACATATTTCTTCATAAAATTAGAAAGAGCTGTTTTTTAAAAAGTTTTCTAATATTCGAGAATAAAACACGATAAATATGTCTGGAAGGTCACTAGCAATGACAATATCCATTTTAAATATAATGTATTATTATTAAGACTATAAGGGTTTTGATAAAAAAAAATTTCAAAGTTTTGGATGTTATTAGAGCTTTGAAATGGTATCTATTGCTGGGAAAGAAAGATTTTTTCGTCATTTATTTTGTGAAATATGGGGGTTAAAGTAGAAATTTTTCGGTTTTTGGGGGCGATTGATCACACCTATGAGTAATTTGGAACTTTTGATAAATTTTCTGTAACTGAAAGATACCTCAAGGAATAAAATGACTTATTTTTTACTCTGATCAAGCTATATTAGTTTTCCAAAATACATTTTTCTAAAAATTTATTTTTGTGTTATTTAATTTATTTTGTGTGTTTGTTTGAAGAAAAGAGGGATGATAAAGAAGAAGATAGAGAAGAGAAAGAAGAGACAAAAGGTTGAGAAGAGACAAAAGAAATAGAAGAGAGGGATGATAGAGAAGAGAGAGTAGATAGAGAAGAGAGAGAAGAAAGAGAAGATAGAGAAGAGATAATATAGAGAGGAGAGAGAAGGGATAGAAGAGAAATAAGGGAGGGAAGAGAAAGAAGAGCGAGAATGGTGAGACGAAAGAGAAGAGAGAAGAGAGAGAGAAGAGACAGAGGATAGAGAAGAGAGAGAAGAGCGAGAATGGTGAAAAGAAAGAGAAGAGAGAAAAGAGAGAAAAGAGAGAAGAGAGAGAGAGAAGAGATTGTATAGAGAAGAGAGAGAAGGGATAGAAGAGAAATAAGGGAGAGAAAAGAGAGAAGAGCGAGAATGGTGAGAAGAGAGAGAAAAGAGACAGAGGATAGAGAGGAGAGAGAAGATAGAGAAGAGACAATATAGAGAAGAGAGAGAAGGGATAAAAGCGGAAGAAGGGAGAGAAGAGAGAGATGAGAGAGACGAGACAGATGATAGAGAAGGGTGAGAAAAGAGAGATGAGAAGGAAGAGAGAGAAAAAAGAGAAGAGACAAAGGATAGAGAAGGGTGTGAAGGAAGAGAGAAGTGTGAGAAAAGAAAGAACGAAGTGAAGAGAGGGATGAGAGAAAGAAGAGACAGAGGATAGAGAAGAGAGAGAAGGGTGAGAAGGGTGAGAAGAAAAGAAGAGGGAGAATAGAAGAGAACAGAAGAGAAGAGAGAGAGAGAGAGAAAAAGACAGAGACACATAGATATCGAGATAAAGAGAGACAGTGTTAGGGTGTGTGTGAGAGAGAAAGTGTGAAAGAGAGTGAGAAAGTGGTTGGGAGATAGAGTGAAAGAGTGCAAAGAAACAGAGAGTGAGAGAGACTGTGAGTGAGTGATATTGAATGTTCAAATTCAAATATTTACTGTTGACTTTGAATTCCCGTCACCTCCCTTCTCTTACTATATGATGATTGCTTGATTGCAGCTTGTCTTCTGATTTAGTGAAACTATCTGCTTACCATCTGCTACCACCTGTTGATTGAATGCAATCTCCCTTTCTGGAAACCCTCATTGAACAATGAACATCTTCCTGCCTCACTTGTTGCATTGGAGCTGATGTCCCCGAATTTATACCATTAAACATAAATCAATAAGTAGGTTTGATAATAGGCTACCAATCCCTTCCAATTTAGTTACGGTAATAATATTCCAGTAGCAAAGCATCATGGGTAGCACGATAATAAAGATTTAGAAAATGGTTATCGATCGAAAAGTTTACACGAAGGAATCGTGTCGCTTCCAATCAAACTGAATGAGCCCAAAAAATGTACTCATCAAACTTACAAATTCAATCAGATAAATGCATATTAGAGAATGAGAGTGGTTTAGTGGAAGAGAGAGAGAGAGTGAGAAAGAGAGAGAGTGAGTGTGTGTGAAGGAAAGAGGTAGATTTATATATGGGACACTACAAAGTACAGGTAATACTTATAAGGCATATCAGAATAAGAGGACTGAATAAGAGAAATAGAGAAGGAAATAATGACTAGAGAGATTAGATTAGTTTAGATTATTTACTTTATTCATGTAGATTACAAAATGCACAGTCTTAGATTCTAGATTATGGTAGTTAACAAATATAAATAAATAAATCTAGTCATAGATTTGAAATCTATACTAGAAAAATCTGAATATCTGAAATATTAGATACTTCAGGATGTATAAGTACTGTAACTATTGCTCTATTAATTTTACAATGCTAAACTAAAGAATTATTCAAAGATATGAATATAAGATGCAATTTGATAACGATAATATGATTGTGATGTATCTTCATGAAACGGCGAAGTTTGAACATATAAATGTCCATTCTTGGAAGAGGATATTCAAGAAAATCCTTCTCATCAACACTTGACCGTAAATAGATGAAGTGATGAAGGAGAAAGAGATGGAGTGATGAAGAAGAGAAGAGAAAAATTATCAATGAATTTAATCAGATCTTTTTCCGCAAAGTGAATCTGTCATGCAATGCTATATACTAGATATTATATATATATATATATATATATATATATATATATATATACAAAGGTGTGCAGTATATATCTATGACTCCATATTGATGGAGAATCCGCGTTGATTACGTAATAATTAGAGTGGCAGATGATATTTTTAAATCCGCTTTCACGTTCCAAGGATTAGTTAGATGAAAAGCTGCTATTTCATCTCGAAACGGAAATGAGATATTATGAGTATTATTGCTATTATTATTATTCGTGGGCAGAATTTGTGGTGGGGTAGATAAAAGAGAGGGGATGGTGGGAGGAGGAAGGATAATGGGGGGGATAAACAGGGGTGACCCCGGGAATCATTTCGGGGACCGATACCAATTTAAAAAATCAGTCAACCATAATTAGCTAGCAATTGACTGAAATGTCCAATAAGTGTCATATGAAAAACGTTCCTTACCTCCCTGAAATATTCAATACAAACCTCCCATAAATTTAATGATGCGTACCTTTGCGCACATAAATGATAAACATTGATTGAGTTCATGGGAGCTTTACCGATTACCAGTGAATTGTATCTTATCGAAAACTTTTTTTCTATTGCAGATGATGCCCACATGAGTCTAGAGACTTGTGCGTGGGTAATGAGGTGAATAGGTGAATGATGAGACTAAGGCGTCTGATTGGTCAATTCAAACTCATAGACGTCTATGAATTTGAATAGACCAATCAAAAGCTTCAGTTTCCGGTGCACTAGTAACCAGTAATAATTATATTCCCTAACTATATTCAACCACTTTGTTGCTCCAGTGTGTTTTTTTCTAATTTCTAAGGAGATTTAAAAGTATAAAAGAAGATTTCTCAAGAGAGATTAATTAAGGAGATTAATTTCTCAAGTTAAAGTATAACAATGTTTAACAAAAGATGTTTTATTTTGAGGGTCATTCCACGTCAAATGAACACACTTTTTAGGTCACCAACACAGATTTTCATAAAATTTGTTAAACTCATACTGAGTGATAAGACTAACAAAAATACCAAATATTAGATTTTTCTATTATTAGTTTATTATGATTAGTTAGATTAGTAAGTTATGATAAGTTTAGATTACAATTTCTTGACAAGTTACAGCCATTCAAAATTTCAAAAATATCCAAAAATTGGGAATCCGACATTTTTCAAATTGCTCTAGCAGCTGGTGCAACCAATCTAGAGGGCTGTTAGTGGTATCATTTTCTAGATTATTTATTGTTCTTTACAGTAATATGTATCACGATATTTGTTGTGATAAAAAAATTTCAAAAACCCCAAAACTATAGATTAAATTTGAGTTTTTACGATTTTTGGGGGCGATTGATCTCTCCAAGTCACTTAGAACTTTTAGTGATTTTTTCTAACTAAAAGATACCTTTACATATAGAAAAATATATTTTTTTATTTTAATCAAACGTCTAGTTTTTTTAAATCTTAATAAATTTGGAGTTTAAAATTTATTTTAAAATTTTGAAGTTTTATTGGATTTAAAAATATGTCATTCTATTCCTCAAGGTGTCTTCAAGTTATAAAAAATCATCAAAAGTTTAAAATCACTGGTATGTGAGATCAATTGCCCTAAAAACCGAATAAATTTAACTTTGAACCCTTATAAAATAATTGACGAAAAATTCACAAAATAATTGAAGAAAAAACGTTCTCCTCACAGTAGTAGATAACATTTCAAAGCCCTACTAACATCCAATACAAAAACTTCAAAAAAAAATTATAACCAAAAACATTTGCACAGCTTTTTAATGCATGGTGAATTATTAATGAAATAAAAGTCAATGGCAAAATAAATACTCGCCCGAAAATACTCTGCTTTTAAAGTACAAACAACTCCCCGCTAAATTTGCATTGCTCACTACTACTTGAAACGGAATTTTCATTCATATATTTTCCATTTTCAATCGTGAAAATCTATTATTAGCGGAAAAGTAATCATACGGTATTTCGAACTCACCTGCTGTGTTTCCCAGGATTTTCCAGGCAACAAGTTAATGGAGCATACAATTTTCCCGGTATATTTTCCGAGAAACAAGGGAGCTCTGCTTCCAATTGATCCTGTAACAATTGATTCAATTGTATGTGAAGCTGAATGGGTACAATATCATTCATACTGTCCATTACATGGCTCAAACGGCGAGGTGGAACTACCCGTGAGGGAATCCCCACCAATAGAAGCCATACGCTTATTTATTTATTTTTCTCATTCATATGTCAGCAAAAATAATATGTTATGAAAGAACCCCTCATCAAATAATGCTATTCTCAAAACAGCTATTCTTGTATAACAGTACCAACTGGCGGTCTCGCTTCGCTCGCCTCAACTGTGAAGCCTAAGGGCGTCACCCACTAATTTTCCGTGAGGGGATTAGATTGAGTTTTCTTTCTTTTTCTACCCGGTAGGCCTATTCATGGAAAGTTACAATTTTTGCATATGAATGGTTAAAAACAGAATTATTAGCATCACTTAGATACTGTAGTAAAATTATATGATGCTATTTTTATAGAGCTGGAAATTATGAACGTTGATATTATTTGTATAATCATCGTTAAAGATATTGTCCTAAATGACAAAACTGATATTACGAAATTTAATATTCACGGCTACAAAACATAAAAAGACGTTTGAATAGAGATTCACACTCTTTCTCCCTCAACTTGTACGAAGGAGAAAGAGCCGTGAATCTAACAATCAGATAGAATACTCAGCATTTTAAAAAAATTCGATTTTCAATTTCCTAATGGCTGGACCAAGGAGATTTTTCACTTCTCATCCAGACCTAGTGCCTGACGGAGCGAGCGGTCAACGATGGTCAGAGATTGCTTTTTTACTTAATTGATCAGCTGTTTTCAAAGTTATAGTCACAAGCGTAGATTGCACTGGGCGAGTTTACTAGCCAACAGGAAGAGAGGAGAGGAAGGAGAAGAAAAAGAAGAAAGAGAAGGAGAATATTGAGAATAATTATAAGAATATGATGGAAAGAAGAAGTAGAAGTAAAAGAGATGGAGGAGGAAAAGAAGGAGGATGAGGAGGAGAAGGGGAAGAAGATGAAGAATAAAAAGAAGAAAAGAAGAAGAAGAATAGGAAGAAGCAGAAGAAGAATAAGAAGCAATAGAGGGAGGGAAATGACTTTAGAAGATCAATTTTAAAAGCAAGAACAAGGGGAAAGTAAAATAATACTAGCAGAAGAGATGAAGAATACAAAAAAAAAGAATGAAGTGAAATAAATAAGGATAAGAAAATAAAGAAGAAACAATGAAGAAAGAAGAATGCGAAAAAAAGAGGATGGGGGAATAGTATAAGCATGAAAAATGGCGAAGAAGAAGAAAAATAAGCAGATGAAGAAGAAGACTGAAAGGAAGCCTCCCAGAGGCTTATCTAATCAGAGACAAGCGTTCCAACCGACTCCGCTATACAATTGATAAGTAATTTTAAGGTTGGAAAACCTTTTATCCAATATTTATGCACAATTTGAAACTATTTCAACCAGCAACAAACGCTGAACTAACACTCTTAAAACTTTTCAAAAACCCAACTACTCCAATTTCATATAGAATCGCAAATTTCCAGCTTCGGAAACTCATTAAATATTTCATTCCCGCATATTTTTTGCCACGCAGGCAAAAATATTATGACCGACAATGTGTCAGTAGTCTTTTTGTATGTGTAGTCGATCCATTTAGAAAGAAAAAACTGGAAGACGGCTGGAAACCCCTGGAAAACCCTGTGAAACCCCGGAAATCCTCCATTTTTTATTCATAACGACCGCCCGTGCATCCATAGCGATGATGTAGAGGGATATTTTCATCCCCAATTTAAACCCACCTCTTTTCTCAGGTCACGTGATAGGGTTTTCCAGCCCTAAACTACCCTTTTCCATACCCTAACTGCATTTTCCAACCCGGTTTCACACCCTTCTACTTTCGTGATCGCCTGTGCACCCATTAACTTTAGAATATCGTCATTATCTATCTCGTTAGAATGCGGAGGAGATGGTATCGAGCTTTCTCACGACAAAATCACGTTGATTGTAGGTTAGGTTAGGTTGGAGCTCATTATTTTGCTCTTTCTCTTTTCTTTCTCTCTCTATCTCGGACATTTCCTACATTTATCTTCTTTCTTTCTACTTCTTTGCTCTTGTGAGATTGCTTCTCATCAAACAGAATGTATTAAAAAGCCAATTCAAATACTCCATGTTTATTGATCTAATAATACATATAATTAGAGTGAGTAGAGGGGTTATGTGTGTGTGTTGGGTGGGGGGGGGGGTGTTATATGCCTTAGAAATAAGTGACTATTTTGATTTATAAATATATAATATTAACTTTAAAATGCCCATCTGTGTCACTTGAGTTAGGCCTACACTCAGTCAGAACTTTGAGATTTTGCAGGTCAGAACAACATTTCTCAATAATTGTTCTGACCTGCAAAATCTCAAAGTTCTGACTGAGTCCACTCTGAAGCAAGCGGCAACATGGTTCAGGGCTAACAGATTCATGCTTAATGAAAATAAAACTCAAACTATGCACTTTACCCTTAGGGATGGGTTAGATGATGTGAATTTAACAAGTGATGCAAATATATTCATTGACAGATACCTGACCTGGGAAGCCCATATTAATTATGTCTCTGGTAAACTATCAAGAGTGATTTACCTAATTAGGCAACTGAAAACCCATGTTCCAGACAATTATTTAAGTTCAGCTTATTTTGCCTTTTTTCAGAGTATTGCTACATATGGTATACTACTGTGGGGTAATAGTAGATATATAGGAAGAATTTTATTATTGCAAAAAAAGTGGTCAGGGTATTGACAGGTTCTAATAGATTAGCACATGCTAAGCCTCTTTTTGTTGAGCTTAAAATAACGAAAATAGTGAATTTTTACATATACACAGTATTATTGCATGTTAGAAGAAACTCATCCAATTTAAAATTAATTTAAAATAAGTAAGGGCTTATAAAGGTGGAAACCTGTAGCATATGAAACACAGAAATAACGGCATAATAACTCACAACCATTCTGCACTGTCTAATTGTTTTGTAATGACATTTATAGTCTTTTCTCATTTGCTTGACAAATGTTCCTAGTAAACTGGTTTTTAATGTAACTTAACGTAAACGTAATACAGTATAACGTAACAATATCATTACGTTATAATAACGTTACGGTATGGGAAACAACTTTAATAACCACGTCCCACACTCCAATCCCACCTGAAAAGAGACACAATTCCGCAACAAACAAGGTCGCGTAGATTGACAGACGCCTGAAGAAGTACTACTTCTGTCATTAATAATAAGATAAGCGAAAACTTTCTTAGTCTATTTCGAGTTGCAAGGGTGGATTCATTCAGGGAACGCGTCAGTCATACATTACGTCAATAGTCATGACATGCAACGGCTAATGAATATCAAGTAAATTTATCGATCAGACTCCACTTAAAAGGCACTTGACAATATTTAATAACAAGCCGGTTGTCAAGTGCTTTTGCTTTGTTACATTGCTAATGCATTAAGACCCCATTTTGTATTGATGTCTGTGTGGAGGATTTATTTGAAACTCTTTTCAAGCCACTCAAAAATGTCAAGTTTAAAACTTTGATTAGATTTGCCTGTGGAGAGGTTTTGAGAGTTATTTTTGGTGTAAAATTAGATCTGTGATTTTTTTTTTTTTTTTTTTTGTAGATTACGTCTTGGAGACTCCAGTTCAGGAGTATAAGACAAGTCAGATCAACAATATTATACACTAGATACCATAATTACTTCAATTAGTTGAGATGAGGCTTAATTTTGATGTGAAAGGAACTCTTGTACACTATAAAAAGGTTTGTTAACTAAATATTTTTTCAATTGTTTTTTTTTAAAAATATTTCTATATTTTCAAGACTCTTCAAAAACTGCGGTAGCTTGTTGTAGAATTTCCTACCAATATAACTAGGTTTTTGTTTGAATAAGCTACTATTGTGACTCACCAAGTGATAATCTCCTCGGCTTCTTGTATTATAATCATGTACATCAAGATTTTGGTTAATATCATTCGTTTTTACATATAAAGTAGCTTCATACACATATAAGCAGGGTACAGTTAGGAGACCAAGTCTCTTGAACAACGGCCTACATGAATCTAATCTATTTACTCTTTCTATACACCTAACCGCTGATGTTTTCCATGACGAAGTACTTTAAGAACAATCTAATATCGAAGCTGACACTGTATTTCTAATTATATGAATAGAATTTCTAAATAGAAATACAATGTATTTTACATTAAACATTGTATAATTTTACATTAGATTGTAAAATTAGATGATAATAAATAAACAAAGTGTCAAATTAAGGTATTACACTCTGTAACCAAGAATTTGAATTGTAAAACTCAAGTTTAAAAAGGTGTATACATAAATTGTAATCTGTGATGTTTCCATGACGAAAATTTTTTTTTTGAGGATGAAGCCCACATAGGTCTTAGACCTGTGCATGGGTAATGGGTTGGATGATGGTGATTGATGAGTTGGACCTACAGTTTTAGGTGGGTTCCGAACCACCGGGAAGTGATTCTACAGCAGAGAACAGTGTCTTTTTGCTGGCCAATCTAATCGGTCACCGTTACAAACAGGTCCTACGAGGACGCAGCTTATCTCTATCTGATTGAACAGATAACCTGCTACGGCTCGCGGCTATCACTTTACTTGATGAACAATCTAATACTTGAAGAACAATCTAATATCAAAACTGGTACTGTATTTCAATTTGGTAATACTAATGTGAATACGGAGTCAGTTTTGATATTAGTTTGTAAAACTATTTGATAATAAATAAACAAAGTGTCAAGTGCCAGCCAGAGTCTTATCTAATCACAGACAAGCGCTACCAGAGCCGGTATTACAAACATTTGAATTGAAAAATATCTTTCAAAAGGTGAATTTCAGAAAATATATATTGTGATGAATATTTTCCTTTGTGAAGATATTTTCAAGAGATATCTATAGGCCTAGTGTAAAATTGGACAAATTAATATCGACATAAATTGTAATCTGTGATGGTTTCTATAATAATAAGCTTTTACTGGTGGGGAGAGCCTTATGGGTAGTCCTATTTCACCGTTTGAACCATGTTATCAAGAACATGGTTGACCTATTATTTTAGGTGGGTTCCGAACCACTGGCTAAGTGGTAATAATGCTTATCACATGGTTTCCATGACGAAGTACTTGGTGAACAATATCGAAGCTGACACTGTATTTCTATTTAAATTATGATTTTTAGTCGCTTATACTGGAGGGGAGCATTTCGCTTCTAAAGAGAAAGAGGCTGACAATGCTTCTATTTTCAAAATCTTGACGTACACGATTACAATACAAGAAGCCGAGGAGATTATCACTTGGTGCGCTTATTTAAACAAAAACTTAGTTTTTTGGTACGAAACTCGACAACAAGCTACCGAAGGTTTAAATAGTTTTGAAAAGAGAAAAAGCTTTTTTCGCCAAGTATCAATTCATTTGGTTTAATTTCTTTTTTCTTTCATTTTTGCTTTCGAAGCCTTGTCATTTCGATTTTTTAATAGAAGTCAAAATGTGAGTCTAGTTTCCAAAGCAGTTACAAACTAAGATTAATTTTGCACTTTTTGTAAATATAGTTTTATTTCTTGAGCGAAAGTGGGAATATATATGTTTTTGGAATAAATTTGAATTTGAAAAATACTAAATTGTTTCAGTTGAACTGGAACTAAAAATTTGAACAGCTTCATTTTTCATTTATTGAAAGTAGCAATAGTATTGGCTAACAAAATTGATGCATCTGATCTCTGATAGGCTGAACTATACTACGCTGCGATTGGTTGTTGGGCTGAGACGTGTCTCGCCCACTTTTAACAATGGGAGGAGCTAACCTGTGATTGGTTGTTGGGCTGAGACGTGTCACACCTTTTCTATCAATGGGAGGAGCTAACCAGTTGCAGTCAAAAATAAGCAGAAAAAAGCAAAAAACAGTTGAATGATAAGAAATTGACAAAGTTGAAATGTTAAAGTATAATCATAGTAAACCAATTGACTAAAATCAAATGAGGAGGAATTTATAAAATTGAATAACTAATTTCAATATGTAATTTTAAATTAGATGTTATTTTTGCATGGAAACGTAGAAATGTAGCAGGTTTTCGAGAAATTGCATTTTTTACACGAAATTGAACAAATTCAATAAATATTTATGAAATAGGAAATCTTGAACATCTTAAAATTTTTAGTCATAATCAAGGTTTTTCACTTACCTAGCAGAATTAAAGTAATTAATTTTCAAAATTCTGAAATTTTTGAAACGGATATTGCAATATTTAATCACTCTATCATTAGCAGAATTACTTGCATCACCCCGCTTTACTAAACTTTGCTTCAAACCGTAAAAAGTTTTTATTAGAACTGTAGAAAATCAATATAGTTATTTCGGGAAGGAGATTTTTCAAGTTAGTCCCATCATTAGCAGAATTTATTGCACCCTTGAACTCACAATGATATTTATCTGAACTATAGAATATGTAAGATGCTATTGAAAAAATTTTCAAAGTTAGTTCCAAAGGAAAATAGGAATCAATAGATTCAGGTGGAGTTATGGTTTCATTCATTTTTTGGCAAGTTTTGGTATTTATCCAACCAGTTAACAACTTTTGGCTCCTTTCCTTCCTTTGAACTTCAAACTTTTTTTGTAAATTTGATTTCTAGGAAAACTTTCAATCGATCCGGTTATCTATTTTTTTGTTATTACAGTAATTGATTTTAAAATTCGCACCATGAGAGAGGCTTTCATTATTTTCTACTAAATATTAATCAATACGGTATATAAAAATATTAAAATTTCCATCCAAGCCTTTAAAGGAGAGTCTCAAAACTCCTAATCACGAAATCTTGTCGAATTAATGTATGAAACACAATGAACACTAATAAAAATACTATTAATTTATTATTATTAAATAATTATTTTAATAACAAAAAAATTCACATTTAAACAATTATTTAATTATTTTATTTTATTGTGACACCTCAACATTTAATTTAATTTTTGTAAATTTGAAAATTTATTAAAGTCCTTTCGCAATATTATTCAATTCCCAAAACTTTGGATTACAGTACCTCGCAATTATACTTACCAAGTTATATTGACGCATGGAGTAATATTATAAGTTAGTGATATATAACCTTGATAGGGTGTTTAAGATCCAAAAGAAAGCTGGAAGGTGTATGGAAAGAGTAAATAGATTAGATTCATGTAGGCCGTTGTTCAAGAGACTTGGTCTCCTAACTGTACCCTGCTTATATGTGTATGAAGCTACTTTATATGTAAAAACGAATGATATTAACCAAAATCTTGATGTACATGATTATAATACAAGAAGCCGAGGAGATTATCACTTGGTGAGTCACAATAGTAGCTTATTCAAACAAAAACCTAGTTATATTGGTAGGAAATTCTACAACAAGCTACCGCAGTTTTTGAAGAGTCTTGAAAATATAGAAATATTTTTAAAAAAAAACAATTGAAAAAATATTTAGTTAACAAACCTTTTTATAGTGTACAATATTACACATCAAAATGAAGCCTCACCTTAACTAATAATAATTGATATAGTAATTATGGTAACTATAGTGTATAAGATTGTATAATTATTGTTGATCTTACTTGTCTTAAACTCCTTGACTGGAGTCTCCAAGACGTAATCTACAGAAAAAATATTCTACTTGTTTTCCAAAACGTGTACTTTATTTATTGTGTTTGCAGATATTTTCTTATCTTCCCCAAAATAATAATTAAGGGTTACACGAAATTGGTCACGAAATAATAATGAATACCAAGAAATAACAGAACATCAATATTTTTTTCGTATTTCGCTCAAGTTTCATCTTTTATAATATTTTTTTTCTACTTCAAGCAATTCTAAACAAAGCTACCTGATTTCAAATTTTAGAAGCTCTAGATTGGAAAATGCTTATCTGATTAAACTGATGCTTATTAAAAAAAAATTATTACAAGAAAACATAATTCATGATAGGGATAAAAGAGTGACACCATTCCGGGTTTATGGAGGCAATCTCATCAAAATCAGCTTTTACAATATTTTTAGGATTCTATCATTTTCATGAAGAATGTACGATTCACAATTTTATAGCATTAAAAAATTCAAAATTGATCGTGTTTAATTTTCTTAAAAAATGTAGTCAATTACGCATTTATTATTCCTTTTTTAATGATTCATTCATATATATTTTAAAAGGAATTATTAAGACCGATTACAACAACTTTATGCACAAAGTTTTTCTTCGTCAATTTAACCATGTTATGAAAACATCATGTATCCTCAGTTTTAGGTGGATTCCAAACCACCGGATTGGTTGCTAGACGTTTTCAATTTCAACCGTCACTTAAAAAAAAAACTAATCGGAGATAAAGAATCCTATTGTAGAAGTTTCAGATCGATATTTGCAAGAAATTATGAAATTAAAGTAAACAATTATATTAGAAGATTTCATGTTTAATAGAAAAATTTAATCTTATTGATAAAATCCTTTCCTGGAATATTCTATACAAATATTTGCATGGAATTATAGAACGATAGTTCAATTCACTTGCCTTTAGAGGTCTAAGCTATCTACATTCTATGATAAAAAACTTTTCAGCTTTGTTTTGATAAAAAATATCTCCTTGTTTAAAAATAAATTTCCACATAAAAATCTTATATTCTAAGATAAAAACAACATTAATTCTCAACTTTATGTTGTGATAAAGAATATCTTCTTATTTAAAAATAAAAATGTCACAAAAAACTTATATTCTGTGATAAAAACTGCAATAATTCTCAGCTTTATGCTGTGATAGGAAATATCTTCGTTTAAAAATACAAATTCCTCAAGAACTTTAATTTTCTGATAAAAAAAACAATAATTCTTAGCTTTATGTTGTGCAAAAAGTACCTACTTGTTTAAAAATACAAATTTCACAAAAAACTCATTAAAACAAATGTTTTTACCTGAAATTATGTAACATAAGTTCAGCTAACTTGCCTTCAAAAGGTGAAAAACTCTCAGCTATATTCTTTGAATATATACAGCTATAATATGCTGTGCATACAGGTCAGTTTCAACGTGTTTTTGTTATGTATAAACATGTTCAAACACCCGATATGTTTCACGCGCGTACGCGCACCCACAATATTTCGTGATGGCGTAACATACCTCGCGCCGTACACTGTCGGAACGTAACTGCCGGGGGTTGAAGCGTATTCGGTGAGGGATGCCAGACAGGCCACCCTCTCACAACGGAATGTACTGCGCATGCGCCAGATTTGCCGCGCACTGTTGCCGCTGACAAGTGGTGTGACATGCACCTCCTCACCACCTCCACACCACTCAAACATTATACTACTATACTAATACACTATAATATATACTACACTTCTATGATAGTACATATAATTAAGATTGGGGGTGTAAATTTTTATATATTAGTGTATTTGAAGGACTTGGAGTGTGTAAGTTGATACAGGGAAGTGATACCGTGAGCCGTAGCAGGTATCTGTTCAATTGGATAGAGATAAGCTGCGTTCTACTGGGCACTCTTTGTAACGGTGACCGATTAGATTGGCGAGCAATAAGTTCTCTGCTGTGAAATCACTTCCCGTTGGTTCGGAACCCACCTAAAACTGTAGGTCCAGCTCATCAATCACCATCATCCAACTCATTACCCACGCACAAGTCTCAGACCTATGTGGGCTTCATCCTGAAAAAAAATAACGTGATCTGTATTCAATACCCGAATTCATTAAAAGTAAATAGTAGTTTATGCAACGATTTTATTTTGACCCTTATTAAAGCACGAGTTAGATGTAAGTTATAACACGAGCGAATGCGAGTGTTATAAATATCTCACGAGTGCTTTAATGGCCAAATAAAATCGTTGCATACACTATTTTATCTACGACCACTAGTATACATTTAATTAAAACAATTTCATTCTACCTGTGACTGTCAGAGATACCTAACCTCTCATCTCAAATACGAGAAGTTATAGTAGATTGTTAGGTTAAAGTAGCTGGTGTAGCAGTTTGATGAAATCAGCTGATAGTTTCACAATATTGAATTACGATATTGATTCCATCAAAAATGCTTCTGATTGGTCCAGAACCCGTGTTATAATGTAGAACCTGTACTATAATGAGCTCATTATGCAGCGGGTTTCAAAAAGCATTTTGAAAAGACAGCTGTTTTGGCATCAATTGAGAAACTGTAATGTATACATTATGACATGGTCGTAGATAAAAACTATTTATCCTATTCAGTGACACATTAATCATTATTCAGATTAATTATTATTTAGCTTCTTGGATTGCTTGTTCCATAACGATGTGCGTTGTTAATATTAACTTATTATTGTAAATTTAACGACTTGCACTCAATTTTAACTGTGAATAGATAATAGTTGTACTCACTTTTGTCTAAACGTTCTCGAATCATGGAAAATCATCTTCTAGGCCTTAATGAGTAGGAATATTATTTATTCACAATTAAAATTGAATGCAAGTCGTTAAATTTACAATAATAATTTAAGGGAAGTGATAGCCGCGAGCCGTAGCAGGTATCTGTTCAATCAGATAGATAAGCTGCGTTCTCGTAAGTCCTGTTCGTAACGGTGACCGATTAGATTGGCCAGCAAAAAAGCTGCTGTAAAATCACTTCCCGGTGGTTCGGAACCCACCTAAAACTGTAGGTCCAACTCATCAATCACCATCATCCAACTCATTACCCACGCACAGGTCTCAGACCTATGTGGGCTTCATCCTAAAAAAAAAAAAAAATTTAATTTTATTTAGCGTTATATAAAACAGTAATTGGTGCTAGCTAATGAAAGATAGAGAGTACTCTAATGCATTATGAAATTTATTACAAGAAAGTTAATCAAGTAAAGATACAACAGACACAACCTATAGAACCTATAATAGCCTAAGGAACAGGTTTTTTTAAATACATTTTTTATTAAAATATTCAAATTTTAGGTCAAGACCAAAAAATTAATGGATAATGAAGTAGAAACATGGCTGACAAGTTATAGAATGATAAGAAGTAGAAGAGGAAGTAAATGGTAGAGAGGGAAAGTGTAGATTAAGAAAGAGAAGAAAAAAGAGGATAAAGAAGGAGGAAATTGAGAAGAAAAAAGAGAAAAAGAGTTCAAGAAGAAGACGGTGGTGATGATGGAGAAAGAGAATAAGAAGAAGGAGGAGTAGAAGAAGGCGGTAGAAGTAGGAGGAGGAGAAGGGGAAGGAGAAGGAGGAGAAGAAGGAGGAGGGAGGAGAAGAAAAATGAGAAAGAATGAGTAGAAAAAGCAGGAGAAAGAAGCAGTAGCAAAAGCAAAAAAGAAGACAAAACAAGAACAAGAAGGAGGAGAAGGAGGAGGAGAAGGAGGAGAAGAAAAATGAGAAAGAATGAGTAGAAAAAGCAGGAGAAAGAAGCAGTAGCAAAAGCAAAAAAGAAGACAAAACAAGAACAAGAAGGAGGAGGAGAAGGAGGAGAAGAAAAATGAGAAAGAATGAGTAGAAAAAGCAGGAGAAAGAAGCAGTAGCAAAAGCAAAAAAATGACAAAACAAGAACAAGAACAAGAAGGAGGAGGAGAAGGAGGAAGAGAAGGAGAAGGAGGAGGAGAAGGAGGAGGAGAAGGAGGAGGAGAAGGAGGAGGAGAAGGAGGAGGAGAAGGAGGAGGAGGAGGAGGAGAAGGAGGAGGAGAAGGAGGAGGAGGAGGAGGAGGAGGAGGAGGAGGAGGAGGAGAAGGAGAAGGAGAAGGAGAAGGAGAAGGAGAAGGAGGAGGAGGAGAAGGAGGAGGAGAAGGAGGAGGAGGAGGAGGAGGAGAAGGAGAAGGAGAAGGAGATGGAGAAGGAGGAGGAGAAGGAGGAGGAGGAGGAGGGAGAGGAGATGAAGGTGTAGAAAAAGAAAAGAATAGATGGAGGTGAAGTAGAATAGAAAGCAAATAGTAGCAAGAAGAATAAAAGAAAAAAGCTGTCGTAAAAGAGGAGAGGAAAAAAGGAGACGGTCGAGGTGGTTGGAGTAGGAGGAGAAGGAAGTGATGATTGGGTGGGGGAAGAGGAGAAGGAACATAAGGAGGAAGAGGAATTGCAGGAGTAGGAGGAGTAGAAGGAGGAGCAGGAGGAGGAGTAGGAGGAGGAGTCGAAGGTGAAGCAAAAAAAAAGAAATAGGAGGTGAAGAAGAAAAAGCAAAAAGGAGCAAGAAAAATAGAAAAAAGCTGCTGTACAATAAGAAAAAGAAAAATAAAGAAATTGGAGAAGGAGGAGGAGGAGGAGGAGGAGGAGGATGAGGAGGAGGAGGAGGAGAAGGAGGAGGAGGAGAAGGAGGAGGATGAGGAGGAGGAGGAGGAGGAGGAGAAGGAGAAGGAGGAGAAGGAGGAGATGGAGGAGAAGGAGGAGAAGGAGGAGAAGGAGGAGAAGGAGGAGAAGGAGGAGAAGGAGGAGAAGGAGGAGAAGGAGGAGAAGGAGGAGAAGGAGGAGAAGGAGGAGAAGGAGGAGAAGGAGGAGAAGGAGGAGAAGGAGGAGAAGGAGTAGGAGAAGGAAGAGGAAGAAAAGGAGGATAAGGAGGAGGAGGAGGAGGAAAAATTGTAGGAGGAGGGAGAGGAAGAAGATGAGGAGTAGGAAAAGGAATTGAAGATGAAGAAACAGAGAAGAAATAAGAGAAGGTGAAGAAGGTGAAGAAGGTGAAGAAGAAGAAAAAGCAGAAAAGAGCGAGAAGAAGAAAGCTGGAGAAGAAAATGAAGAAATTTTGTAGAAGGTATGCCTATACAGTAGTTCGTTGGGGAGATGACATTGACCTAGTGACTGCCTTACGGTGGCTATGGGCAGTGGGTCAGCTGTGGCTGTGGAAAGGACAAGCAACAGGTTGTTGACACTGGCAATGACAGCGCTGCTACTGTACTAAAAACAGTACTGCTCCCGTCAAGGTCTCTTCCTAATCTTCTTCTTCTTCTTCTTCTTCTTCTTCTTCTTCTTCTTCTTCTTCTTCTTCTTCTACTTCTTCTTCTTCTTCTTCTACTTCTTCTGCTGCTTCTTCACATTCTTCTACCTTTTCCACCTACCTTTCAACGGTTTTTCGTTCATACTTATCTGTATGTTTTCTCCCTGCTTCTACTACTACTTTTTCTACTTCTTGTTTCTACTTCTCCTCCTTCTCCTTTGCTTTTTTTCTTCTTTTTCTTCTTCGTCTTCCCCAGCCTTCTACTTCTTCCCCTACTTCTCTACTACTCATTTCACCCTCTTCTTGGGTTCTTTTTTCTATTTCTTGGTCTTCTCTTTATTTTGTTATCTTCATCAACATCATTATCTTCTCCTTTACTCTCTTGAAGCGCCTGTTATGAATGCCAACAAAGGATACATAATAGTTTATAAATGTTCTATCTACGATATATTATGAGCTCTAAATATTTCTCACTCAATCAAATGAAGAAATACAACAAAGATTTACAATGACTCATAGATAAGATCAATTGTCCCCAAAATCCGAAAAATTTCAACTTTGAACCCCCTTATTTCGCAAAATAATTGATGAGAAATATTTTTCTCACAGCAATAGATAACATTTCAAAGCCCTAATAACATCCAATCAATAAAATTTACAAACATTGTAGGGTCCTGCTAAACCCGTAGGTTTTTCAGCAGGTGTCCATCTTCTCAAGTATTACAACAAAGAAACAGATTAAACAAACTTCGAAAAAAAATTATGAACAAAATAATGTGCCGTTGTTGTTTATTGAGAAATAAAATGAAAATATTATTTATTTAAAAACCCTGCGCACAGCCTTAATTCGTGGGGTCCTTCGTTACACCGTTGTATCTGTTTATTAGACAGGATATCACTACCTAATCATCTCAGAACATAATATATCTCCATCACAATCTCCCTGATGGTTTCCCACGGATTGAGGCAGCTAAGCCCCCAAATGACTAATCGCTACCAAACCCGCTACTGATCCTGGATTCAATCCTCGTAACACATTGAGCACATACATAAATCGAGACATTTGTATTTGAAACGGTTATTCGAGTTTGAACGGTAGGATATTTAGGTTAAGGGGAACGATTATACAACTCCTTAGGTCAACACCCACCAGATTTACAGAGGGGGATATCTTGGCGGTCATGAAGGATCAAGGGTGGTCAGGCAGAAAGATAGATAATCTGCAGTGGCGTGACAAAAGCGTCATTGTGGGGGGGGGGGGGGGGATGACCAATGATCTAATAGTGAGAGGGGGAGAGGATGATCAATGATAGCCGAGTGCCGTAACAGGTATTTGTTCAATCAGAGATAAGCTACGAAACTCCTGGGCGCTCTTTGTAAGGGTGACCGATTGGATTGGCCAGCAAAAAACACTCTGTTCTCTGGTGTAAAATCACTTGCGGGTGGTTCGGAACCCACCTAAAACTGTAGGTCCAACTCATCAATCACAGGAGTTGATAGCCGTGAGCCGTATCTGTTCAATCAGAGATAAGCTACGAAACTCCTGGGCGCTCTTTGTAAGGGTGACCGATTGGATTGGCCAGCAAAAAACACTCTGTTCTCTGGTGTAAAATCACTTGCGGGTGGTTCGGAACCCACCAAAAACTGTAAGTCCAATCACAGGAGTTGATAGCCGTGAGCCGTAGCAGGTATCTGTTCAATTAGATAGAGCTAAGCTACGAAACTCCTAGGCACTCTTTATAAGGGTGACCGATTAGATTGGCCAGCAAAAAACACTGTGTTCTCTGGTGTAAAATCACTTCCCGGTGCTTCGGAACGCACCTAAAATTATAGGTCCAGCTCATCAATCACAATCATCCAACTCATTACCCACACACAGGTCTCAGACCTATGTGGGCTTCATCCACATTTTCAGAAGAAAGGAAAGATGTAATAGTGGGGAGGGAGGGTTGGCTCCAGACACCAAAAAGAACACCTTAAGAGGAGAGGGAGGAGGGGTTCTCCAACAATAATTGAAGACTATAATGTATAGTTTATTCCCAAGGGGGTAAAAAGTAAATGCGTATGGCTGTTATTGATGGGGAGACTTTTACGGGTAGTTTACCTCGCCGCTTGAGCCATGTTAATGGAAACATGATGGACCTACAGACCTACAATTTTAGGGGTTTTTTTGAGGATGAAGCCCACATAGGTCTTAGACCTGTGCGTGGGTAATGAGTTGGATGATGGTGATTGATGAGTTGGACCTACAGTTTTAGGTGGGTTCCGAACCACCAGAAAGTGATTTTGCAGCAGAGAACAGTGTATTTTTTGCTGGCCAATCTAATCGGTCACCGTTACAGAAGATCTTACGAGAACGCAGCTTATCTCTATCTGATTGAACAGATACCTGCTACGGCTCGCGGCTATCACTTCCCACTCTTTTAGTTGGGTTCCGAACCACCCGCAAGTGATTTTACAGCAGAGAACAGAGTCTTTTTGGCTGGCCAATCCAATTGGTGACCCTTACAAAGAGGGCCCAGGAGAGCGCTGCTTATCTAATCTACCTGCTGCGGCTCACAGCTATTACTTTCCACATTATTCTTAAAGGTAAATCAAGAAGTTATAGTGATTGTATAATTTGTACGTGACTCAGGAGATAGCGACCCTACAATTAATCTTAATTAATCTATAATATTCATTAAATACAGTCTATACATCTCAATTTCCATTTAAATAAATATATATATGATATTTGATAAATGAATACTAATGATAACCAAATCAAATGTATGTAATAAACGTCTCCATTACCTAATTTCCTATTAATTTCCTATTTGGTGTATACCTGCCATCTCTTTAGGCACCGACTGTACATCGAAAGAGATTAGATTATATTTCTTTATTCATGTAAATTTACAAATTTTGCTAATGAATTGTTGAAAACAAAATTATTAACATCACATAGATATCATAGTAAACTTAGATGAAGCTATTTTTTATAGTGGTAGAAATTATGTACAATGTTATTATTTGTATGATCTTAATTGATATTAACTACGGTAGTGACAATCTAAGTGATGCAATTACATGAAATGGCGAAGTTTGGACAAAGATTCATCCATTCTCGACACTTAGCCTGGGAGGGAGGGGAGAGAGAGAGTGTGTGAGAGAGATTGATTGATTTATTTTGATGCAAGGTCTATTGCATATCATTTACAAAATATACAGTTACAGTTTACAAAAGCAATAGTAGCAGTTATTAAGGAAACAAATTGACTAAACTAACAAGAACTAAGCTAACTAAATAAACTTCAACTAGATAAAATGTAATAAAATAAATAAATAAAAAGAAGTAAGTAGTTATGAACAAGAAGAGAAAACAAGAATGATGCATTATGATGAAAAATGATGAATAGTGATAAACAATGATGAATGGTGAATGAGAATGAAAAACCGATAAACTTCACAATTTTCAAGCCACAATAAGTTTCCAATAAAAAATAAAATAAATAAATAAAATAAAAATAAACACACAGTTGAATCCACAATTGAAGAGAGAGAGAGAGAGAGAGAGAGAGAGAGAGAGAGAGAGAGAGAGAGAGAGAGAGATAGAGGAAGAGAGAGAGAGACAGAAAAATAAAAATAAACACACAGTTGAATCCACAATTGAAGAGAGACAGAGAGAAAGAGAGAGTGTGTGTGTGAGAGAGATAGATAGAGAGAGAGAATGACAGAGAGAGAAAGACATAGAGAGAATGAGTGAGAGACAGAGAGAGAGAGACAGTGAGAGAGATAGAGAGAGTGAAAGAAAGGTTGCGAGGGGGAGTGTAGCGTAGTGGTAGAGAGAGAGAGATAGTGAGAGAGCTAGAGAAAGACAGTGTTAGTGAAGGTGAGAGAGAGGAGTGAGAGAGAGCGAATCTGTTTAAGTACCGATCATAAATTTTCACCCGCGTAAATTCTCTACCATGCTTGACCTAACCCCCTAGCAGGTTGAGATGGGAAAGGAAAAGGGTTTTCCAGGGTGAGGTCCCCAGGGCTTTTCCGCGTTGTAAAGTGACACATTTTCTCAATCTTGTTACCTTTTCCACGAGCTTTTCCCTTGAGCTTTTCCGAGTGGTGAGCTTTGTAAGTAACCCGCCTACACGTTTGTCACACTCTAGGAGAATTTGCAAAACACTGAGTAATCATCCTTTTACAACTTTTCTCCAGCTTTAGTTGGCAGTATTGTGGTTGTTCAGGACGATTTATTAAGAATTTATTGTATAAAAATGAATTAATAAGTAGTCTATTATTTGTACTTCAATTTGTAATATGATTTAGTTCGATCATAATTTAGTTCGATTAATAATAATAATATTTATAATAATAATAATAATATTAGTTGGGACTAATCTCCAAAACATTGCATCACAGTCTAGCCCTATTGAACCTGCCACCTGAAACCTACATCCAGCTGCAAAAGTCTGTCATCCTGAACAAAACAACAATAGTTAGAGAGTTTTTAAATCTTCCTCCATTGTAGTCTTGTTACTCTGATAAATCTATCAGATGTTCTACATCTTGCAAAATTATGCCGATGTAAGAATATGAACCACAAACTTTTGAGTGTGAAATGAAAAATAAAATAAAAAATAATAATAATGTTTTTATTGCTGATGATGCGCACATGAGTCCGAGACTTGTGCGTGGGTAATGAGGTGAATGATAACACATAGAAATCAGACGGAGAAGCGGGATTCGAACACACGACCGTTCAAACGACAGCATGCTGAAGTTGTGACGCCCCAACCAACTGCGCTAAGCGGCCCGCCAAATTGTATAATTTGGCGTTAAATTATAATATAATTATAATATTAATATTAATGTTAATAATAATAATTCATTATCATGATAATAATATATTATATGTACTTGAATTTGTAATATGATTTTGTTCCATCAATTTTAAAAATACATGAATTGTTTTAATAAATTTTCATTTGATCAATTATTATTATTATCATTATTATTATTATTATTATTATTATTCTATTTCGTAACCCAAAGCTAAATGTAAACATTTTAGATCCAGAAAACAGAATAATCAGTCACAACTATAGATGCTTCTCCTTGAAAAATCCATGCAGCTGTATAAAAATAAAACACTCAGACACAATAAAATATTTGGGGCTACAATTCGATTCAAATATGAAATGGTACACACACTCACAAACACTCACCAAAAAGCTAAGATATCTAGCACATAGATGTTATCAAATGAGAGAACTACTACCTCAAAAAACGAAGCGTACAGTGTATTGTAGTCTGATTGAATCCCAAATAAGGTATGGAATAACTGTCTATGGCAGCGCACCAAATTACATTTTAAACCCAATAATAAACGTGATAGACAGAATCAAACGTATTTTCTTCCAAGGCACAGATATTCACACATTAAATATACTCAACTTCAAAAATCTATACAAATACATAATTCTAATCAGATACTACTTTGAAAGCCGATACCGTAATACAAACGAAAACAGATACAACACAAGACACACACATTATAGAATACCAGATTATTATACAGAAATAGGGAAAGCAGTACCAGAATACTTCGTACCACAAATCCTGAACAGTATCCCTAACCATCTTAAAAACCTACAAACATATTCCGCAGTAAAACATGAAATCAAAACTTATTATATTACTGAGCAAGGATAACATATTCATCACAGAGGAATTATTCATCACATACAATCCATAATAAAAACCTGATTAAATTAAATTTAAAACTTAGCAAATCACCCCAATACAAGCTAAAATTAGCTTCTGGGGTTGCCACCACTAGAATTATTATCATAATTACTATTTATATATTGAATTTTGTTAAATTGTTGTATATTATTTATTAATTGCATGTACTGTTATTTACATTCAATAAAGCTTAAAAAAAAAAAAAAAATTATTATTATTATTATTTATTGAACTTATGACTTATTTATAAAAAACCAGGAAACGCATGTTGGAGCAATGTGACTCAGCCAAACTCCCCTAATACTCTTCAATTTCTGTTTCTTTGGTGAAATATTTAATTTTTTTGCTAATGTTATCCAAATGGGTCTCTTTTCAAAACGAATCAAAACTATTTTTATCAAAAAGATAAGTCTGATCGTAAGCCAATGAATTACAAAAAGAAGAGAAGTCTGAGACTTAAAAGTTTTAAGACTTTTAAGTTTAAATTTATGAATAAGGTGAAATTTTTCTTGCTGATGAAGCCCAGCATGTGGGCTTCTGAAAAGCGTGCGTGAATAATAAGGTGAATGATAGTATAATGATGTTATGAATAGTGGACCTACAGTTTTATATAGCTTCCTTACCGTAAGGTAACTGATGATAGTGCAGAAAAGGGATTGATTGGCCGCTAGCTGGGTATGATGTCTGGGCAGTGCGCAGGGTTTTTGATCATAATTTTCTTTCGAAGTTTCTTGTTTTGGATATTATTAGGGATTTGAAATGTTATATATTGCTTCTGTTTCTGTTGAGGTTGTCTCTGTAAAACACACAATTACTGCAATTTTTCTATTGATATTTATGGAATTTATTACAGCTTGTAAGGATTATTGTATGTTTTATTTTTGTTTTACTTTGGTGTGACTATAATGCACCGTTTGCAAATAAAGAATTCTTGGATTTCTTGTTCCATAACGATCTGCGATGTTAATATTGACTTTTTATTGTAATTTGAACGACTTGCAGTAAATTTTTAATTGTGAATGATTAATATTTCTACTCGCTGAGTCTCCATGACTCGAAAACGTTAGGCCTGGAGTAAAAATACTATTTATTCACAATTAAAATTGACTGCAAGTCGTTAAATTTACAATAGAAAGTTAAAATAAAGAATAATGAATGTACAATTATTATTCTGTGGCTTTTTAAGCCTCTATCACTGTTAGAAGGGATCCACGCATACCAATAGGCCCCCCAAAATTGATGTAATACAATTTGTGTCAATGAAAAGACCACTGACTGACTTTTGACGATAGGCCAAACCCGAAAGCGGCATCAGACGGGAGTGTGGCCATTGCGTTAATTAATTGAATGTCCTTTTGCCTATTAAACGCTTTTGTCAGTTACGAGTTGAGGGGGGCTCATAGGAGGCCATGAGCCCCCCCCCCCCCCCATCATTGAGCCCCCCTATTGCACCCGCAACCAGCTATCATTGAATCAGAGACCTCGTTAATTAGCATGTCTAGTCAATATTGATAATAGGATAAATTGGAATAGGATTACGTAAGTGGTTTAATAAGCCGCCAATTTGTTTTGGCGGGAAAGATTTTAAATTTAAAATGACTGTACGGTTTTATAATAATAAATAGTTGCATCGTCAATATTGATAATAAGATAAAATTAAGTCGCCATTTTGTTTTGGCGGGAAAACTTTCAAATTTAAAATGGTTTACAGTATTATTAATTTGTAGATTGCGTCGCGGAGATTCCGGTAAAGGAGTACAAGACAAATCAGATCAACAATTATATGCATACAATATTATTATTCTTATAGACAAGTTGAACCTTTATCAATTAGTTGGGATGAGGCTCAATTTTGATGTGAAAGGAGCTCTTGTACACTATAAAAAGCTTTATCAACTAAATATTATTTTTTCAATTGTTTTTTTTAATATTTATATATTTTCAAGACTCTTTAAAAACTGTGGTAGCTTGTAGACTTTCCTACCAATATAACTAAATTTTTGTTTGAATAAGTTACTATTGTGACTCACCAAATGATAATCTCCCCGGTTTCCTGTATTATAATCGTGTAAGATTTTTTTTTTATCCCTCTTTCTTACATATAAAGTAGCTCCATACACATATAAGCAGGGTATAGTTAGGAGGTCAAGTCTCTTGAACAATTGAGTAACGTGGTCTAAGTTTTTCAAAACTGCTTGGAATAAGATAATTATTCATAAATCTCCAGTAAATTTTAGAGGGTGGCATGACTTCATCACACCCTTGCTATTTTGTATAATCATGTTATTATTTCAAGATAGCTACTAAGCTATGATGGTTTTCCATAAAATTAAATATTACTTCTTACCTTCAAATAGCACGTAATTCGGGAAATACTCTTCCAAACTTAGGCACTAGGCTACACTTGATGAGAAAAACAACTTTCTGAACACAACAACCAGTTTTTTTATGGAATTTGAAAAATATTCACAAATTAATCACACTTTATGGTCAAGCACCTAAAAATATCCAAGCATCCAAACGATCTGTGATGTTTTCCATGACATTATTCTTGATGAACAATCTAATATCAAAACTAATACTGTATCTCTATTTAATATATGATTTTCATTCACTTCTACAGGAGATACTGAAGGGATGCATTTCACTTCTAAAGAGAAGCTTCATCAGCCTAATATCAAAACTGACACTGTATTTCTATTAAGTATATGATTTTCACTCACTATATACTTTTGATAGTACTTTATATACTTTTATATATACTTTTTTATATACTTTATATACTTATATACTTTTATAAACTTGATATACATTTTATATACTTTTTCATGATTTTCACTACACTATATACACTTATACTGGAGATACCGGAGGGATGCATTTCATCAGCCTCTCTTTAGGAGCAAAATGCATCCCTCCAGTATCTCCAGTATAAGTGAGTGAAAATCATATATTAAATAGAAATACAGTGTCAGTTTTGATATTGGAATCATCACAACGAATTTGATTTGGCGGAAGACATTCCACAAAGAATCACAAATTAATTTGATCATGTAAAGCACCTATAACTGCTAAAATACGTATAAAAATCGGATACTTTTAGGATATTTTAAAAACAGGAAAATACACTACGGAAGACATTTTACAGAGAATCACAAATAAATTAATTTGGTTATATAAAACATCTAAAACTGCTCGAATTTGCTTTGAAGTTTAGGATATTTTAAAAAGAAAAGTACACTACAAAACACCTGGAGCTATCTAAATATCACCATTAAAAAAATTTAGCACAGATATTTCCTAGGCGCTTGTCTAAAAGTCTGAATGAAACCAAGATTGATATAAAACTGATAATGGCCAAATTAGCTAGAGATTGTGAACGGTAAGTTATTCCACACTAGATCCCATAAACTCGACCTTGTGTTCAATTATTGTCCTATGTTCTTTGAGTTTCATTTGAAATTCATGATCACATACTCTCTTAGATGCAGAAATAATACCTAGCTAACTTCCTAGTACCCGATTATTTACTACTAGAATTTCATCCGGTCTTGCCCGGGAATCCAGTTCGGGTTTTTTCCTTCCTGGTAGATAACTTATGGTAGTGGTCACAAAATTACAAAATTGGGAAGAGTGAGTAGAATTTATTAACTGAAAACTTGAAAATCAGCACATTTATAGCCCCGTAATTCCTTTGTTTGTTATTGAAAAAATGATTGTTTATATTCATCGTTTGAAAAGTTTTATGTTCTACAAAAAAAGTCCCTAGAAAAATTTATCTACGATGCGTTGTTTAGGAGTTATGAACAGAAAACTAGATCAACTACGAATTATTGTCTTGTAGTTTGCGACTACTATCAAGCATGCAGCTCTAGCCGTGATAGACGGCTGGATTTAAAAAAGTGAGCGCTTGCACCATCTAGCGGCAGAATTGGAACTAAAAAGGCGTTGTTCCAGTTTTTTGTAAATAATGACGTTGTGGCTCATTATATCGCAAAAATGTATGAGACAAACGTTGTAGAGAATAAAACGGGCAACAGAACACGTCTCTACATTTTTCCGTATCTGTTAGCATAATTAATAAAAAACTGAACATACAATGCATTCACAGTGCCGATGATCAACACCAAAAGACATCTTATCAGTTTTATCAAAATACTGACTTTCTACTTCGTTTTATTGAAAAAATGTATTGAACAAGATTTATAGTGATTAAAACGGGCTATAAATAACATTACATTAAAATGATAAAACTTGTCGTATTGACCCGTGTAGCCTATAAACAAACAACGGAAGTGATAGCCGAGTACCGTAGCAGGTATCTGTTCAATAAGCTACGAAACACCTGGGCCATCTTTGTTTGGGTGACCGATTGGATTAACCAGCAAGAAAGACTCTGTTCTCTGCTGTAAAATCACTTCCCGGTGGTTCGGAACCCACCTAAAAGTGTAGGTCCAACTCATCAATCACCATTATCCAATTCATTACCCACGCACAGGTCTCGTGGATATGTGGGCTTCATCCTCCGAAAAAAAGTAATTTATTAAAAAATTCTATTTATTTAAAATAATTTGTCTTGACTATTATGAAGATATAGTGGGCCTCGAAAAACATAAAAGTACCTTGAATAATGTCGGGAAGATATACAATACTTCTACTTACTCCTATAATGTATTTTATGAATTTTAAGCCAATTTCAACTGTTTATAGAGCTGTAGTATGCTTTAGTGGGGGAATGCAATCAATTTGACAACTAAGACACCTCGGGGAGTAGAATTAAATATTTTATCCCAATCAACCAATATTAGCTTTCCCTAAATATAATTTTTAGAAATTTATTTTGAAAAAGCGCAAATTGTTTGATTGAGATTAAAATCATGTAATTTCACCCCCTCACGTGTCTATTAGTCATCACAAATTTTCCAAACGTAAAAAATAGCTTGTAGGGGGATCAATGCCGCCCCCCACCCCCCTACAAACCGGAAAATTTCAACTAAGTTTCCCATTCACAGAATGATTGATGATTTTTTCCCCCTAATTGGGAAAAACCTTACTTACTATGTATGTCCAATATAAGGAACTTTGAAAAAGTTATGACCGAAACCAACCCCTGCGCTCAACCCTAATTAAATTAGCCCACGAACATTAAGGTTCCTCACATAATTGACAACGGTTTTGCCAACTTTGTCTGTCACATTTATTAAAATGTTTCAGGATACTTCGTGCCCAATAAGTCTACCGGAAACATTTGTCTCACGAATGGACTTTAAACATGCAAACAAACTGTTATTTGTCACTCGTTTCCGTGCTGTTTTTAGTGTCACATTCATTGAGCACGTAGCCGAGCCATTTGTCAAGCGAGTGTGTCCGAAAGACAGTAATTAAGTAGGTACTTGGAATTTAAGTACTTCAATAACAAGGCAGACAGGACTTTGAACTTTAAATTTATACTGATTTTCTGATGATGTTTTAAGAGAAGAGAAATAATTCCCACTCACCCCCTCCTTTATATCCTTGAATATCCTCTTCCAAGAATGGACATTTATATGTTCAAACTTCGCCGTTTCATGTAGATACATCACAATCATATTTTCGTTATCAAATTCTTTTTATTTTTTTTTTTTTGAGGATGAAGCCCACATAGGTCTGAGACCTGTGCGTGGGTAATGAGTTGGATGATGGTGATTGATGAGTTAGACCTACAGTTTTAGGTGGGTTCTGAACCACCGGGAAGTGATTTGACAGCAGAGAACGTGTCTGTTTTGCTGGCCAATCTAATGGGTCACCGTTACAAACAGGACCAACGAGAACGCAGCTTATCTCTATCTAATTGAACAGTTACCTGCAACGGCTCGCGGCTATCACTTCCCTATGAAATTGCATCTCATATTTTTATCAAAGAATAATTCTTTAATTTAGATTTGTATAATTCATAGAACAATAATTACAGTATTTATATATTTTCAACTATCATACTCTAGAATCTAAGACTGTGCATTTTGTAATATACATGAATAAAGTAAATAATCTAATCTAATCAATCGTGCGAATCATCTGTAAAATGAGCGTTAGGAAGTGCAAAACAAAATATAAAGGCTTAAAAACAAAATGGAGGATGGAGAAAGGAGAAAGTGAAAAAAGAAAAATAGGTGTAACACTTTGCCAGATGTCAGAAAATATATCTATTGGGAAGTGGACTATGACTTATCGAGGTTTTCAGATACCGTACAAAGTACAGGGCAAATGGATTTTCAATGTCAAAAGGTGGTAGAGAGGAACAGAGAGGGATAAATTGAAAGAGAAGGAGGGAAGGAGGATGTAGCAGAGGAGGGTGATGGGGAGGGAGGGTTGAAGAGGAGGAGGGGGAGGAGGCGGAAGAGGAGAGATAAATTGAAAGAGAGGGAATGTGCGAGGAGGTGGATATGGTGGAGGAGGGGAATGAGGGGACAGGGTTGTGGAGGAGGAATAGGAAGAGGAGGAGGTGGAGGAGTAAGAAAGCAAGTGATGAATAGATAGCGTACTTAGCAAAAGGGATCTTTTAGCTTTTTGAGAACCTCTGAGAATGAGGAAAGGTGCTGTGGCCATGTTGTGTTTGCCGGTCGTTATTGTAGAAGGAGACGAAGAAGAAGAGGAGGAGGAGGGAGGAAAAAGAAGAAGAAAACAGTGAAGAAGAAGAAGGAGAAAAAGATGGAGAAGGACAGGGACAAGAAAAAGAAGAAGAAAAAATAAGAAAACGGAGAAAAGTAACAAGAAGAAGAAAATGGACAAAAAGAAGAAGAAGAAGAAGAAGAAGAGGGTGATGAAGGACAGGGAGAAGTAAACGGTAATGAAGAAGAGGATGATGAGGTGGGAGAAGAAAAGGAATAAGAAGAAAACAGAGAAGAAGAGGGAGTAGAAAAAAAATAAGAAGAAAACGGGGAAGAAGAAAAAGAATAAGAAGAAAACGGGGAAGAAGAGGAAGAAGAAAAAGAATAAGAACAAGAAGAAACGGGGAAGAAGAAAAAGAATAAGAAGAAAACGGGGAAGAAGAAGAATAAGAATAAAACGGAGAAGTAGAAGAAAAATAATAAGAAGAAACGGAGAAGAAGAAGAGGAAGAAAAAGAATAAGAACAAGAAGAAACGGAGAAGAGAAATTCGAAGAGGGAGAAGAAAAAGAATAAGAATAAAACGGAGAAGAAGAAGAGAAGAAGAAGAGGGAGAAGAAGGACAGGGAGAAGAAGAAGAGGAACTAGAAGAGGGAGAAGAAAAAGAATAATAACAAGATGAAACGGAGAAGAAGAAGAGAAAGTGAAAGAGGGAGAAGAAAAAGAATAAGAAGAAACGGAGAAGAAGAAGAAAAAGAATAAGAAGAAAACGGAAAAGAAGAAGAGGGAGAAGAAGAGGACGAAGTAGAAGAAGAATTTTTGTGAAAAATAAGGAAAAGTTCCGGCCATGCAGTATCCATCCAATTTCTCTTCATAAATCTATATAACATTCTCAAAGAGTCTACAGGTAAGCTAAAGGTTCCTTTTATACTGTACAGTACAAAGGGCACGAAAGCTTGTCTATATCTATATATTTATGTGAAACCCCACACTCCATTCTAGTACCAAAACGAAGTGGAAAATATTTGGAGATTTCTAGCTATCGACCTATGTCAAAAGATGTATCAAAATAATATATTGATAAACCCTTTTTAACTTTGATTTTTGTTCAACTCGAAACAGGAAGTAGGTAATTAATTTTTCCTACAGTGACCCGAAAAAGTGCCTATTTTCGCACTAACTGTAGCACGCAAAATAGTCTATTCCTGCACCAGTGCGGGAAAGTGAATTGCAGTGCGGGAATGTACTTTTCCGCACTCCAAATTTGCAACCTAACAACACAAAATAGTGAGCATGTAATACGCAGGTTCCCTATTCTGCATTCAAAAATAGGTTGGCTACTCTGCTTCAGCTGTGAAATAGTTGTTGTAGTTGTTGTTGTTGAATTCGATTTGATTCGAAGATAGGTTATGTGAGGAATTTTCAGGTTATGTATGCCCTGTTTTGTTCTGTTTAAATTACTTTATACATTACTGTAGGAAAAATTTAATGTGTAATACGAGTGCAAAGTATTGTTTCTGCACTCGAGAAACTTTTTTCACTCGCCTTTGGCTCATGAAAAAAACTGTTTCTCTCGATGCAGAAAAACGCTATTTTGCACTCTAGTTACACAAATAGCTATATTCAGTTTGATTTTATTTCAATATGTGAGGCAAGTTGTATTAATTAATTTGTAATTTTCAAATAATATCAAATTAAGAAAAATTATCATTTTTAAAAAAGAAAAAGTTCCACCTGTAATCCTTTTGTTTTAGTACGAAAATAGTGGAAAATTTGATTTTTAGGTGATTACATTTTCAAATTTTTTTAAACCCTCCAAAAGTGCAGCTTCTTCAATATCTTTTAATTTGTCTCCCGGTAATCCTTCTTTTCCACAAATCTAATTCTGCAGAGATACTACCCGGCTCATAAAACCCCATGGATGATTTAAAAATTTTTTCCAAATCTTTTGAAGTACATTTCAGCATGTATGAAGGATGAAGATGGGATAAGGCAAAAGCAGGTGTACTTTCGTTTGAGTATCTAACATTAAATGATTGAGCTAGAGAGTCAAAATAAGGGATAATCAACAACCGTCTCCAGTATTCAATTGCAGTCTCAGATGGTGGATTACTTCTGTGTATTTGATTTTGAACAATTCGTGGAACTGTTGTCTCAACATCGACTTTCTCTGCAATATCCTTTGATCTTTCAAATAATTCATCAGAAACATGTTCAATGTCTTGTTGGTCCTTCTTGATGACATCAAGGATTTCACAAATATGTTTCCTCACCATAATCAAATCCATATTTTTACTTTGTAAAACATTCACAACAGGTTCCAAAATTACAGAGTACTTTGCAATCATGACTAAGCCTATTATGAAAATTGGTTTGGTAACTGCACAGTGCAATTGGTAGGCAACTTTTCTTGTGGCATAGTTTCCTTCAACAGAAAGATTATCTAGCACATTGACAATAGTCACATGGATGCTGTCTGAAAATTTTCTGATGCATTTGTATTTCTCAGAACTTTAGTTTATTATTATCACTTTCTTCATTGTAATAAACGAGTATATATATTTTTTCATAGTACCATCATTGAGGCAATAAATCAATTCAATTCGAATTAAGATAAGAATTTAGATATTGATTACAGTACAAAAAATTGTCAATAAATATGAAATATCAATATCATGTCAAATAATTCCACTTCATCACTCATAACTTTCATCAATCAGAGACAGCTTCACTTAGATTTTCAATAATTTACTTGAGTAAATTCTTTACTTAGACACTACTTCCAAACTTAGTGCTTACGTACAATCATGATTGTTCATCTTCATGATGGGCAGAACACAGAATTCTCAACAATAATTGAGAAAAATAGCCTATAGGTTTTGATGAGAGATGAAGTATGACTTACCTTTCTGGAACCAGTTGCTTATATCCATTTAAGCAGGTTCGGTGTTCTCCAATAGTAAATAATAGTAAATGATTATTATTATTGAAAACCAAAGTAATGAAACATACAACCTACAAGGCAGTGGCGTAACGTTTTCCAATTGGGCCCCCCCGCAACCGATTTTCCGGGCCCCTCTCCTCAAAATCATATAAATATCCCCCCTCATCCTTGTCACCCCTCCCTGAAAATCTTGCATAATTTTTTTGTGGGCAGTTATACTTATGCAAGAACTAAACACCTTTTTATCTATTAAATTTTAAAATTCAATCATGTTTCAAGGGGGGTTAATCTAATGATTTTAGCTGTAGCTTACGGGCTCCTGAAAGATGGAAATAGTTGAGAGTTGATCATTTTATAAATAATTAATCTTGAAACCTAGAAACCTTGAAATTGATGTCTTTTTCCTTAAGATCCACATTTACATCCTCCTTGTTATAGCACCTTTGCTCCTTTTCCCAGAAAATGTGTTCTCTCAGAATTCCCCTCGTTTGCAGACACGGACACAGGTTCAATTTCTAATAAAAAGGCATTTTATCTAAATTACCGCGAAATTACTACGTCAGGAAAAGAGAAAAAAATTGAGAAATTTATTCTTAAGAGACAGAAGAGAGAAAACGTAAACTACTTTTACAGTACTTGATCCTGTTGTAGGAAAAAAATTCAACTGCGTTGGGAGAACTGACACAATTGAACCAAAACTATTATTTATATACTTATACAATAATCACGTAATTTATCCGATATATCAAGGTATAAATATTCCATCTCAACATTGTTTAAAAATGTACTAGTCTATAAAAAATAGAAGTAACTAAAACATGACCGTACAACATCACAATACCATAAACGCAGCATGTTGAAAAGTAGATTAGAAATGAAAAAAAAATGGCTCTCCAAATAATAAAACTCACGATCGCGAACTCAATTAAAAAACATATGCGGTTTACTCTAGGCCAATTTACCGGACACGTGTATCCAAATGTACGATTCAAATGAGACTGAATTCAAAATACTGTATGAAGAAAAATATTGTCTTTCATTTCTACACAACCCCCCCACTTTCCAAAACTTCGTATATGCTAATATACATTGAGGAATTCGATGGGAAAATAATATTAATTCCCTCTAATATTTGCACTGTGGAGACATAGCCGTCATGATTTATAACAGTCTAGATAAGTTTGTTTGAAGAGTGTTTTGTCCTCGGTATGTCTCCATTCCTGAAGTCACAACATCCTGCTTCTGAATTCCTTCACTAAAGCTATCTGCGAATTAATTGATAAAGTAAACAATAAACATTGATCTGATAATATTAAGCCAATTCATTCTTTCTTTCTTCCTTCAGTGTTTCAGTTTTATTTCTTTTGAAAAAAATATATATATTTCAGTAGGGGCATGGGCCATTTCTTGAAAAAATATATTTTCATTCCGGGCCCCCTTATAGCCCGGGCCCCCCCGCGCCGCGGGGTCTGCGGGGGTGTACGTTACGCCACTGCTACAAGGACACTGTCGGTATGAGCGAGAATGCAGATGTATCAAATGAGGATAGTTGAGCCGGCGTAAACATCGACTATAGATCATTGACTTTCGCACTTTCCATATCGATCTCACCCACACCCACACACACACACACACACACACACACACACACACACACACACACACACACACACACACACACATACTTGTACAAGTGGTCAAAAGGGGTAGCACACACTTTCCGCACTATGTGGGGTCTTAGTGTTCTAGTTCCCCAATCATTCTCAAATTTCACATGTATAGTCAATAATTATAAATAAATACACCCATAACAAAAAAAAATCAATATTTAAATTTTTTGGGACAAGCATGGATGTGACGATAAGGGGTACTTCAAATATCAACCATATGGGGTATTATACACACGACTATGGTGACAAAAAGGAACGGCAACGTTGACACCGACGTTGCCAATTTTCTTCCACTTTTGAAGCTACCGTACTGGATTGAATACAAACAGTGAATGATTTCATTCTCTCGCATTCCTTTGTAATAATTATTATAACTCCTACTGTCACTCCCACTTACGCTCACTCTCCTTTTTCTTTTTCCTCTTCGTCTTTCTAATTCTTTTCTAAAGGCGTATGCACTGTACACGACCAAGATTTCATCCAATAAAATAAAATAAAGAGCTTTAAACTACTTCAAATCACTTCAAAGTACATCAAATTGCTTCAAATCTTGTTCAATGTTTGACAAGATTTTAATAAACTAGGTTATCCCGGGTCTTTAGACTTTATTAAACTTAGTAAAGTACATTCCAAATGTAGATTTTCTACATACTGAACGACAGCATTGCCTATGATGATAAGTTTGAGCACAGTATGAGTTGCTCCATTTCTAAGTGGGTATCAAACATACCTATCATGCTATGAGTTACTTAATTTTCTCCATTTCTCAGTAAACATCAATGCTTTTTATTTTAGATAACCTTTTCTCCTTCTTTTTTTCTTCTTCTTCCTCTTCTTTTTCTTCTTATTCTTTTTCTTCTTCCTCTTCTTCTTCTTCTTTTTCTTCTTCCTCTTCCTCTACTTCTTCTTCTTTTTCTTCTTCTTCCTCTTCTTTTTCTTCTCTTTCTTCTTCTTCTTTTTCTTCTTCTTCTTCCACTTCTTCTTCCTCTTCTTCTGCTTCTTCCACTTCTTCTTTTTCTTCTTCTCCTTCTTATTCTTCTTCTTTTTTCTCTTCTTTTTTTCTTCGTCTTCCTCTTTTTCTTCTTCTTCCTCTTCCTCTACTTCTTTCTCTTTTTCTTCTTCTTTTTCTCCTCTTTCTTCTTCTCCTCTTCCTTCTCTTTCTTCTTCCCCTTCTTCTTCTTTTCTCTCTCTTTCCTCTCTCTCTTCCTCTTTATCCTATCCTCCCACCCTCTCTCTCTGAATGAACAATGAAAAATAAACCTTTTGTTTTAAAACAGCTGATCATCAAATCATCATAAGTTGAAATGTGAAAATTTTCAGCTCACCGATCCCTATGTTAAAGCAATGGCAAAAATTGAAACTTTGATCGTTCATTCCTCATGTCCACTTTGATGACTTTTTTCAAAATGTAAGACCTTATCAAACATCTAATCGATGAGATCTTTCAAATGAGACGTGAACGAACAAAATCGGTCGAGAAACCACGGAGGAGTTGTCATCACAAAAAACATGTTCGCCTATTTTATATAAAGATTCTTGTCAAATCTTGGACAAGATTTGATGGAATTCGAAGCAAATTGGACGCGTTTTATTGGATGAGATCGGTCAATGGGATTGCAGAAAATCTTTTAAAATCTTGTCTAATCTTTGACAAGAATTTTAATGAGTCTTTAAAAGTATTTTGAAGTATTGTCAAATTGCTTTCAATCCCTTCAAATCTTGCTCCTTCAAAGTCTTTGAAAATTTTGTCAAATATTGAACAAGATTTGAAGCTCTTTTATTTTACTGGATGAAAAATCTGATTGAGTACATAGTCCTTGAGAGTTTAGGCTTATTTTTTAAAACACAGTTTTCACATATTATAGTTCAGTCACCAGAGCAGAAAAAAGGGGGGGTCGAAAAATTAGGTATTTCAGATTTCTTGAAGTGTTGTTTATGATAATAAGAAGATAAAATTCAAGAGAAAAATTATAGAGCTTCCCCTCCAATTTTTGTTTTAGTTTTCCATACATTTGAGCTTTTCCCTTCAGCTTAAAAAACATTTGGCTCTTAGTTCAGTTCTCTGCTTCTATTTCAAAAAAGTGAGTACATCATACCCAAATTCTAATCATTCTACAATATTGTAAATACAAATAATCCCTTAGAATAATGGTCTCCACATTTTTTCTGTGTAGTTAATAGCCTACATTGTAAATTACGAGAGCTAAAATGACGCCTCTAGAGAAAGTTTTGCATTGCCATTGCTAGATAAAAGCTTGAAAGAGCTGTCTTTATCTCATAGTGAGTTGTGGAGTCCTTCCCCAGGAAAATTTTGAAAAATAGGCGCTCCGAAACAGCAGCTCAAGCAGTTTCTTTAAATAATATTGTGAGCTGAAATTGAGTAAGAATTTTGTGAAAACTGAAGTTTCATCTAGGGCTTATTATGTCATTGCTAGTGAAATATGGAATTCAAAAGAGCTTGTAAACTCATAAACGGTTAGTTTTCTAGAGTTCTGAAAAAACAACAATATTTTTCAAGTTCTCAATTAAGGAGAACATTTACTTTCCATAAACACAAAAAACCTCTATTCATTCTATTTCTGCATATTTTCAGTATGCAGACTTCTTATAAATGAAAATTAATAAGCTGACAAAAATATGATATGGTGAACGGAATATAATACAATACAATAAAATACTTGTTCTTAATATTCGGAAAAGTATTGCACATTTAATTATTGATAATATAAACTTGAAAAAAAAAAACACTTTTAAATGGAAATTAACTCACGTTATGGCGTGACGGCCGTTTCGCTCTGTTGTCTAGAGCATCGTCAGACGACCCACAGTACACTGACTTAAGGTATGAGTTTGAAGGACCCTCAAACTCATACCTTAAGTCAGTGTACTGTGGGTCGTCTGACGATGCTCTAGACAACAGAGCGAAACGGCCGTCACGCCATAACGTGAGTTAATTTCCATTTAAAAGTGTTTTTTTTTCAAGTTTATATTACATATTAGTGGAAACAAGATGGATCTTCAACATCATAATTATTGATAGTTTACAATTTAAAAGTATGTTTACAATGCAAACAACAATATGGAAACATGAAGAAAAAACATGGCAATTACAAACATATCATTAGAGCAGAACTATGAAAAGTTCATCGTTCTTGTGAATATTATTACCAAATATAATTAATGTTGATAATATTAAACAATGCAATAAAAAGACTTGTTCTTTATACTAGATATTGTACATGTGTTACTTGACAGTTTTCCAGAAAATATTAGAACACACAAAGAAAATGGGAAATAACATCCAATTTTAGGCTCATTAAACAAAATGACTTTATTATGAATTATTGAATAAAACTGAGTATAAAGTTCACTTTCTCTTACTATTATTTCTACATGTAATTATTGTTAGTAAGAAAACACATAAACTAACATAGCAGGTAAATGGTAAACAACACAATGAGTAAGTATTGGACTTACCATTAGGCAGTGGCGCACCCAGGGGGGGCTTAGGGGGCTTAAGCTCCCCCCAAGAACCCGAGCTCCTTGAAAAATTGTCAATAATTTTAAAGAAAGTTTACTATAGAGAATATGTGCTGAAGGCTGATTAGTGTTGGTACATGTCGTGTATTCACACTTTTCAAGTAGAATAATGTTCATAATGGGGGGCTTTGGGGCTCAAGCCTTCCCCTCAGGTCCTGAAATCCTTATCAAAATGTTGATAATTTTCAAGCGAATTGACTGTATAATATGAACTCTAGACCGTACATTTCAAACTCGTTTAAATAGGATAGTGTTTATAACAATTATAAATATTGTTAAACTATTGAGAGGAATATTATGAGTGACTATCATATGTGGAAATAGAGTTTGTAGCCTGGCAGAATTAGATTAGACCAGGCGGCTGGGTAAAGATAATAATAAAAATAATTCGTTTCACTAATATCAATCTGGCAATCATTTAACAAATAAGTACAGGACCTCTAGCCTCTAGAACCTCCTAAACCTGTCATACATTTAACGCTACTGTGATAATGTAATTTTTTCGGAAAACGAAGCCCAGCTGGTTCTGAGACCTGTGCGTGGGTAATGTGTTGAATGATAATGTTTTATGAGTTGGACCTACATTTTTAGGTAAGTTCCGAATCATCGGCAAGTGATTTTATAGCTGAGAACCCTCTTTTTGGGTGGCCGATCCATTCGGTCTCCCTTACCGTAGGAATTTGCAGCTTATCTTATCTGACTGAACAAGTACCTGTTACGGTTCGCGGCTAACAATTTCCTAAAAAATGTTTACAGGTTTTTGCGAAAAAATTTCAATACGATTGCAAAAGCTTATTCCTTCGAAAACCCTTCAATTCAGAAAGTAATATAGCAGAAGAGTAAAGCTATAATTTTCAATAAGAGATCAATAAATTAGCACCCATTCAGAAAATTCAAGGCTTCTAATGCCCTCATTTAGGTGTTCAATTGAAAGCCATTCGTTGTGAAATGAAATGTAAAATCAAATAAAACATTAACTACTACGATTATTAAGTTATTGGGGGGTGGTGATTGGTCATGCGGTGAGCGTGGTGTTTAAGTGATCGTGATGTTCAGTCACGACCGCTCAAGACTGCGCTTGGATGGGTGACCGTGCATCAATGACTTGATGTTACAAGCTTTATTATCACTTACCCGTGGTTCGGAACCCACCTAAAATAGTAGGTCCACCATGTTCCCCGTAACATGGCACAAACAGCGAGGTGGAACTACCCGTAAGGGTCTCCCCACCATTAAAAGCCATATGCTTATTATTATTATTATTATTAAGTTATTATAATGAGAAGGCCAAAAAAAGGCATTTTTGAGATTGAAGGGTATGAATTTGGTTTGTTATTGATTGCGAATAAAGCACCCAGAGTTCACAAAACCAGAATTTAAATTGGATAAAAAAACAGAAGAATAGCAAGTGAAAAGCATCTGTGCAAATTCAGTATGCTTTGATTCAATAAAACTCGACTTTATCAAATTTGGGACCGTTCCTGACTATTGAGTACTTTCATATTCAATTTCAAAAATGATTTGACAAGTTTTGAAGGAGAAATTGAACAAAATGTTTGGTTCATTAGTAATTGAATTGGTTAACCACTAGGCCGACAATAAAAACATCATGATATCATGATAATCATCATTTCATGATAATTTAGGGAATTTTTGTAAAATATCGCACAATTTTAAAGATTTGGTTATCTCGATTCGCGTTCAGACTGGCATTTTTCGTTCACTTTATTACCAACGCAGAAGTCTCATGTGAGCATCATAAAAATTTATAATAGTGAATCGTGTAGCACTTTTCAGATAATTTTACACTGATTCAATTTAATTCACACCATCTATATGAAGACCTTAGTCATTTCTGAATGGATTATGGAATAGCTGTAATCTTTCGCCCTCTTTATTTCTGTAACAAAGCGTTCCGGACTTACTTTCATTCTAATTTTTTTATTCTCATGAGGAGTTGCTTATGCAGCCTGGCAGAATCATTTTGAACTCTTGAAACACTCAGTACAAAAAATACTCATGATGGACACATTTTGTTTCCCCATAACTAATACTCTTTAAAAAAGTAAAGTAATGAATACCCGCCTCTCAATGAACTTCATCGGGCAACATTCTTGTAAAAAGAGCTCTGAAAAATCCCAAAATTAAAATGATTATAGAAATCAAGCAAATGTATGTTATTATGCTGTAAAATAGATTTCAAACAAAAACTCCACTTTTCACAACATATTTTTAGCATGAAATGACGTTTGGCACGGTTCATTGATTTTTAAGTTTTTAGTTTTTTTTAAGTCGCTCAAGTATAGATCAATGAACTTGAGTAATTCAACTGAAGAACTGAAGACGGATTGTGCCTTAGCACAGCGTTGCAAAGAATTTGATGACTCACGCTCAATGAAGAACAGTTACAATAAGAATAAAGACTAGTTATATACCTCATTTCGCAGGCTATGAACCTATAAGGCATACACAGTTCAGAGACTCGTTTAGTGATTTCCCAACCTGCGAAGTGTGCGTAATCTGTGTATTCGGTAGTGGCGCAGATCTGGTGGATATTTTTCTAAGTTGAAGTATATGGGACTGTACATACGAAATGAGGTATTTTTTGAAAAAAGTGTGCAAACTAGTGATTCTGCTTCAGAACAGTCCTGGCAGGTCTTCTGCGCAGTCGCAAACCTAGGTACGAAACGGGACTTCCCCGTTTCGTTTTGCCACCCCGTTTCGTGTTGTGCTTGCGTGCAGACTACCCCGTATGACACCTTGTACAAACACACACACACACACACACACACACACACACACACACACACACACACACACACACACACACACACACACACACACACACACACACACACACACACACACACACACACACACACACACACACACACACACACACACACACACACACACACACACACACACACACACACACACACACACACACACACACACACACACACACACACACACACACACACACACACACACACACACACACACACACACACACACACACACACACACACACACACACACACACACACACACACACACACACACACACACACACACACACACACACACACACACACACACACACACACACACACACACACACACACACACACACACACACACACACACACACACACACACACACACACACACACACACACACACACACACACACACACACACACACACACACACACACAGTTCGCTCTACAACTTTAAAGTAGAAAGGGTGACTTTTATGCTTTGAAATATATTATTCAAAATGTGATCACTAATATGTGAAAATAAATAAAATGAAGCACATTCACAAACCTATAAGGTAATAAATTCCAGCTACAAAATTTTAAAAACGACTTTATTTCTGCTTCTAGGGGGGGGGCAGCTGCCCCCCTGCCCGTCGCTGGGTACGCCCATGATTTGTAGAGCTTTTCAGAAATGATTATCTTAGAAATTTTCTTCTCACCAATTAGCTTGAAAATCTGTTTGGAAGGAATTGAAGGCAAACAAAATTAAGCATTTTACAAAGTTGCAAGAACTTATCAATATTTTCAAATAAAATCTTCTTTTTTTGGAAGTTATAAACGAAAAACAAGAAAACTACCGGTTTTTTGTTCAAGATTGCCATGCCATTTTTATTTTTACCACCCTGTAACTCAATTGATATCAGGTCTAATGGCACTTATGAGTAATCACCTAATAGATAATTTTGTTTTCTACAAAAAAGTTCTCTTACAAAATTAAGCTATGTTGCGTAGTTTCAAAGCTATAAACGAAAAACTCTAGAAAGTACCATCTAATTGTTGTGTCAGCGTCTGGAATCTGCCTTTCTAGCTTCAACTTCAAAGCCCAGCCAGACTGTCCAATTTGATAAAGTGGACGCCCGCACCATCTAGCGGCATAATTGGAACTAAATCGGACATCGGTTCCGTTTCTTGTAAATACTGACCTTATCCTTCAATTTATCGTTAAAATACAGAGAACATAACTTGTAGTAAATGAAACGGAAAACAAATTTTATTCCCACACATTTTCCCGTATTCATTGTCTTTAACAATTCACAGCGACTATCACATTTCTCGTGTCTTTTTTCATAAGTCAGGGGTGCCCACAGGGGGGGGCTATGACGCAGACTGCGTCATTAAAATTCTTGGGGGGGGTCCAAAAAAAGGTTGGGGGGGAGTTGGTAAAGTTAATTGAAACAGTGTTTAACGTGACAACATTCAAAAAAAAAATTACAAAGTCACCAGATAGAATGCCAATTAATGACAATAGATTTATAATTATTATTATAATACTATTGAATATGAATTAGCTAGAACCATGGGCGTACCCAGCGAGAGGCAGGGAGGGGCAGCTGCCCCCCCCCCCCCCTGGAAGAAGAAAAAATCTTTATTAAATTTAGTTGCTGGAATTTATTACAATTCTTGAAATAAAAATAATTTATCGTTACTCTGTTGTTAATCCAAATTATCATTCAATCGTACTCAATTATTCTATAGAAATACAGAAAAAGAATACCACAAACAAATGAGTTGTTTACTAGTGTTTTTTCAAACAATCAATAGATTATTAAAGAAGAATGGTTCACGTAAAGAAATGAATATTTTAATAATATTATTGTAGAAATATAAAAACCAATTTTCTTCATAGACTCATCTTTAGTCATGATTGTAAATTACTCTGCAATTTTGAAACCCGTTGTCAACGTTCTACTAAGTAAAAATATGGATTTCATTATGGTGAGGAAACATATTGGTATAATCCTTGATGTCATCAAGAAGCATTGACATGAAATTGAACATTTTTCTGATGAATTACATGAAAAAGCACATGATATCGTGGAGAAAGTCAACGTAAGTCAACGAGAAAGTAGAGTTAAATTGCCTTAAACAGTTCCTCAGATTGTTCAAAAGCAAATACGGTACATAAGAAGTAATCCGCCATTTGAGACTGTAATTGAATACTGAAAACGGTCGTTGATCATCCCTTGGCTTGACTCTTCAACTCAATCATTGAATGTTAGATTCTCAAACGAAAATACAGCTGCTTTTGTCTCATCCCATCTTCATCCTTCATACATGCTAAAATGTAATTCAAAAGATTTAGAAAAAATGTCACATCCTCCATGGAGTTTTATGAGTTGGGTTTTACCTCTGCAGAATTAGATTTGGGGTATAATCTGTTGAAAAAGAAGGATTTAACTGGAGACAAATTAAAGAATAGAATAGAATAGAAAAATGCTTTTATTCTCAGTTAAATCATAAATACAAAATTATAATAATAAATACACACATTTACGGCTTGATCACATGATCGCCAGCCGGAAAGTCGGAAATCGATAAACAAAATATTTTACAATATGATAAAGTGCATTATAAAATAATTATAAGAAATAATGATATCATAAGTAATTCAGTTAGTAGTGTACTGCAGTGCAATGATCTAGTAAGTAATGTAAGAAAAATACATAACAATGGGAAAGAACGAACCCTCAACAAATGAAATTGAAGCAAGCTCAAAAAAAAAACAAAACAAACAAAACCATTCAAGACTAAAAAAAAAATAAAAAGGATGTAAAAAAAACAAAAGAAAAAATAATAATAAACAGTGCAACCAAAAATCACGTAGAGTGCCCTGACAAAATAGCAAGTGATAGCTCTACCAGTTAAATTCTTGGATGAGAACATATCTGTAGTTCCAGGCTTCTCTACAATAGGAGGCTAGCTTCTTCCAATCTTTGCCATTCATGTACATGGTAAATTCTTCCCTTGATTGTTCACCAAATTAAAGGATACTGAAGTGGCTGCACTTTTGAAGGAGGCTATACTTTTTCCCGCAACAAGACATGCACTCCTCATTTTAAATGGCTTCCCATCTACTACGGCTACTGTTGAACGATCTTTCAGTACCCTTCGAAGGGTAAAGACCTGGCTTAGAAGTACAATGGGAGAGGACAGATGGACTGGGTTGTGTTTGATGAGCGTTCATCGGAAATTCTTTGAGGAAAATCCGGTCTGGATTCAAATGAGAGTTTTGGATAAGATAGTTTTCTGCGAATCTGAGAAAAATGATAATAGTATAAGTAAATACAAGACATGTTACAAGATTAAGTTTTTTTTTCAAGCAAATAATTGTAACATCTTAGTTGATAAATCACTACTGTAATAATACATAATTTCTTAAAATGTTGGTTTCATCCATCTTTTCTGTAGTAAAATGTTACAACCTCAACGGCCATGCCCCCTTCCCCGTTATGATCCTGGGTACGCCCTTGGCTAGAGTAGTTATGTTTAGGATTTGTGCAGGAAGTTGTTATTCAAGCTTAGCGAGATATAGACGTGAGAGCTAAGAGTGAGGGGCATGGTTTAAGTTTTAGAAAGAATACGGGGGGGGGGGGGTGTTTATTTTATTGCATTTTTTGGGGCGGGAGGGGTGGGGGAGGCGGTTTACTTTATCGAATTTTTTTTTGGGGGGGGGGGGGCTGGTGCTAAATTTTTAGGGGGGGTGCGTCATGAGGCTTTGGGGGGGTTGGCACCCCTGCATAAGTTATAATTAATCAAAAACTTACGTAAACACTTTTGAGTGATGGATATGGGTCCAATCTGAGCAAGGTTATAATTTTCTTGAATTAATTCTATTGTAAAAAGCCACACAGGATAAAATTCGTTGAGAATGAAACGGATAACAATCATGGTTGAATTATAAAGATTTCATTTCTTTGTAGTTTTATGAATTATTTAGGCTAACAACGAAAAGCGTCGCATTTGTGAGACGGGTTTTCAAGACTGAAGTAACTTATATTACCTTTTATCAATTTTGTGTCTTAATGATTAATATGACAATAAAACATGCCAGAACATTCGTAGAGGATTTTTTTTTATAAATTTTGTCCAGTATTTTTGTTTTTCAATTTTTTTGTAGATTATGATTTGGAGACTCCAGTCAGGTTACAATTTCTTAATCTGTGCTCCAGTTAAGGAGTACGAGACAAGTCAGATCAACAATTATACTCTTATATACACTAGTTACCATAATTTATAACTAAGTTATATCAATTATTAAATTCCTGGATTTCTTGTTCCATGACGAACTGCGTTGTTAATATTAACTTTAAGTGAATTCAACGACTTTCAGTCAAATTTCTATTAAGAATAAGTAGAATGTACTTACTCTAGCTGTAATTGCTGCAGTGTTGCACAACAACCAATTTTTATTTATTAAAATCTATATATATATAATCCAAATACCACTCACTCATTCATCACAGTTTCTCAGGAACCACTCGACCAAAAACGATAAAATTTGGTACACGTATTCAGTAGGGGGACTAGACGCGTGCTAAGAAAGGGTTTCAAAATTTACCCCAAAATGGGCCCAAAATTGAAGATTTTTGAAAATTTAGGTGACAACAATTTCTAGAGAACCATAAGGTCAAATCAGATAAAATTTGGTATTCATGTTAAGTATCAGCCTTAGATGTACCTTGGAAAAAAGTTTCAAAATTAGCCCCAAAATGGGCCCAAAATCGACGATTTTTGAAAAGTTTGATGATAAACAGCCAAATATTTTGAAATTTGCACTTAACAGATGTCATCAACCTGGCATAATAACATTTCATCATACCCAGTCATATGTTTCCCACATATTGCAAGGCTCCGACTGTATGGTAGCCTACATGCAAAGTGCAAAGTCTTTTGCTGTTCAAAGACAGTGTAAATAACGCTACTAAGGGGTCTGCCATATGATAAAAACGGTTGACTTCTATCAGCTGTTCCTTTAAGCTGTTTGTCTGGCAAGTTCAGTAGGTTAGGTCTATTAATGAATAATAATTTGTTTCAAACAAAGCAAACTTATCCCGAGCTACCAAAATAATTTCAATAGCTGAAAGCCTACGTTTTTAAAAGTAAAAAAGTAGCCAAGCTGCCTGTTAGGCAATTGTGTTAGGTAAGTGTGACTCAAATCGAATATCAATATAGGCATTCTCTAACTAACCTGTCAGATTGATCTCATTCTGTCACCTTTCTCATTCCACACTCACACTTTAATTTCGAACTTATTCATTTTGCATCACAATGAAAATTTTTGAAAATTTAGGTGATTATAATCTCTTAAGAACCACTGAGCCAAATAAGATGAAATTTGGTATGCATGTCCAGTATAGACCCTAAATGAGTTTTAAAAGAAGGGTTTCAAAATTAACCCCAAAATGGGCCCAAAATTAACGATTTTTGAAAATTTAGGTGATTATAATTTCTTGAGAACCACTGAGCCAAATAAGATGAAATTTGGTATGCATGTCCAGTATAGACCCTATATGAGTTTTAAAAGAAGGGTTTCAAAATTAACCCCAAAATGGGCCCAAAATTAACGATTCTTTAAAATTTAGGTGATTATAATTTCTTGAGAACCACTGAGCCAAATAAGATGAAATTTGGTATGCATGTCCAGTATAGACCCTAAATGAGTTTTAAAAGAAGGGTTTCAAAATTATAATTTTGTAACAGTATTATATTTTGTAAAATAATTTATATTTGTAACAGTACATGAGCCTGAGAATTTTTGTGAAAATAGGTATTGATCAGAAAATCAACAAAAATTAGTTGTGAAATAAATGAACCATAAATTAACGATTTTGAAAATTTAGGTGATTATAATTTCTCAAGAACCACAAGGCCAAAAAAGTTCAAATTTTCAGCTGGGGTGCCTATTTCTGTAAATTTATCTAATCACAATGGAAATTAGTTGGACCCCCCGGGGGTCCAAGGGGCGGAGCCCCCTGGCTAGACGGTTAAGGCGAGCGAAGCGAGTCTGCCGGCTAGTAATATTATAATTTTATTAATGTAATATCAAGAAACAATAATGTTGGATTATTTAAAGAAATTATGATGTTTATCACATAAGTTATGAAAAATTTAAATAATAATCAGGAGAATAAACTGCGATGTAACAAAGTTTTGTTGCTTTCTATTTTATTGCAACACGGGCTGTTGTTTCAGGATACCCATGAATACAAGGAAACATTGTATAACATGATTTGTCTTTTGTTTTACTCTCTGAAAATTGACCCAGTCATTTCTAATGTAATTGTCAGTATTTTGAAAAATCATGGACAATGTCATTTGAGATTTCAACCATCGACTCAATGACAGCAGAGTTTGTTCAGTTTTTGATGAATTTTGAACAAAGGCAAATGAAAAGATAACTTTTCATGGCATGATTTATTGAACAACGCATCGTAGCAACGTTTAGTCAAGAATATTTCTTGTAGAGAATGATTTTTCCTACAATATCGTTTCTATCATATTTTTAGACAACTATTAATAAAGAAGTTTCACGTCTTTGACAGTGGCGAGGCGTGGAATCCTTCACTGGTCATCGCAGGGGAATTATTCCACCAACGCCCAAAGGGGTACAAGGGTCCACCCCAGGAAAATGTTTAAACGTTCGAGGCAAATAGGTGACTTTTGAAGCTTTTGAGCATCTGAAATCTCTCATCTGAATAGGCCTAACAAAAGGCGAAGACCCAATTCAAAAGGCAGAGAACTAAAAAGCATTTTATCCAACTAAGTATTTAAAGTATTTTATCCATCTTCCCCACTATCATAGACCGACGATAGATAATATAGGAAAAAACGCAAAAACAACCGAAATAATAGGCTCTGATATAATGCACTCACTCGATTTAATTTATTAAAATAAATGAAAACATCTAATGAATAATAAATGCTATAATAATAGATCAGACTCTAAAAATATAAAAAAGTTCAACTAAATTGCAAAACAATAATAAGCCTTTGTAAAAGTTGAATAATTTAGCACATGCGAAATTCCCATTGTTTCCACAATGCTGTAACTGAAGCTGAGTGTGGACTGGGGAGGAACAAGCATGAGGAGGCAGCTACCAAAAACCCACGAAAGTGGCTGAGAACGCATGAAGCCTTATTCATCGCAGCCGGTTGCGATGTATCACAAGCATTACTTGAATGGTTTAAAAACTGAAGGCAGGGGGCTCCGAGCCAGGCGCGGGAGGGGACTGGTGTGATTCGCAAGCCTTTTGCGCTTCATTAGTATGGAGTGTTGTCCTGTGCTAAGATTCCTTGAGATATTCATCCCATGACGTCACAGCCGGCTGTTGTGTGTGATGGTGTGTGTAGGTGCACTTGCATACAAAAGCGGTTCCCCTCCCATTAAAGTGGACGTCATCACAGTGATGACATCACACCTGTGCTGTGTGATTGGAGCAAGGATTTTCATTTTCAGGCTACACGTGTTCAGTCTTCAGTGACTTCAGTGTTATGAGTCATGAGCAAGCATTTTGTCTTCTGATTTCTATCAAAATGATTTCTAATTAATTAATTATTTATTATGTGGGTGGCTAAATAGGCGATCTGGAGATCGACCGACAGCGCTCCGAGCGGAGGATTTTGCACTAACTTAGTGAGTCAAAATCTGATCGCCATTAATTTGTGTGCTAAATTGTCTCACTTCAAATACGTTATTCAAAAAAAATATTTATTAAGACAAACATGCAAAAAAATGCCCAAGAGCCATATTATGTGTTGTGTATCTGTGTGCAGTAATACCTATGAGAATAAAGAAGGAAAAGGTGTTTCATTTTATTTATTTCCTGGTTGACCTTACGAAAAGGAAAGACAGGAGAAATGGATCTCTAATGTTCGAAGGACTAAGTGAGTTATATTATATTTACAAATTATTTCATGTGTAAAAGATTACTGATTGATGAAAATTAGATGCTTTCTATGCACTTGTGTGATTGATATTTGTAATTAAAGAAATCAATCCTAATAACAGCTTTGAGGTTATGTTTTTGTTATTGTTGCAAAATATTAATTTATTGTAAGCAGAGGCGGATTTAGGCAGTTGCCACCTTTAGGCAGTTAACTTTTGATAAACAAAATGGAAATTTTTTGCCAAAAAGATTGTAAAACAGGATTGATGCTAGTTTGTCTCATCAATTTTCAATGTATCATAGCTTTGCACTCCTCCACATCAAAAACATGATTACCCTCTACAAGGTTCTTCCCTTTTTCTAGATTAGATTTCCTTAAAAAATCGCAATTGACTTCTTAATCCTGTTTTTATGATAAGTTTCCCAATGTTAGCCATCATAAACAATGCAACTAACTCACTATACTGCTGCCGATTTATGCCGCCCAGAGTTCGCGACGATCGATCTTTCAGCCAACTTCGGATCGCTGGGCATTCACGTTCCAACTTGCAGTACCACTTGCAGTACTGCTAGATGGATAGTCGACTCCACTCTAGTGGTGGAGAATAATCGATAGTACTATCGATAGTTATGGCTATCGGTAAAAATCGATAGTTTGCAGTGCACAATCGATAGTTTTCGATAGTGTTTTTTATAACGTTCAGTACCAATTGTGCTTAGGTTATGTTATGATTATGTAGCTTCTTAGTCTATTTTATTTGCATGAAAAAGAATACAAAATATAAATTCAGCATATATCATAAAATAAAATAAATCATGAATTTATAATGCAATTATTAATATATTGTTACATGCGACTCGCACAAAGGCTGTGTGTGGAAGGGAGTCTGCAGTCTGGATTATATATTCTGCCGGTTTTTACAATTTGATAAAGCTTTTTCGATTTATCACACTTAAAAGCTGTGAATATTGGTTTGCTAACAGAAAATTATAAATAAAATACAGAATTTTTTGCATTTTGTTACATAAAGTTGAACTATTGATAACTATCGATAATAAAGGTATTAACTATCGATAACTATCGATGGTGCTGACTATCGATTATTCTCCACCACTACTCCACTCACGCTCCTACTTACAATCCAACTTTATTCCTAATCAGCTGTGAACGTCGCTCTTGAGCCGAAAAATGTAACCGAAGTTGCCCGATGTTACCCGAACTTACCCGAAGGTCATGCACTGACTGAGATAAGATGGACGACTTTGATCCGACTGCCCCACGCACGCTCCAACACCGTCGACATTCGTAAGTCGTCCCTCTAGTGGTCCATCTAGTCGTCCATCTACAATTCCAACCATCCAACAAGCCAATACTTCCTAGATATACAGAAGGCCCAATCGCTGGGAGTGATGACGTAGTTGATCGAGGCTGCTGGGCCAAGCTATCACCTGTTTTACGTATCTGTTATGGCTGACGTTATTCTTCGTTTTAAGTTCAATAATATTCCTTTTGACAATTATTTCGAAGAAACCTGTTTTATTTTACATTTAATCAATCCATTTCTCAATCATTTTTAAATAATAATTATGTATTTATCATTTCAAAATGATCAACGTTGGTACCAAACCATATTCATTGTTTCTGGTAGGTAGTGTTGTTATGGCCTGCATTGCTATGTTATTACGCAAATTTAGTTATCAATAACTCATGCATTGAATATTTAGAAATCAACTACTTAATCTCATCTCATAAGTCAACACTTTTCTCCATTTTATGAATTAATTATGGGATAACAAGTAGAATTTGTTGGTAGCTCATCATTGTAGGTTATGTATAGGTAATATTGATGAGTAGTCTAATAATTACTCTATTATTTGGAAGTTGAAATGGTAATTATTTATTATCCGAACTTTTCGATTTTTTCAACAATTTTTTTTTTGTGACATCTACACACCCCACAAAGCAATAATCCGTTGAAATTTTTTGGGGGTCGCGTCTCTTTTACCCAAAAATTCAAATTTTCGAAAAAAAAAATTTTTCACGAAAATTTTATTTTTCATTTATAAAATTCATAATTTGCAAACATATTATGAACTCCCAACCATTAAACCATATAAATCAAATTAATAATCACATATCTGAAGAAAACTAAGCTTACTAACCTTTCAATACTTGGTACAAAATTTCCAACAATTGAACAGAAAAACTTCCCGGCAAAATGAATACCAGTCAACCACTGTTGTTGTCGAAATTCCCAGCTCTTCACAAATAAATGTTTGTCGGGGAGGCTTTAGGTGCAAAAGTATTGACACCAAATAGAAATATTTTTCTATTGGGAGTCTACAATTGTCCAAGAACGAGCCCACCCTTGCCGAGCCAGTAAAGCCACAAACCGCAGCCGCCTTCTTCCCAATTCGAATTTTCTTTTGACAACGAAATTTAAAATTTGATTTATTCACAATCAACTCCGCACCACACTTTAAACATACAGAAATCTCTTTAAAAACACCATGCCTGAACAAAAATTCAATCACGTCCTTTTCGCCAAGGCGTATAGATTCTAAAAATTTTAGTTTGCACTCTCTATCACACATCTCACGTAATGAATAAATATGAATGAATATCTTCCATGTGATCTAACAATAATTGTCGATCTGACCAAACACAAAATCTTTTCATTTCAAAAAAAACATATGTTATCAAACTATGATATTTTTGGATTGAATGGCTACTTGAATAGCTCTAAACCAAACCTATCCTAACCTAGCCTAGTCTGGCAGTGTTACAGTGTGTTCATAGTATTCATACGCGGGAGAAAAATAGTTCCATCAGAAAACTCTAATTTGAATGCCAAATAAGTGTTGCCCCCACAAAATATCAGTGTATTATTACTTACTAGTGTGTTTTGAGTGTGTGGGGAAAAAATTGTTGGAAAAATCGAAAAGTTCGGATACTAAATAAATACCGTTGAAATTATACAACTAGCTGGGGGCACAGTTCGATATCCCATCCAGTAAAATAATCGCATGAGTTTCGATACCTGATGGAAGTGTCGATATCGATACTTTTTACTATCGATTGGAATTGTGTTACAGAAATGTTTTGCGTATCAAAGTGTCTGTATAAAACTACATTTTAACGCATGAATTGATGTCTAGAATCGTATTGTAAACAGAATGTAGTTTATTATTGTTTACTTTACAATATTATAAATACAAAAATAAAACATTTAATTAAATTTTAATAGAGAATAAATAAATATTTACTCACGTAGGCTAATAATTTGATGTTAATGAAATGAAATTACATTTCATGAAACAGAACAAGTTTGTTAAGGTTGAGTTAAAGTAGGTGGAGTAAGGTTGAATTATCAAACTCAACCAACACAACCTAGCTTAACCAAAGGCATCCTAACCCAGCTAGGCTAGGTTAGGTTGGGTTAGGCTAGGTTAGGTTGGGTTAGGCTAGGTTAGATTGGCTTTGGTTAGTTAGAGGTATTGTAAAGTTCAAGCTAGGTTAGGTTGGCTTTGGTTAGTTATGGGTAAGTTAGGTTGGCTTTGGCTGATTAGGTTTATGAGGTTAGGCTTTGGTTTGGTTAGGCTATTTTGGGTTAGGTGAGGTTGGGTTGAATATGCAAAATATGGGTGGTATCCTGTAGGACGACCTAACAGTTTGAATGACATACTGCTAGTTAACCTAACCTAACCTGGCTAGATGTGACTGAACACGACCTTTTAAATCTACACATGTGCGAACATTTCGCGCATGTGCAGAAGCATAGTCTGTGTGAATGGAATGAAGTGGAATGGAACTGCATAACCAAACCTTTCCTAACCTGGCTGGATGTGACTGAACCACCTCTGTTTACTAGGTTGGTCAAAACGACAATCGTACAAATGGTGTCCTCCCAATAAAATGGTACGTTGCATTTCAATGACAAATTTACAGAGGTGCTTCAGTCACATCTAGCCAGGTTAGGAAAGGTTTGGTTATGCAGTTCCATTCCACTTCGTTCCATTCACTCAGACTACGCTTCTGTGCATGTGCGAAATGTCATACATGTGTTGATTTATATGGTCGTGACTGAACCACCTCAGACAATACTACAGTCGTACAAATGGTGTCCTCCTGCAAAATACACAAGCATATTGCTAACCATATTATATTTGTTAGGCTTGGTGGGCTTTGCCTGATGTCTGCACAGACAATTTTTGAAAGAAAAACTGTTTAAAATTTTTGGATTTCTTGTTCCATGACGATCTGCGTTGTTAATATTATCTTTTTGTTGTAAATTTAACAACTTGCAGTCAATTGACGACTGCAAATCGTCCTCGAAGTGTAAATGTGTAGTTAAAACGCAACATAACACGTTATCAGCTGTTTTGTATCATTCGGATGATACAGAACAGATGTGTTGATAAGCAAAACAGTATCGATACTTCCATCTGGTATCGAAACTCGTGCGATTATTTCACTGGATGGGATATCGAACTGTGCCCCTAGCTGGCCCGACGCGCGTTGCTGCATTCTCATAAAAAATTCTCCTTGATTTTATTATTCGCCACCTCCCGCTGAGGTTACATTTCAAATTAGGAAAGAAGTTAGTCCTAGGGCTCTTCCAGCTGATCATAGAGGCCTCCTTCGTTGTTTTATTAATCACCACCTCTTAATGAAGAAACATTTCAAATTTAAACCTATGACTATAAGGGTAGAAGCTAGGTTTTTGATTTTATTATTCGCCACCTCCCACTGAGGCTGCATATCAAATTTCTAGCTGCATTGGTTGACAGATGTCATCAACCCGGCATAATTACATTTCATCATACCCAGTCATATGTTTCCTACATATTGCAAGGCTCCGACTGCACGGTAGCCTACATGCAAAGTGCAAAGTCTTTTGCTGTTCAAAGACAGCGTAAATAACGCCACTAAGGGGCCTGCCATACGATTAAAAACTGTTGACTTCTATCAGCTGTTCCTTTAAGCTGTTTGGCCGGCAAGTTCAGTAGGTTAGGTCTATAAAATGGATTAATTAATAATAATTATTAGCTCCCCTATTAAAATTTATGCTCAGAAACCATCCCCAATATTCACACAACATATTTCCAGAGTTTCATGCCGATCTGTCAAGTAGTTTTGAAGTCTATAGGGAACATACATACATACAGACAGACATTCATTTCTATATATATAGATTACTGAGCATTACAAAAATCCATTTTACTGTTAACAGCATCAACATATTAATTTAGGCTAACTTATATCATAAAATTTCAAACTAGCAAATTTAATAATAAATATGGGTTGATTTATTTCGAAATGTGTTTTCATAATGCTTTGGATGGATGATGATGAATGATCAATAAAACCTTTTTGAAAATTAATATTTGTAGAAATCATAGTAAAGCTGTAGGCTAAATATATTGTGAAATATTGTCTTCATAAAAATAATGCCACCTTGCTTATTTTAATCTCACCTTCATTTTTTGAACTTCTTAAGCTTTCTTTCTGTAGTACTTGTATGTTTTCTCATAACATCGTTCTTCCTCTTGCAATAATTTTTCAAAAGAGTGTTTGTCGTTGATTTGATGATGAGTTGGGCAATCAATTTCTCACTGTGAACGGAACAGCCAATCAAACCAGTCAGATATCCTTCTTGAGAAACGAAATTCAGTATGTAGGTGGAAAGAAATGATCGCTTGTTGTGAATATGCAAAAATTCTTCTTCGTGATCCTTCAATATTTTGTTCAATATTAAATATTGAATCATTACTAGATGAGTAACTGATTCTTGTGGGTAAAGAAGACCACCACGACTAAGGTCTCTTATCAAATTGTATTTATCATCAACCTCCAAATTTTCAGTTGTCACCAATTTTGATTTGCATTCCTCACATCTGAGATGCCTTAGTGCAGAATAGCAACAATATCCACCTAAGTACCGTATGTTATCACTGGCAATTCATTTTCGACATTTTCATAGTCTTCTTCTGAGATTCCTACTGAGGGCTGGAATTCGTCTGTGTCTATTTCTTCAATCATTGCATCTAGATTTCCGGTGAATGAATCTATTCTGATTTCTCCAAATTTATTCGATTTGATGCTCAAGAGGGATTGGATGCGCAACTTTTTCTCACATTCATACAGTTGTCTCATGGAAATGTGATATTGTGCTCCAGCAAGCTGACGATATTTCCCAAACCTATCCTCCAAAGGATCTGTTTGAAATTTTCCTAGAAGAACATAGTTTAAGTTCAGTTCATCAAAGCAATATTTTGCGATTTCCAACATTCCATAAATTGTATGAGTTAATGCTGTGTGTGTTTGCTTACTCAGCTTATTTTTGAAAGAGACTGATTTCCATTGATCCAACCAATCTAACATTTTATTCAAAAAAACTACTTTTTCATCATTCTCAAATAATCTTTTCACAAGTGGCTCTTGAAATACGTCTCTTTTATGCTTACCTTTCATTGGCGCTTTGACATTAACTATTTTCCACCACTTAGATATAATATCAACAAAATCAGCTGTGTCTAGAGAATTTTCAATAGCAGAACCGAATCTCATCAAAGCGTCTTTCACTGTCTCGCAGAATATGCTTAAAGCTAGTTTCACATTTTGTCGCTCCAATGAATTTGGGAACAATGCTTTCAATTGTAGAGTGTATCCATATTTCAGAAGTTTATCATTCTCTAACGTATGAAGCTCTTTTACGGCATGAAATGATGCTGTTGACAGTACTCCTGTTTCGAAATTGGGAAAGTGAAGTGTCTGATTGTCTTTCGCATTCAACCAATTATTTCTTATACATTTCAGTAAATGCACAGAATCGAAAAGATAAAATAGAGGTCTTGAACTATTTGACGGATGTGGATAAACTATGCTGAGTTGTTTGGTTTGTGAGAAGGCACTCATGGCTTTACTATTAACTGCATTGTTGTCACTAATCACACAGAACACTTTGTAGCCTATCTCTTCCAGCCGCAGTATTATTCTCATTAAAAAATTATGCAAGCATTTATGATCCAATTTTGACACTGGAGCAATGTGGATCACTTCTCTAAATTTTGAACAGATGCCGTTTATCATGAAAATTACAGCTGACTTAGCTAAAGATGCACTGTCAAATGAATGTCCCACTATTTTCCCTCCCTTGTAATCTAGATAAGGTTGGATGTGAATTTCGTCCATTAAAAGTATGACATTTTTTTCTGTATCAGACAAGTACTTAAGCAATGTTTCTGAATAATTAAGAAATTTATGTTTTTCTTCAATAGCTGGGTCTGTCAGATATCTGTTACATACTGACTTAATTGTTCCTGGATGAGGCAATGTAATAATATTAGAGCTTCTCAAAAATTTGTATGCGTGAGGGCTGATTGTATGCAGCAATGAAGCAACTATCATAGTGCTACTTGAATATCTCAGTCTCTCCTTTGGTAGAGTAAGTAGTTTTAATTGTTCAGCAATGAAAGTTAGATTGGACAGAGCTTTCTCATTCACCACTGAAGATAAACTTTCAATTATGCTGGATAAATTATTGCATATTAATTTTAAATTGTCTTCGTTTGCTCTTCATCAATAGTTGAAAAAAAATCAATTGCTTTTTCTATTTCTTCTATTCCACTTGTTGAACGAGGAGTCCTCTTCTTATCAATGCAGATTTTCTCACCAAACAAAAACAATTCAAGATTCAAATTTAAATCTATCACTAATGAGAACTTAACAATAGGACCTGGTCTGAACATCAACTTGAAAATAATGACCTTTTCTTCTTGTATTATTTTCATCCAACCTTTGGGAATTTGGAAATTCGGTGAATTTATCATATTTATTAATTCATCATAAGTCGAGAAAAATCGATTTCTTTGTTCTTGTAAAAATTGTTCTTTACTCTGTTCTAAAGCTAGTCTGTAGCTATTAGCATCAATTTTCTTCAACTTTTCTTCCCTACTTTCTCGTCGTAAATCTGTTTTTGAGTAATAGTCTGGGCAACTTGGAAATGTACACGGCACAGCAGAAGATTTGAGTTTTGCATATTTCAAATCGATCGTTATTGTTTCACCTGATCTTGAATCATGGATTGTCTCACTTGTGATAATATCTGCCTTTGAAAAATGAATGATGCAAACTTTTGAATATATTGTAGGTTGAAAATCTTTTCGAGGAATGACAGACATCCACTGATTATGAATATTGCTGTCCTTTGGAAAGCTAAAAACTTGAAGCTTGGGTCCCTTGACGTTGTTGGTATTGCAACCAGGCACACAACATTTATTAGGCATTTTATTTTTAACAACTAACACATGATAGAAAGATAAATTAAAATTGATGATTTTAGATGGTTGAACAAAAAAAGGAAATAGTTCTTGTTGAATTGTTCATATGGTTGCTGTTAAAGGCTGATTGTGGATTGATTTTTCATTTGTCCAACTATATTGAAATCCATATTTCTGGAATACAATAAAAAAAACATTCAAACTTATTAGTCATGCAGCATCATGCAGTTTATCAAATCATGCACATTCAGAGTAGGATCTCAAATACAATTCATGCTATTTCAATCTGTAATAATATAATTCAAAAGTGCTTATCATAAAAAAATTTCCATGCACTAAGATATTTATTGAAATTCATTGATCTCTATAAACATCCTCCAAAAAAAAAAAAATATTCAATAGATAAAATTATATAATTTGCAGAAGCATAGCAAGGTGACATGCACCCCCAGGCATTCAAGCATTTTGCGCTCCCTACCACAAAGTTACAAATCGTGCAAGTTATCTAGGCTTACGGTGTTGGCAGATATTTTTGATTGACGGGTGGGATGAATTGGGGGGGGGGGGGGGGTTCCAATAACATTGTCTATCAATGTGGGAACTCAGCTACTTACCGTACCGTACTTAATTACTTACTTGTAAAATGAAAATCATTCCAGTGTGATTCAACCAATGCAATATTAGATGTTCTTGTGTTTTTCATCTGCCTACAGCCAGCAAGCGACAGCACACCCAGATAATTTGCTATTATCTGTTTATTATTATTATTTGTTTGATAATAATTCATCAGTGATAATTTTTACCTTTCTTTGTAGTGGCGAAGGTGATATTGTGGAAAGTATCCATAATGAATAATAAGACGGCGATATTGTCACAACCACATTTATTAAAAAATATTTTAATAAACTAGTTTCGGTTCTTATACCTTTGTGAGTTTGATTGAGATTGATAATGGTATAAGAACCAAAACTAGTTTCTCAATATTTTTTAATAAATGTGGTTGTGACAATTTCGTCTTATTATTCATGATAATTTTCAATTAATTTTTGGTGGCATACTCAACATTCCTAGTCGGAAAATATTTATATAAACGATGAGCTCAAATTACTGTAGTAATGTATTAGATTTAAGTAGGGCCTGCAGTAGTGATACCACAAATTGCATTGTACTTCCTTACCACATCTATAAGATATTATAGTATTCATTGGTGGTGGGGGGAGGATAGGCATTACTGAATTCTTTGTGGATGAACTGCCAGAACCGGCGAGACTTCAAAAAAATGCCTACCTGAGATCCAGCGACCACCACAGTCAATTGGAGAATAAGTGTATATATTTAGGAGTATAGGCACACAGACCAGTACCCAAAAAAACAAATTTTTTGTCTCAGGAGGCCTTGAAACGTAAATTTATTTTAAAATTGGGATACCTTAATTTTTTTGGAAAACAATAGGGTATTTTCCTTACCTAATGGAAATATGGGAATGGAATATGAGTAAAGAAATTGATAACAAGTTAGTTCGAAGTTACTGACAATTGAACAAACTGACAAATTTACTTGAACAGAATTTATTAATTTCGAATTTAGCATCGATTTCCATCAGCTATTAAATACTGTTGTCAATATCCGCCATTGCGGAAGTCTTCAGTATAAACTAATAGCAATTAAGGGAATTCGAAATTAATAAATTGATAACTTTGAAAGATATAAACTGAAGATAGGCTGCATCAACTTATACTATTAATACAGCTTGACTGCAGCTTAAATAACCTTTCAGCGTGAGGGGGGAGGTAGGTTAGTAGGGCAGACTGGGAGTTCTGGGCCAGTTTAACGGCGGTTAACTAACTACGGTTAAATTTTAACGGCGGTTAAATTTCAACGGGGTTAAACCTTACTTAATTTAACATAGACAAACTTTATTTAACAGCACGGTTAAATTTTAATGGTGGTTAAATTTTAACGGTGATTAAATTTTAACAGTGGTTAACTAACGATGGTTAAATTTTAAAGGTGATTAACTAACGAGGGTTAAATAAACAGATTCTAAAAATTTTCATTTGAAATTAAATTTATGCAGCTCACCAAGGCGTTCCAATTGCACGTATCAAACACTCCGATGAATAAAATAAAAAAAAAATGAAAAAGAAAAAAAAAGAAAAAAAATTAATTATCATTAATATTATCATGTAGTAGGGTAGGGTAGCGGTTCTGGCTCAGTTTTTCTTGAACCTTAAATTTAAGGTTAACCTAAGTCAACCCATCCAAACCTAACCTAACCTGAAATAGGTAAGTCAAATTCAAATCAACGCAGTCTATCCGATCTCCAAAATTCCCATTTTCACGTGGGTTCCGAACCACGAAAAAATTTGAACTTTTTAACCCGTGAAGGGAATTTCAATTTGAAGACGCCATCTTGTTCAGCATTTCATGGCATCCCAAATTCATGTATCAAATACCATTTTCCGATCACGATTAATTGAGGAAAAAATAATAATAAAATTTAACCTTAAATTTCAGGTTAACCTAAACCTAACCTGAAATAGGTATAGCTGTATAGTTGAATCAACGCAATCTATCCGATCCCCAAAATTCCCATTTTCACGGGAGCTAAAATTCATGAAAAAATTTAACGGCGATTAAATTTTAACGGTGGTTTTAACCCAAGTTTTAACGGTAGTTTTAACGGTGGTTTTAATGGTGGTTATAATGGAGATTAGTCACCAACTGATTAGCCATCTCGTACTATCACTTACCCAGTGGTTCGGAACCCACCTAAAATAAAGTTTATTGGATGGTTCTCGTTCAAATTTCCAAGGCGATTCAATTTCATGTATCAAACACTCTCATGTATCAATTGACATCCCATTTTTCCCTTTTTCTCTCATTTTTCCCCCCCTCTCTCATTTTTTTCCCTTTTCCACCCCAGTTTTTGGGTATAAATAGAGGTGCATAGGCAGAAAATTCTCACTCCTTTGGATCGAAGGAGTTATGTTAGTTCAGGCTGAAAATAGTCAATGAGCTATACTCCCACCAGAGATTTCTGGCTCATCCACGGAGACTAGTCGCTTCCTATTTTCAGATAGGGTCCCAAACACAACCAACTATCAAACAACAGAATCAAGCAATACCACAAAAAATTTTGTATATATAAAAATGGATAAAATAATTTCATCCACCTACTCATCACCAATCTGCCAACACAGCATCAACAAAAACTGCCTCTTTTTCATATGGAACTCATTTGAAACAATTGATGTAAAAATATTGTTTGAAAACCTTAAACCTCATATAATTGATATAATACTTGAAAATTCTGAAAAATTCCACCACAATATTAAATGGTATGTGAGTTTAACAGTTAAATTGAAAAAGATTTCTGCTGATAAAGAGTTGTTTGTAGAACCCACGTTCCATGGGCAATCGAGGTCTGTAATCTCAGTCCATGAGAATCTTGATAAATTCAACATACAATGGGCGTTTTCACACACACCGACACGGCGCCGGCACGACACCGGCACCGGGCGCCGATATCGTCACGACATCGTTGAAGCATTTCACACTTACCGACACGGCATCTGGCTGTCGGTGAAGAACTAACCTTATTTTGCAGTGGGCGGCACAGTTCAAAATGGTACGATGGCTGATTACAACAGGAGGTTGTATTTGTTATATTTATTATATCTACGACGTAAAAGGCACAGTCGTAATAGACAACTTTGGATTGACCCAATAATAAAAGTTCGCTATTTGGATGGCTTATATTACACCTTATTTGATAAGCTAGTGACAAACCCAACAAAATTTTTTAATTTTTTTCGTATGAGTACTGTTAGGAAACTTTCGACTATATATTAGTGAATTTAAGTGATAAAATCAAAAAACAAGACACTCGGATGAGATTGGCTTCTGTCTCTAAAGATTTTGTTCTTATTTTCTTCTATAGTTTTGTCCCATAAACAGGGCTCGGATTCGACTAATTCAATTAGGTTGACAACATCATACCTATCAGCCATCGTACTGTACCAGACGTTTTTTTTCAGTACCTAACCTCAAACTGTTGACAAAATGACCAAGTTCTGTTCAAAACTATGGACGACACACAAGTGTCGGCGCCGGCACCGGCGGGAGCGATGCTGCCAACGACATGCCGGCGCCGGCAGCCGGCTGCCGGTGCCGTGTCGGTGAATGTGAAAGCTGTTCCATTTGGCAGCATTGTATCTCAACCCCCACGACACCGGGACGACATCTTGCCGGTGTCGTGCCGGCGCCGTGTCGGTGTGTGTGAAAACGGCCAATGGGAGGAGGCAGAGGGAAAAATTATGGAAGGTTTAGATAAATTCAAAAAGTTGGGGAGTGGTTGGACTATAGACATATTCAAGCAGTTCAATTTCAATATGGTTAGATACAGACCAATAAGTGGTTCTGGCTCATACATTCCTACTCCAGTTAAAATTATAAATAGAAAAGCTGTTATAAATGTGAAAAATGAAGATGATCTCTGCTTTGTCTGGTCCATCCTCTCCTATTTCAACACCAATAATAAATATCGAGTATCTGCGCTTAGAAATCTACAACATATGATTAATATTGAAAATTTGTGTTTCCCATTAAAACTGCAACACATACCTAAATTTGAGAACCAAAACACAACAATAGCTGTTAATGTTATTGCATATGAAGAAGAGAAAGATATGTTCTATCCAGTCTTTGTATCCCAACACAGAAAAATAGAGCATACAATCACACTGTTGTTGTTATCTAACAAAGAAGAACAAAAACACTACACTCTTGTTAAAAATCTATCCAGACTACTATCACATCTAACAAAAAGTCATGGTAAAGAAGAAATTTGCCCCCATTGTTTTCAAAGATTCACTTATACAAATGCAAAACAAAATTTAGAAAAACATATTGAATTGTGCTCATCACACCAAACACAATGCATTAAAATTCCACAACAAAACACTGTTTTAAAGTTCACAAATTTCTCCTACACCCTACCCACCCCCTTCACCATATACGCCGACTTTGAATGTTTAATCAAAGATGAAAAACATATACCATGTGGTTATGGATATGTAATAGTAAATGAAAGTGGATCAATTCATTATGGGCCAAGGATAGTTAGAGCATCCAACCTGTCTGAATCATCAAATTTAATAGAAAAGTTTCTGGATGAATTAGATGAACATGGAAATGAATTGAAAAAGCAATTGAAAATACAAGTGCCAATGCAGATTACAGTAGAAGAAGAAAACAAATTTAAAATGGTAGATGTGTGTTGCCTGTGTAATAAGAGCCTATTGTTTGATCGTGTGCGACACCACTCGCATTCAACTGGAAAGTTTATTGGAGCTGCTCATCAATCGTGTAATCTTAATGCAAAACAAGTGGAGTTCATTCCTGTAATATTCCACAATTTCACCGGTTACGATTCCCACTTCATTGTTCAATCACTCAATAAATATAAAAAGAGAATAAGTTGCTTAGCTAGAACAAGTGAAAAAATAATTTCAATAACACTAAATAACACTTTAAGATTTATCGATTCACTACAATTTCTGAATTCATCTCTTTCAAAATTAGCAGAAAATATATTATCAAATGCTTTCCAACTGATTTCGGCACATTTTCCAAATAATACAAATTTACTGTTGAAAAAACAAATCTACCCATACGAATATATGGATTGTTTTGAGAAATTCGAAGAAACACAATTACCTTCCCGGGAAAACTTCTACAACAAACTAACCGATTCAGATGTAAGTGAGACTGACTATCAAAATGCTATAACCGTTTGGAATGCGTTCAACTTGAAAAATCTTGGTCAATTTCACGATCTCTACCTAACCACCGATATACTCTTACTCGCCGATATATTTCAATCTTTCAGATCAACATTCCAGAAAACATACAGTCTTGATCCATCCCACTTTTATTCGCTACCACACTATTCATGGAATGCAATGTTGAAAATGACTGGTATTGAACTTGAACTTTTGAGTGATCCAGATATGCACCTGTTTGTAGAGTCCGGTATTCGCGGAGGTTTAAGTGTAATCCCCAAACGATATGCAAAAGCCAACAACCAATATTTATCTACATATGATAAAAATTCCAAAACCACATTTATAATCTACTTAGATGCAAACAATTTATATGGTACAAGCATGAGTGAATCACTGCCACACTCTGGATTCAAGTGGCTATCTAATGAGCAAATTCAAAATTTCGATGTTACAAAAATTTCAGATGAATCACATGTTGGCTACTTTTTAGAAGTCGATCTTGAATATCCAGAAAGTCTACATGATATGCACAACCATTACCCCCTTGCGCCAGTAAAAGCCACACCGCCATCAGGGCGATATGAGAAATTGATTACAACTTTTGAAAACCGTAAAAATTACATTCTACACTATAAAAATTTGAAACTTTACATGAGATTAGGTTTGAAATTAACAAAAATACACAGAGTGATGCAATTCAATCAATCAGCCTGGTTAGAGCAATTTATATCATTAAATACCGAGTTGAGAAAGAATTCAAATAATGATTTTGATAGAGATCTATACAAGCTATGTTCTAATGCAATTTATGGAAAAACGTTGGAAAATGTAAGGAATCACAATGATTTTAGGATTATAACTGATGAAAAGCAACTTGATAAAGTGATTGCATATCCAAGAATGAAATACTGGTACAGATTTAACGATGATGTTGCTGGTGTATGTCTAAATAAGCTTGAGGTTCATCTAAATCGTCCCATTTATGTGGGTATGGCAATACTTGAGTCAAGTAAAGCAATAATGTACAAATTCCATTATGATGAAATTCTAAAAATGTATCCCAATGTTGAACTGCTAATGTCCGATACAGATAGTTTTATGTATCTGATTCAAACAAACGATATTTATAAAGATATTGAAAGAAATTTGGATTTATTTGACACATCTAATTATCCAAAAGACCATCAATGTTACAGCACAAAACATAAAAAACAACTAGGTAAATTTAAGGATGAGTGTGGTGGAAAAATAATTTCTGGGTTTGTTGGACTACAAGCCAAAATGTATGCAATTCGCATAGGTGATTCAGAAAAGAAGGTTGCAAAGGGAATTCCCAAGAGTGCAAATAGAAATCAATTGAGATTTGAAGATTATAAAGAATGTCTGTTTGATGTAAAACACAAAAATGTAACATCATCAGCAATTGAAAGTAAACTGCATCATGTCTATACTGTTCAACGTGAAAAACTAGCTCTTCAACCTCATGACGATAAACGTTTCATACTACCAAACCGAATTGATACTCTAGCTTGGGGCCATAAAGATATTCCAATCAGAAAACGTAAAATTCGTGAGCAGCCATCTCAAGGAAAAGTACAAAAACTTTAAAAACCTGAATAACTTTAAAATATAAAGAAACTTTAAAACCTGAAAAACTTTAAAATAAAATAAAAATTTTTTTTTTGCTTAAATAGGTCTGAGATCTAGAGTTTTAGGTGGGTTCCGAACCATTTGAAGTATTAATTTTAATTTTTTTTTTTCATTGTTGTACTACTGTGTAAAAAAAAATATCATGTAACTGTTATCGAATTAGTTTATATTGAAATGATAAATTGAAGAATTCATCTAAAAAAAAAAAATACAATCTATGTAAACCTGGGTGCAGGTACCTGCGTAGGTGCGTAGGTGCGTAGGTGTGGGTACCTATACCTAGATTAATGTGTAGGTGTAGGTACCTATGTAGATGTGTAGGTGTGTAGGTGTAGGTACCTATACCTAGATTAATGTGTCCTATGTAGGTAAAAAAAAAAATATTTTTTTTATTATTTGATTTATACTTTTAAATTACTCTAATTATACTTTTAAATTACTATACTACTTTTTTGTTTTGTTAATATTATTTGTTTACATTACTTTTCTAACAATTCCACTCAATGGTGTATATTCATAGATATTTTCGTATATAATGAGACAGTATGCAGATGTATTTTCTGGGATATTTGCAGTTGTGTCAAATGAAAGTTTCACATCTAATGCACCCGATTTCAAAAGTTCACTTTGACGAGAACAGTCTATCACAATTAGTGGTGTTTTTTCAAATTTATCAAATGCTATTGATGTTCCCGAATCACTTTGTTTGTAGTAGGCATGTTGAAAGGCGGCAAACATCTGATACAATGTATGTTTATTACCCATAATATTATCATAGGGAAAGTATTGTGCATTCAAATATAAGCGAACATTATTCAAATTACAAAAATCAAATTGAGATATATCATTACGAAGGCTATTCTTTCTATTAGTTTGCAGTCCTAGTACAACAAATCTTGGTTTATCCATTTGTGATGCCGTCTTAACAGTCCACTGATGACTTGTGCTTTCCGGTAGGGTAGGATATTCATTTAATTGCCAAGATCTGAATGGAAGGCTAATTGGTTTATCATTGTGAGATAATTTCAGTAGATTAAGACGAATTGTGTCTGCTACATGTATGTAGGGTACTTTCCATTGTATTTTTGTTAGATTAATTTCGATTTTAGTACCAGCGGTGGTTTGAATTGCATTTAAATCAGATGAGGATCGAAGCAGAACCAATTCTTGTTTTACATTCAGAATAATTTTTCTATAATCTTCCATGAAACCTAACCACATTTCCAGTGGTACACAAAAGCTGAATTTCTTTTTATTTGCCCATCCATCTCGATTTCATCCCGCATTCTCCCATATACATTTATTTTGTGGAGTTTCGCACAAGAGGTTTTTCATTGTTGTTGTCATACCGACGTTACGTGTGCGGTCAACTTCGACTCCACCCACCTCATATCTAATCTCATCAAATAAATAGGCTATTCCATTGTTCACTAATACAAAGTCAACTTCAGTATTGTCTGCTTTTTGTACTTTAATATTACCCTCTATTAGAAGATAGCTTTTACATGGTAGAGTGTAGACATCCTGTTGATTTACATTGATACGAATTTCATCATTATTTTTGTATGTTTGTGATGCATATGGTGTGTGAGTGTGATACTCGAATTGGGTTATACTCTCATCGAATTGTACTTTCTCACCAACATTGAATATTGAATCAATTTGCATACCGTGAGGAATTTGGTGATTCATTGTTTATATTTTTATTATATACAAAAAAACCTAATCTTTGTAGTAGTTGTCTATTTTTAGGTGTAAGTAATTTCCTATCTGTTGCATCATGCTGTTGTGATTGATGATTTTTTGTAAATATTAGCATATTTTTTTATATATGTAATTATACACCAACTGGTTTTTTTCTTACATGTAAGCGTACTGTTATTGTTTCTCCACGAAAGTTTACCACATTCCCGTCCTGATCGATTATATTTATACAAATTTGATTTATTGTGTTTGTATTGATTGGCATGTACACCACAGTTGTGGGTGATTCAATTATTTTATAGCCAGGTGGTACAATTGTGTAAAACTCATGAATTGTGTGACCTTCACTGCCATTATTGTATGAACCCTGTGCAATATTGCATTCTACACGTATACTATTCACACGCATTATATGAACGGGTTTTGTTGATATATGCCATTTATTTGCTAGTAATTTTTCATGTTGAAATCCAAGTATTGGACCAATGCTGTCCTTCATAGTTAGATCAATATCTTTATCTGCATACAGCTCACACTGCAGCGTATTGTTGTTGGCCTTGATTCTCAGTTGACTGCTTGTTAGTTTAAGATTATTTCGAATATAATTTAGAATATCCTCCAATTCGTATGATCCTTCTGGTATTTCAACCACACGCCCATCATACACAAACTTATTATTTACATTTGTTTCAATATTTGGAATTGTATTGTATGTGTACATGTTTACTAGACCCACTTCATAGTCAAAGCTATCCAATTCAACTGGTGGGAAGATTTCACTAACCAATGGATTCTCGTTTGCTGTTAGTGTAAACATAATCACTATATTTTTTATACAGCCACAATAGACACAGATGTCCGCATGAGTGCTCCATTTGCTGATATTTCTTGTAGTTGTATCGAACTCTTACACCCTGCATATATTTCATAAATTCAAGTGGTGGACTTAGATTACCAAAACTGTCAAAATAGTCACATAGATTAGCGTTTTTGAAGTAGCACGTCCAATGAGTGCCCTCACCAATTTCATTATCCAGATTGATTATACCCAGTTCTAGGTGTTTGAGTGGTGTATTTGGTAGTTTATCTCTCATAAAAACTCCATGTAACGGTAAGTCAAGCTGTTTTGCATACTTTACTATATCTACATTTGATAATGGGGATTTTTTTTTAAAATGGCTTTCAATGCACTCTCTACCTTCTTCTTCTTTATACCACAACCTTTGTACGGTTTCAAATAGACACCTTTGCCGAGTTTCTTTCCCCCTCCACCAAATTTCACTTTTGCATTCATAAGATTTGTAACTAGATAGGCTGCTGCTCGTTCAGGAAGACTAGCATCGGCTGCTTTTACTCTTTCCCACGCGAGTGCTGCAAGTTTCCTATCAGCTTCCGTTCGATTTTGTGTTGGGTCACTATAGGCTATATCATGCTCTCGACACGCTTCATCTAATCTATTTATTCCTTTATCTCCTCTTGCTAAGCGTTTTTTCAGGTTTGTCGCGGGTCCACAGAATTCGTACCCGGGAATATGGAGCTCCATGGGCAGTAGATCAATTGCTTTATTAATTACGGAACCCAATATACCAGATCCCAACTTCTTTTTCATTGACCTCTTCTTTTTCGGAGTATTTTTTCTATTCATTTTTATATAGATAATTTTTCTCATACCATCTTTTAAATGAAGAATTATAGATGGAGAGACCCTTTACAGCCTCTCTATAGTTGGTAAGTAATTGTGGATCTGTCATGTGTTTCCACTGTTGTCTAATATCAATGTTTGGTAAGTAGAAATCTTTAACTGTATCTATTTGTTGTGCTAGAGTAATGGCATTTTGAAATAAGTTTATCATCTCTTCTCTCTCCAAGTCCAATGTCTCTTTTCTACTCAAATGTCGACCAAATTTATCAATAGTCATACTTGTTTTTATTATAATTCATGTTTGTAGATAAATTTACTCTCAAACCATGCTCTAAAAAACCATGGATTTTCAGTTTCCTCTGAATATTTTCTATACTGATCAAATAGGTTTGGATCTGTCATTGCTCGCCACTGATCAATGTTGTTGAGATCAACTCTTGGAAGATGGTGTGCCGCAAGTGGTATCAATTGTAGGATATCAATTAAATTCTGCACCAATTGTTTCAATTCTTCATTGATATTTGCTCTTCTACTTGCATACAAATGTCGCCCAAATTTATCAATAGTCATTTTTATAATACTAGATTACCACCTATAATGATACCGATTTCACGTAATTCTTCAATTATTGATGCAATTTCTGAATCATGACTGGTGTGTCCGGCAAGTTTTGAATTAATCAACAATTCCAATCTTTCACACAATTCATTTGGATTATCCCAATATGTTATGTTATGTTATGTTATGTTTGAAGGGACGGATTCAAAGATCCAGAAGATTCAAAGATCCTCACATGTCAACCGAAGCTTATTGTGTGTCCCTAGTACGTTAGTTAGGCAAACCAATACCTGTGCCCTTTACAAGATCCAGGAGTTTCTTCCCTATGCTAACGTCCCATTCATCACCTGGTTGCTTAAAGCCAAACAGAGCCATTCTCCTTGCCCCGAGTCTCTCGCAATCCAGTATGATATGCTTGGCAGTCTCTTCAGACTGATTGCAAAGCCTACACATCTGATTTTCATTTCTGAGTCCGATTGTGTGGAGATGTTTCCTGAAGTGGCCATGTCCAGTTATCAGAGCAATTAGCTGCTTAACCTGACCTCTACCCAGCCTCACCAGCCAGTTGGTGAAGTAGGAGCTTGTGTCTGCTAGCAGCCTTTTGCCAAGTGCTTGGCCTGAGTGACCTTGCCATTGCTGGTGATGTAAGTCCCTGGACCATTTGTTTATTGTGTGGAAGGCAGTAGTTTTGCTTATGCCACAGCTTGGCTCTGGGCCAAAGAATGACCTACTAGAACCTTGCTTAGCAAGCCCATCTGCACACTCATTGCCACCTATGCCTACATGGCCAGGTACCCAACCAAGATGCACAGAGTTGTGTGTTGCGAGCTTGCTGAGTGTTTTGTGACACTCCCACACCAATTTTGACTTGATTTCATTAGAGTCAAGAGCCTTGAGGGCTGCCTGACAATCTGACAAGATTACTATATGCTTGTCGCAATAGCGTCTGGCAATGCCTATATTGGCACAAGCCATGATGCCCCAAATTTCTGCTTGAAAGATAGTACAGTATTGTCCCAGACTTGCACAGATTTCTGTTCTGGGTGATTCACTGTACACCCCATAGCCAGATTTCCCTTCAATAAGAGAGCCGTCTGTGTACCAGACAAGGCTACCTCTCCTGATATAGGGCCCTTCCTCAGACCTCCACTCCTCTCTAGAGCAGAATTTAACAGAAAAAGGTTTAGTGAAAACCATCTCCATACTCATGACATCTGAAGTCATTTCAAGCACAGGGCTATGAGCAACAGCTTTGGTGATTGTGCAATGGCCTGTTCCAGACAGGCCTTCCCTCCATTGGCCTGTGACTTTCAATCGATAGGCTGATTTTCGTGCTTCTGCCTTGATAAAAATATCCAAGGGCAGCAAGCCAAGAGCAACTTCAAGAGTTGCTGATGGGCTGCTCCTGAAAGCTCCAGTGACTAGGAGTGTGCCCATCCTTTGTAAACTTGTGAGTTTGGCTGTAGCTGTAATCTGGTTCACCTTTGTCCACCAGACTAGTGATCCATATGTGACTTGAGGCCTTATTACTGCCTTGTACAGCCACAGCGCTATGTGAGGCTTGATCCCCCACATGGAGCCTGCAAATCTCCTGGACGTCATAAGCGCCCATTTTGCTTTGTGCAGTATATTATTCAAATGATTGTTCCAAGTCAGCTTGGAGTCGATAGTCAGCCCTAGGTATTTGACTATACCTGATACTTTGAGCTGTGTTGGTCCAAGTTTCAACCGGGAGAGAGACTCCAGGTTCTTTTTCCTTGTAAATGGAACAACTACAGTCTTTGAGGGATTTATACTTAGTCCCTCTCCAAGACACCAGTCATTAACAAATTGAAGGTTGACGTTCATGACATCAGCAACAATATTTGTGAACCTTCCCTGTACCATGAGGACTATGTCATCTGCATAGCCCTGGACAAAGACACCTCTACTAGTGAGTTCACAGAGGAGACCATCCACCACAAGGTTCCACAGAAGAGGAGAAAGCACACCTCCCTGCAGACAACCTTTTGCAGGTATGATCACCATCGATTTGTCTTGAAGATCAGCCCTGATCCGCCTGGAGTGGAGCATGGCCTCAATCCACCTACATATAGCAGACTCAAGACCACGCCCATGCACTGCCCGGACCATGGCCGTGTAAGTAACATTGTCAAAAGCACCCTCAATGTCCATGAAGGTGCATAGAGCAATCTCCTTGGCAGCAAGGCTGTCCTCCACCCTGCTCACAAGTTGATGCAGGGCTGTTTCACAGGACTTACCAGGCTGATAGGCATGCTGATTCCGATGAAGAGGAGTACCTGAAAGCACTCCCTTTCTTAGATGTCTCTCCACCAGTCTCTCCAGTGTCTTCAAGAGAAACGATGTAAGATTGATGGGGCGAAATGATTTTGCAGTTGAGTAGTCTGCTCTTCCTCTCTTGGGAATGAAGACCACCCTACTGAGGCGCTTGAGGGATGTACCCATAAGCCAGACTTGCTCTGAAGAGTTCGCACAGGAGGACCAAGAGAGCGTCTGGTCCTTGCTGCAACATAGCCGGTATGATACCGTCCCCCCCAGGAGATTTGAATGGGCCAAACTTGGAGATGGCCCATTTAACTTTGGAAAGTGTGACAATACGTCTGGCTAATGTCCAGCTTCCACGATCAGCTCTTGGCCGTGAGCCCATTTCGCTGTTGCCGGACATGCCTGAGCAAGCACCCTCAAAAACACAGTCTGGAAAGTGAGTCTCAAGGAGAAGTTTGAGACTTCCACCAGTTCCAGTGGTATATTGTCCCCCTGGTAACCTCAGAGTTCCCAGGAGGCCAATTGGGCTTGAAGCTAAGACACGCTGCAGTCTTGCTGCTGCCCTAAGACTATTTACCTCCTGTGTAAACAGTCTCCAAGAGTTCTCTTTGGCTTTCTTGATTGCAAGGCTGTATTCTGTAAGTGCCCTGTGGTATGGTTCCCAGTTACGGCTCCGTTTGCAATGGTTATGAAGCTTCCTGACAACCGCCCTTCTGCGGTCAAGGTCAGCAGTCCACCATTTAGTATTAGTATGACTCTTTCCCCGCCGCAATGGACAATTGTCCTGAAAGCAGCTTATGATTGCATTCTGAAGATCGGAAGCAATCTGATCAATGTCTGCAAAGCAGGTGACCCTCTTGCCTAATGATCCAAGTTGAGACAGGAGGTCAGACTTATAGAGTGACCATTCTGTTCTCCTTGGATCTCGATAGCAGGATGAGCTGCCTTCACTTTGCAGGTTAAAACAGATGAACCTGTGGTCAGACAAAGAGGCCTCATGACTTACGTGCCAATTGTCGATGGCACTAAGGAGTCCTTCTGAGCAAAGTGTAATGTCAATAACCTCACTTCGATTTCGTGTAACGAACGTCGGACGGTTTCCAGCATTACAGACATAAAGATTATTAGATATGAGAAACTGAAGGAGAGCCTCACCTCTTGGATTAGTGTCAGAGCTTCCCCATCCAATTGTGTGATGAGCATTGGCGTCACAACCTAAAAGGAGTTGTTGTCTGCCAGCGCAAGATGACTCCACCAGAAGTTCGAGTTCTCTTGATGGAGGAAGGTCCCCGGAGTCGTAAGGCAAGTAAACCGAGCCTGCAATTGTGCTCCATTCCTTGCCTTCATTGCTCCAGGTTATAGACACCGCAGTGAGATCTCTAGAACAGAATTCAGTGAGTGTTAGGCAGTCCATACCTCTCTTCACAAGTATGCAGGTTCTGACATTTTGAGAGAGGTACAGTAAATTAACCTACCCTTGGTATCACCCAGGCCTGCAACCCTTCCTTGGTGAAGCCATGGTTCCTGGATCAGTGCCAGGTCAAATCCCTCTCTGAGGAAGAACTGGCAGAAAGCAGCTGAGGCTGCTTTACTGTGATGTAGATTAATCTGGAGGACCCTGGGCATTGTCCTTGACTGTTGTTGAGACAATTGAGACTTGCCAGAGTCCTAGGTTGGCTCTAGAGTTGGCCGACCTAACAGCATTGAAGCAGGCCTCATCCAGGAAACAGACAAATCCATAACCTTTTGGGTCTGGCTTGGCTGGCAGGACCTTCCACTCCTTCACCTTCAAGGTGGGGTTTTGCTTGTCAAGCATCTCAAGGACCTTTTCTGGAGTCTTTTTCAGAAGCTTTGGATGAGCTCTAAAGAATACCCTCATTGACTTCATAATGTCTTTCCTCAGACCAACAATGAGTTTCTTCTCCCCAAGTGGTTTGAGTCTGGGGATGAGTACCTCCAGCCAATGCTTAGTAGCATCGTTAATGCAGGATATAATCAAGACACCTTTTTCCATGTAGGTGCCTGCAAATGATGGAGTGCAGCCGTCCTCCAGGAGCTCATCCATAATGGCGTCTTCAATGACTTCTCCTTGCTCTGCTGAAAGCTTAGCCTCAGGATAGCTTTCCAAGACAATGGCCATTTTGGTGGCAGAAATGTCCCTGTAAGAGACTCCTTTACTAGAAGTCCCTAGATTAAGGGGTTGGACATCATGACCTCTATGAGTTCCACTCCTGGCCTTTTTTGTAGGTCCTTCCGCTGAGGGAGGGGTGGCCATGTTGCCTCTAGGGCGCTTGGCCACCCTTGACCCAGCCTCTAGACCCACATTTGTGCCTGGAGTTTCACCCATCTCTGGTCTCTTAGGTTTTTTCTTTTTACCCCTCCGAAACTTTGCTGGGTCAAAAGCTTCACCTCTCTCAAGAAGTTTTGCCTGAATGGCCGCCCTTCTTTGGGCAGTGGTGAGGTTTGGTTTCTTTACCCGCAAGCTGCTCAGTTGCTCTATGGCATCTTCAAGCATACCGGCGGATTTTGGTGTTTCTGGACTTCTGAGAAGCTCATCCTCCCCCTCCAGTGGGGCTGATGCGATTGAGCTCATGTCGTCCATGTTGATATCCATAGAAGCCTTCTCAATGTTGATAGCCTCTACATGAGAATGCAACGGAACCTCCTGTGTTCCTGATGCACCCATTTCAGATTGAGGAACCTGCCCTGATGGGGCGGATCCTGATGGGTTTGAGGGCAAGGCAACTTCTGGAGTTACCTTGGGGTTTGGTTCTGGTTGTTTTGAATTTTGGAGATTCATGTGGTTCCCACGAGCAGCTAGGGAAGTGGAGTCAACCCAGACAGAGCCCCGCATGCCCGGGCAAGGCTACATACTGCAGGAGGGCGCCTGGTGTCCTGCAGGCACCGTTTGAGACACTGTACAAAAGGCCCAGTGTCATCCACCCATCAGCACGGTTCACATCACACCTTGGGTTGGCCTATAACAGAGAAAGAGGAAAGGGTGGAGGAAGGGGCTGGGATGAAGAGCAGGATAAAGGATAGGTTTCCAGGATAATGAGGTCAACGGACAGTTGCCCTTTTAGTCGCCTCTTACGACAAGCAGGGATACTGTGGGTGCAATTCTACTACCCCCACCCACTGGGGACATTATCCCAATAGGTGTAGACGTTGCTGTTAGGTGAGGTTTCAATTTGCATATCATGTATTCCACTACCCAGCTTTTGTTCAACTCCTTTAACACGTTTAGGTGGAAATAAATCTTTAATTATGCGAGTGTATTTATAACTGGTATTTCTTTTCACACGTCCCAATGCATCAAGATGAACTCCAGTTAGTTCAAGTGGACGTTTATAGTCGACAAGATCACCTTTCCTATAGATGAATGTATCTGGAATTGCTTTGAATAGCAGCTCTAGTAGACCATGTGTAAGCGGGAATGATTTATTACCATCAATAATGATTTTTTTATCATCAAACTTGATAACTTTGTTTCCAATTTGCCATTCATTGATTGTGGGATTAAAGTGAACTCCATACAGATTTTGACCTTTTGTTGTTCTCATAAAATTATCAATGTATTTACCTATACGATTTCTAGATGCAAATTTCCGACTAGACTCTCTACTGTCTCTTCTACTACTTTCATCTAAATTACTGGGAACATTGGAGGTGTCTAAATTAGAAGATTCTAAATTACTGGGAACATTGGAGGTGTCTAAATTGGAAGAGTCTAAAAAACTGGGAACATTGGAAGAATCGAAAATGTTTGTTGTGTCTAAATTAGAAGCATCTAAATTAGTGGAGTCTAGAATGGGGTAGTCTTCCTCTTCCTCCTCTACCTCCCCCTCATCCTCCTCCTCCTCTTTCATTTCCTGTTTAAAATCAAATTGTTGTTGTTGTTTAAATTGATTCAATGATTCGGTAATGGGTTTATATTGTTTCTGTAAATTTTCTTCTTCACTAATTGCATCATATGATAATTCTCGATGTTTTCGACGTATAGAGTCACGCAGCTGTTTTATATTATTCTTAATGGCTGTCAATTCTTTTAGATCCTTTTTCAATATCATTTTTATAATAGGATAAATTTATCAAACCCAACTCTGTATCTCCCATTATCCAGTCCACAATCTTTGTTTATGACTAGAAAATTATTATTATTCCATGCTTGAGCACACATTCTACTGAATTCATCTCTACTCAAATCTGGATATACATGATCATGATATATGTGTTGTAGATTACGATTATCCTGTTTGAATATAACAATCAAATTACTGTTGTCTCTAATCAATTGTTTAGGAATACTAGAGTACGTTTGACAAATGTAGAAACTATCGATGTTTTTGTGTCTACCCATACTGAAATAGTCTCGAATATTCTGTTGTTTTTCCATACAAATATCATCGAAAATCATAACTGAATTGGGGTGTGCATCGTTTGGGTGTGGTATTTCTTCATTATGCTGGTACAGATTGAATCCAACCTCGGCTACTTGACTCATAATTTCCTTGAGAAGTTGATACTTGTCTTGCTGGTGAGATTTGGTGAATACATATAAATGTGAAAACTTGACACCATTCTCGGCAAATAATAAATTGAAAACAGTATTTGTTTTTCCAACATTGGATGGTCCACACACAATACATCTTACACTATTTGGTAGAAGCACACTATGTCTTATTTGTTGCTTTTTATTTAAATACTTGTCAAAGTTAATCAGTGGCAGTTTTGATTTGTGCTGTTTTAGCTTCATTTTTTTTTAATGTATTATTATCAATCCATGAATTATATTTTGAATCAAAACCCAGCCATTTCACATACAATTTATTGCCTTTCTTCTTTAGCACTCTTTCAATAAGATACACATCGGGGTACTTGGTTTTCTTCATTTCATATTCATAGAATGCACCCTTGATAATTTTATTGTTATCATCTTTGAGGTGATAGGTGAGGGGAATGCTTGGTAGTACATTGTGTACAGTGAAAATCTCATTAGTATAGTTTGGTAGGTATCCTTTATCAAATATTCGCTTGTAACGTGTGATTCGAACCTTATCACCGATTTTAAACTTTTGCTTTTTAAGTTTGAAGGAACGCAGGGTAGCCTTATCAATATTCATTAGTACATACTTTTCATTTTCAGTATTCACCTCACTCGGTTTCATGCGAGTGGTTCGATGAACGGTGTTATTGTATTTGTCTAACAGTTTTGGGAGTAAATTCAACCATTTATAATTTCCCTGTACAGTGAATTCACGAAACATGTGCTCTTTCAGGGTCCTATTGAAACGTTCACAGATTGCCGCCTTCTTATTACTGAAAGTACTATAGTGATTGATATTGTACATTTTAAAGAGTTTTTGAACAGTAGCATTGTAGAACTCTTTACCGGCGTCAGTTTGAAAATTCTTTATCTTATTCTGTTCAAGTATTGGTTTGAGGGCGTTTGCCACATCATTACCCGATTTACTTTTCAATGGTATTGCAAATGCGAATTTACTAAAACAATTTATTACTGTCAGTATGAATTTGAAGTTTCTATTGATGGTACTGTAGTTTGACATATCAACAAGATCGGCCTGGTACAGATCTGTTACGCCTTTGATTTCTGTACGACGTGTGGGAAAATTGTGTCTAACACTTGCATGTAATTCTTGAGCAAGTCCTTCTCTTGTATTCATTTTTTATATCAGTTTTTTATACTGGAGATTGTTAATCTCCGTTATAACCACCATTAAAACCACCGTTAAAACTAGGGTTAAAACCACCGTTAAAATTTAATCGCCGTTAAATTTTTTCATGAATTTTAGCTCCCATGAAAATGGGAATTTTGGGGATCGGATAGATTGCGTTGATTCAACTATACAGCTATACCTATTTCAGGTTAGGTTTAGGTTAACCTGAAATTTAAGGTTAAATTTTATTATTATTTTTTCCTCAATTAATCGTGATCGGAAAATGGTATTTGATACATGAATTTGGGATGCCATGAAATGCTGAACAAGATGGCGTCTTCAAATTGAAATTCCCTTCACGGGTTAAAAAGTTCAAATTTTTTCGTGGTTCGGAACCCACGTGAAAATGGGAATTTTGGAGATCGGATAGACTGCGTTGATTTGAATTTGACTTACCTATTTCAGGTTAGGTTAGGTTTGGATGGGTTGACTTAGGTTAACCTTAAATTTAAGGTTCAAGAAAAACTGAGCCAGAACCGCTACCCTACCCTACTACATGATAATATTAATGATAATTAATTTTTTTTCTTTTTTTTTCTTTTTCATTTTTTTTTTATTTTATTCATCGGAGTGTTTGATACGTGCAATTGGAACGCCTTGGTGAGCTGCATAAATTTAATTTCAAATGAAAATTTTTAGAATCTGTTTATTTAACCCTCGTTAGTTAATCACCTTTAAAATTTAACCATCGTTAGTTAACCACTGTTAAAATTTAATCACCGTTAAAATTTAACCGTGCTGTTAAATAAAGTTTGTCTATGTTAAATTAAGTAAGGTTTAACCCCGTTGAAATTTAACCGCCGTTAAAATTTAACCGTGGTTAGTTAACCGCCGTTAAACTGGCCCAGAACTCCCAGTCTGCCCTACTTAGGTTTTGTCAAACGGCAATTACCAGGCAGATTTTAAAAAATCTATGAATTCCTTGAACTTAGGCTAAATTACAATCCTTTTATGTCTATGCTATTCCAAAGAGAACTTAAATTGTTCAATATAACGATATTAGTATTGATGAATTTTTATTTTATCACAAATTTTGCCCTCCACAAATAGTCCCCCATGTCTTGTTATAAATTTTTATGCAGTGAACTGTCAGCCGGGTTACACACTGGTGTCTTAAGACATCTGTCGTGTCGTAGGGAATTTAATAAGACATGGATGTTTTTTGCATGTCTTACGTGCGTTGCAGACGGCTAATTGTTGAGATCAGTTCTTGATGGCTCACAGCCTCATTGCTCGGGCGCCGCGCGCTAGTGCGCATGCGCCAGGGCGGTTGTCGTAAGTCATGACTTACCAAACACCGACCAACCGGTCTCGTGCGACACATGTCTGAAGCAGGGATGTCGCGTCGCACTGATTTCTCAAGCAGTGTGTAAGTCCCCCATTTAATAACATGGGTTGGTTTTCGATAAAAATGCCTCAGACACGACAGATGTCTTAGACATGATGTCTAAGACACCAGTGTGTAGAGGCCCTCAGGCTCAATGATTATGGTCGCTGCCTGATTATGAAACAGACGGGACCGCGCCTGATCAAGTTAATAAAATATAAAAGCTTTCTAAAAACAAAACTAAGAGAATTCCTGGATTTCTTGTTCCATGACGAACTGCGTTGTTAATATTAACTTTTCATGTGAAATTTAACAACTTGCAGTCAAATTTGACTGCAAGTCGTTAAATTTCACATGAAAAGTTGATAAAACTAAGAGCTCTATGATGTTTAACAATTTTTCAATATTGAAAGACCGAAGTCATTGAGTGAGTGAAAATGTAGGCGTAAATGGGGTTGAGCTGAAATGGTTTGAATCATATCTTATTGGGAGAAAACAATGTGTAGAACTAACTACAGTAAAAACTTAAAAAAAAATTAAGTGGAAATTATGACTCACGTTATGGCGTGACGGCCGTTTCACTGTGTTGTCAAGAGCATCGTCAGATGGATCTTCAACATCATAACTACAGTAGTTGGGAATAGTATAGCAAAGAATAAATCTAATAAATTGGAGGACCAAGCTGGAGTGACTAAGGGTTCATTACTAGGTCCATTGCTATTTTTGTTATAATTATGTAAAATGTTTACCTAAATAATTAATTGTGGTAGAGCCCTCTTATTTGCATACGATACATCATTCATTTTCAGCAATTCCGTTCTAGATAATTTATAAATAAGTGCCCATATAGGTGTGCAGTCCATTGTCCAATTCATAAATCAGTTGAAATTAACAATAGGCCTTATAGTAAACAATAGTAAAAAATGCCAATACCTTCAATTCAAAAACAAACATAATTCAAATAAGATGAACGTGTTTGTGAACGATAATCAACTAGACCAGGATGAAAACATTGCATTTCTAGGAATTTTGTTGGATAGACGATTGACCTGGGCTCCATATATTGAGAAAATACGTTGTAAAATTTCATTTGGAAATACCCCAAATTTTGTCCTGCAACATCTCGCTAGATTAAATGATAAAAAGTAACTTTTTACAGCTTGCATGGGTAAACCTGTGTAAACCATTTACACAGGCTCTTACTGTCACATATTATGTATCTTAGTATGAGGTAACTCATCAAAACACCTTGATAGGGTGTTCTAAGATTTTAAAAAAGCGGTTAGGTGTATGGAAAGAGTAAATAGATTAGATTCATGTAGGCCGTTGTTCAAGAGACTTTATCTTCTAACTGTATCCTACTTGTATGAGTATGAAGCTACTTTGTATGTGTAAAAAAGAGTGATATTAACCAAAATCTTGACGTACACAAATATAATACAAGAAGCCAAGGAGATTATCACTTGGTGAGTCACAATAGTAACTTATTCGAAAAAAAACTTAGTTATATTTGCAGGAAACTACAAGCTAACGTAGTTTTTAGTCTTGAAAATATAGAAATACGGTACCGTATTTAAAAATAATTGAAAAAATATTTAGTTGACTAAGATATTAAATTTATAGTGTACAAGAGTTCCTTTCACATCAAAATTAAGAAGCCTCACCTCAACTAATTGATATAGCCTAGTAATTTTGGTAACTAGTATATAAGATTGTATAATTGTTGATCTGACTTGTCTTATACAGCTTATACTTCTTAATACGAGTCTCCAAGACGTAATCTACAAAAAAAATAATAATGAAAGAACACAGAATTACAACACTAAATAGCACACTCAATATTGAATTGACAAGAATCTATAGCGACTGGTAACTTGCACCCTGGCAACTGATGCTATGCCACTGGTCATATGCAACATTAAAACTTTATATTATGATTGTTATGCATAGCATAGATAATGCTGATGATTAGTGCAAATAGGAACTTTGCATGTTTTGTATTACTTTTTGTGAAACAGAAGTGAATAGAACTGAACATATGGAAGCGAGGGTGAAGCCTAATTCATGATCTTCATTGAGCTACACCATTGATTACAGTTTTCCTCTTTCATGGCATGCATCTATTGTGTATCACAAATATTAACGCAGCGCATGCATGTTCCTCTTATCTGCACCGGGCTTAGAACATACTGTAGTAGGCTACGTACATTTTGAACTTAGTGCTAAACCTCAAACCATGATTTTATTGCTATCTAATTCGCTAAGCTTTGAACTGCTACCGCTAATTTGCTAAACTTTGAACTACTAGCTGTCTAGTCAAAATTTTCTTGATAAAACTGAAAAGATCCAATGACAATATTTGGAAAACTGCACATTAAAGATGATACATCTTCCATTTTTGATAACGAGAAATTGTTTATTGGGAATTGCTTATAGATGTACACTCGCTCGTATCTCAAGACAATATGTAAGAAGAAGTAACAGCAGAATTAAATTTCAAATGCTTCCCATTCATAATAAATTAAAATTGATATTCAATTTGCTTGTTACATTGAATTGAAAACTTATATCAAGGAAAAGGAGGTTTGGTTGGCAGATACCTTATATCACTCGAACAAACATTGTTTCACAGAAAATAAACCTTGGGCTATATTTTACTTTACATGCCCAGCTGGTTGGCTTTAAATTTCTGTTTGCAATTGATGGCAAAACCATGACTATTTTGCGGCGCTCAATGAACTTATCGTTAATTTTTGAAAAATAATTTAAATTTGGCCTACTATCCCCTCTCAGTTTGATGGTCATTACATAGGCCTACGCCTACCTCACAAATTATTCGATCAACAATGAAGCTATCCTAAAATTAACCTAATTGATAGTATAAATTCGGAATTTGTACCGCCACATTCGCAATTCTTCATTTATTCATATTAAAAATTGTCTGATTGGTATGACAGCAGCCAAATCAAATCATCCTTATTTCACAATAACATATTCATTTTACATAACAAACTGAAATTATTTTCTTCCTGCTAATGCTTCTAATGAATGCTAGGCTAACCGAGCTGCTCCATTGAAAGTGCTTTTGGAGCAATCCTATTCCAAGAAGTTGAGTTTACTCTCATTTCTTTAAAATACACATGTCTGGTGAGGTTAGGGCTTGCTGAAGGCATGCGTTAAGGTTGGGTAAGGTTTTGTCAGGCAACCGATAGTAATTTCGTATGGCTTTTAGTGGTGGGGAGACCCTTACGGGTAGTTCCACCTCGCCGTCTTCTAACGACTGCTTTTTTTATATGCAACTGGGACCTACGGCTTAACGTGTCCTCCGAAACACGGGAGTGGCTCGAGAAAAATATCTTTGACTCAACTGGGATCGAACCAAGGACCTTTGGCTTATCAGACCAGCGATAAGCCACTCGGCTACGCCGACTCCAAGGCAACCGATATATGCACTGAAACCGCCTTGAAGAGCTGAGTAGAATGCGAGTGAGTAAATCACATGATAGATAGGATGAATATTTCATATTCTCCAACTTCGACTTTACTTTATAATGCCTCATGCCTGACTTGTTCCGAACAGTCAGTCAGTCCTGACTCACTGATTGAACACCGAACCTCAAAATTACTAGATCAAAATAGTAAAATGTTATATACATAATAATACTCGTATATATGTTCATTTCTGGAACAATACGCATTCCAAGAACGTATTTTTAAATTTTCTTAAAAATGCGTCTTATGTGGGTAGGCTATTGACATATAAATTTGGAGGTCTAATGGAATATAATACTTATAGTGCACATTTTTTTCAGAGAATACCAGCTGCTGATTGAGCTGTAGTTGAAACTTGCTGCTGGGTCAATCTAGTTTATGGCTGGTGAACAATGTATCACCCAGGTGAGCTTTCTTTTCAATTTCAACATCAATATAGTTTTCTTTTAATTTTTTGCTTCTGTTGATGCTGTATTAAAGTTAAAAATTGCTATTAATGCTAATAATTTAATGGATTCTTGCATTCTACCATATCGATACTAGGTACCTTGATCTCCTGTCGGAGGTTTGCTATCATCACAACTATCCGTATTTTATTGAATGCCGACCAAAACAATACATTGTTGATGCATCCAAACCAATCCCTCAAATGTTTAAACCAGGACCGTTATTCATTGGTTGGGTTACATCGAGTTCGCTGCTAACTGTCTGTTAGTCGAGTTCAGTGCCTTTATGGAAACCTGAACATTATGATATGAATTGATCACTCATGTAACAAAAACAAACCAAACTATATGATGGATCCCCTACAACACTTATGTACTTATAAACAGTAAGAAATAGGCTTTAAAAAGTCTATTTTCCTAAAGTTGCATTAAAAAGTGGCTTTTCTGCATATGTTTATTTTAAATTTTTTAATTTTAATTTTTTTAATTGATTACAGTACTCAAAATAGGTAATTCCAAACCAGATCTTCTTTCCCCACGCTCAGATCAGCTGGCGTTTGGAAAGTAAAACAGCTGATTTACTTTCCGCATGCCAGCTGATAGAGCATGTTCTGTTCTGTTTTGTTATGTTTAGTTTACATTTAATATTACTGTAGGAAAAATTTAATGTGTAATTCGAGCGCAAAGTACTCTTCCTGCACTCAAGAAACTTTTTTCTCTTTTTTTCTTTTTAACTCTTGTTACACAAATAGCTATTCCATGTCCCTTTCCATCATGATTCCGATTTTAATTGTGGTGATTGTTTTGACCATTAAATGATAGATATTTATATTATTTATGCATGTATTACAGTATTGTATTCAATGTTGATGTATTTTGTTGGATTTTTATTATTTGCTGTGTGTTGTTTTTAATGATTCTGACTTAGCCTGTTATATGTTATTTTGGCTCAATAAAATGAATATGAATACAGTGTTAATAATATTGAATCTGGGCCTGGAGAACTTAATACCTTTTTCCTGAATGAAGTACATTGAATAGTGGAACAGGATTTACTGTGAGAATAAATTAGCACTTCTACTTCATTTGCAATCTGCAAAATTATTTTTCTTCTTCATTTTCTCTCTCACTCTCTCTCTATCAGAATGCAAATTCTCCAAATCGAGCTTCAATTCAAATCCATGGTTAGCCAGAAGAGTCGACGGAATTAATCATGTTCTATAAAGGCGAACGCGCACAGCAACAGACAGACGGAGCAAAAATCATTCCACATGTTATCAAACTTTGCAACGCACTTGCAAACATACGCAGACAGATGGATGTCTGAGTGCATTGCAACATTTAATAACATGGAGAGAGATTTTTGCTCAGTCTGTGTGTATACGCCCGTCTGTTGCTGTGTGCGTTCGCCTTAATAGGGGAGGCCTTCCAAGAAACTAGTTGAAGAAGAATTTCTCTATCGAATTGGGTCTTGAAATTGAATTGGAGATGAGGGAAAATTTTTCAATGTGGAATAATGAGCTTTTAGTGAAGGTTAAATAATTGTACTTCAATGATTTAAAATACAATGTGCTTTCCTGGCCATATCTCAAGATGTACAATCTTGTATATTGAATTTGAGAATATGAGGTAATTATGGTACTTTTTATTTGCTGAATGGTAAGATAAAAACTAACCAACAAGGCCTAATACAGGTATTCACATATGCATTTGTAGCAGGTCTAGAATATATCAGTTGAGTATTTACTTTTTTTCAGAGATTAACACCTGCTGACTGATGTTATTGAAACGTGCTGCCGGGACAAGTTAGTCTATGAACAATGTATCAAGTATCAGGTGAGCTTTCTTTTCAATATCAACCTACCAAATCATGATTTGTTTCTATTGATGCTGTATGAAAGTTACAAATCTATATAGTTAATACGTGACATGGAAACTTTGTAAACCATAACGATATTTTGTTTTAAGATTTACCCCCACATATCATCCCAACACGAGGAATTGCAGGGGGCAAAGCCCCACAAAAAATGTCTATCGCACAAGAAATTGCAAGGTGTGCAGGGGGCACAGCGCAAATAAACAAATTCTACAGTTGTTGGTACTATTATATGATTGTCACCATTATTGATGGTTTATATGCCACCATTAAATGATTGTACCATTAAAATTATGACCATTAAATGGTTTCAATAAAAGAAAACTTTTAACATTTAATAATCGTGCGAGTTCGCACAGGTTCACCTAGTTGCTTTTAATTCCAATAATTTAATAGTTGTAAAAATATTGTTACATTCCACTGATAGATTTTCATTGTAAATCTAATAATTGACTCTCAACTGGTATACTTTTTAGTAACAGTAACTGGTATCATGGGGTCTGGTAGACCGCATTTAAAAAAAAAAGGAAAGTCATCTTTTCAACAAAAAAAATCATCTCACTGTACACTTTGGTTAAAAGCATCATAAATAATCATTCTAATCGAATTTTAAACAGAATATAAATTCTATTTAGGTGAAAAATATTTATTAATTCAAATTCATTGCCATCAAAAAATCACAATGAAAATTTTACAAGCAAACAAAATTACAAAAGCAAAAATGTCCAAAACATACATATTTGTAGCTCGGCCACAAAAAGAAAAACTTGAGTACTAGCCGTGAGTTCATTCAATATATATTTTTTTAAATTATAGTAGGTATTGATGGAAACGAATTTTTTTTTATCCAATTCTAAAACACAGAAGAGATGAGAGAAAAGAAAATGACGTAAGAGAAAGTGAAAGAAGAGATAATGAATTAAAAACTGTTGCATTCTTAATATTAATTCTCATTTATAAAGAGGATGTTGGTTTATTTGTATAGAGTCTATAGACTCGGAAACCGTTGGACCGTTTTCCATGAAACTTGGTATATATATATTATGTAAAATTTCACGGAGAAGGTTTATACGCCATCAATTTCGTCCTAACTCAATTGGACCAAAAAGAATCTTATGGTAAGATAAAAACCACATGTTACATTATGAAAAGGTATGATAAAGTATGATGAAACAGATGATACTCTAAGGCTCTGATTATACAGGCAGATTCGACGTGACAGATTTCAAACACTTGTATTAATTCAGCTGATCGGGATGTGTATGTATTTTCCGTCCTTTGGTTTTTAGATCTGTGAAATTTCTTGCATCAAATCTGCCCATATACCATAATCATATAGAAGATAAACTTCCTTGGTGGTGCTGCTCTCAGAATCAGAGAAATTATTATTATTTCTCATGCTAATTCTGTTAACAGATCCAATCATGACACAATGATCCTTACGAGTTAAGTAGACTCGTAAAGGTAATCAGATGATTTTTACCACACTGTTATGGGATGCTATACTGACTACTTTTGCACCCAAAACCATTTGACTGAAAGCTGAATAGCTGGCTTTTGGACATGATTTTTGTACAATGCTGGTATTCAATGTGTTGAGGTTATACTAACATAACAATGATTTATAGTTTCTTATTTCAAATTATCTGCTATTTTAGACTATATTGACGAAAAATAGCGTACATAACACGTCTGGTAAGGTGTTTACCGTACTCTTATGATAATTCTTCACTCGACTTCATCTCGTGCATAAACAACCATACTCGTACGGTAAACACTGTCTTACCACCCTTGTTATGTAATATACTATTATTAATATATTTTGTTATTTTTCATTTCAGACACCAAAACATGTCACAAATTCCACACAGACAACTCATCATGTGTGCTCATTCTGCAAAGGAAGCGAAAGTCTAATTCCAAAGTTTAAAACTGTACACACATAGTTTTATCATAGCAATAGTATAATTTTGTACACTACAAAACGTGTATTATGTCTTGAGTTAATTTGTGGTTTCCTTAATATCATTAAAATTTGGAATAAATGTTTATTGAAATTTTATTGTTGTACACTATTTCAATATGATGTCTAACCTGGAAAGATTCTGGCAACATGGGTGCAAAAACAATTTTTTCTAAGGGATATGCCCACATGAGCTCTAGGCTTGTGCGTGAGAAATGGGAAGGGTGATGATGAGAGATCAAATTCAACGACTCCTTTCTGGACAGTTGGGACCGACGGCTTAACGTGTCCTCCGACACGGGAGTGGCTCCAGGAAATATATTGGTCACAACTGGGTTCGAACCGGAAGCTTTGGCATATCAGATCATTATTTAATAACTAAATAATTACTTCGTTTCCCATGCACAAGCCTATAGCTCATGTGGGCATATCCCCTAGGAAAAATTGTTAATTGTTGAAAAATACTCTAAATTGTCTTTGGTAAGCTCTATCAACTGCCACAAGTCGCATATCTATAAACATAAACACTTCAAGGGCTCCGCCTCATCCATGCAAAAGTTGATTTTATCAGATGTTTTATATTCCCTCTATGTAAAAAAACGCACACATCGAAAACGCCTAGTATAACATTTGCAACACGAAAGTTCCATTTACCGGCTGAGGCCGCGCTTTCAACGCCAATATAACTTGGGCCTCCAAATTCAAAAAGTTTGGAAAGGAAATGGATTTCTTTTGTAACTTCTTTAAGTAACAAAATATGCGAAATAATTAATATTTATTAAATTACTTGATCTATTTATTGTAATTTTCACAAGATTCTATCGTTTATATTGTGAGCCCTGAGAGTTTCTCAATTCTGTGTAAAATAATGCAATTAAATTATTAATCGGAAATATCGTAAGGGCAAGGAAAACTGTTGTGAGTGCGCCACACCAGATTTTTAAGCAAGGTACCAGAAAAATGTAATACTCATATTACTCACTTGGAATAAATTTCTTATGATCACTATCCTGTGAGTTGTTCGATTAATGCAGGATCGTCGAACTTACCAGTACTGTATTTAAAATAATCAATACTCCGATTAGATTAGAATGAACATAGAATGCCGCCTTGGTCTTGAAACAAACGTCATTACCTAAAAGTGCGTTCACACATGCCGAACAGAGCTATAACTTTTTTGTTTGTTGTCTGACAAGAAAAGACCACAGAATAAAAGCTGTAGCCCATTAAATTTTGAATCCATTGATGTAGGGTATATATCGTTTCATATAACGACTCAAACTGTTCTCACGATAACATTTAGCATAATATAGCGTCTGATGTACATTCAAATAAAAAAACATGAAACACGTCTTGATCCGACAGCTAAATTCAAATTTAGTTACCATACTATTATAATAAATGCATATGGTTGGACGTTTTAATCTTATAGACGTATAGTGTCTCTTACAGCACTAATATTAAGTAGTTTATGAAATGTTTTAAAAATAAAGCATCGAATTGCTGTATAATATTAATCATACAAGAATTTTGGATTTAAATAAACATGTGATAAAATTGGTATTTTTCAAGAACAAACACTGAAAGCTGCATTTACATCAAAGTTCAAAACCATTCTTTTTTTGCTTTGGCGTAAAGCTTGTTCGCTTGTTGAGTCAAATGTTTCAAACCACTGAAAAGCATCGTGTTTGTAACAAATAAAATGCTACAGACAAAACACTATAGCATTGTGGTTTTTTCCAAACTCTAGCTTGTAACAAATCTTTTGAACTTGGGTTTAAACGCAGCTTATATTATATAGGCTAAACGCAGTGGTTCCCAAACATTTTTGCCTCATGGACCCCTTGCCATGATTTTCGGTTTTAGCTGGACCCCCTACATAAATGTCATTAATTTTTTTTAAACTATAAGTTGAAATGTGTTTTTAAAGCTGATGTAGTAGGTCTACTACTGCTCACAGTAACCAATTCAAATTGTGGTGAAGAAAACATTAAAAAGCACATAAACTTAGTAAATTTTTGTAATATAGTCTAATTTGAATTGAAATAATCAAATAGTATGATATTTTGTTTTTGGTTATAGTAAAATAGTATTAATGGAACCCAAGAAGTGTAATGACCGGTATTTTTTCATCAACATTGTGTCCTTTGTAGTAATAATTGCAACATTTGCATCTATTAAAATCAGCAAGGCTGCTCAATGTGGGCAAACACGGCACTCATTGTTAATGAAATGTGATAGAGGGAATTAAGGAGAGGAGGTGGAAAATAACAATGAATATAATTCACCTTCTTCAGAATATTGCATCAAATTTGTGACAAAAGGGCGATACAGATACAGTAATCAGTAGCGTAACGAAAATCTTTTAATGGGGGGCTTATTGGGGATAATTAGGGATTTGGGGGGCCCCCGTCGTATCCCAAGAGATTCTACTCATGTCTAGAAAAGCAGTAATCCATTTATTTTAGTCCACATTATGGGAAATTTTTTGAATTTTTGATGCTGAGAGCTTGATTTGAGACTTAAAATCAGTAATTTTATACGAGTATTTTATTAAAATAGAGTTTATAAATTGAGTAAAGTGAAAGCTTAAATTCGATAAATCACTTCTTTTATGAATCGTTTGCCTAAGAACTCGAACCCACTTTTCGTTTATTGTTAGTAAATTGATTAGTTGTTAACAAATTTTAATGTATAAAATCTAAAAAATACCACTTGTATAAAGTCAATCTAACAAGTTATAGTGGTTTCAAATTATTATTACAATCAGGGCCACCCAGAGACATTTTAGTGGCCCGGGACAGAGTTGAGGCTGGAGGCTCCCTTACACCTTCACCCTAAAACCAATTTTCAATTAATGACTCCATTTCCCAACTAGCATTGCTTGAGTCTTTAAGCTATGTCTAGTTGCCCTCTGTACTCAAAAAAAATCTGTGTAACTAATTTGAATTTTTTCTTCAATTTAAAGATAAAATTATTCGAATGTGAGCCAACTGATAACCATTCGTCGAAAAAGCTGTGGAAGCTGGGAAAAAGGGTACTGAGTGGCACCAGAGAGAGCAATAAACTTCTCTTCTATTTTTGTGTAATCTTTTGAACTATTCACTAATATTGGAATACCGGAATGTAAAATGTGTAGAATTATAAAAATTATTATGACTGAATGGAACTTGGTTCAACTTGCAAAGAGCGAATGAATTAATAACACATCAATTCCAAACTTTAATTTATAGTAATTTTGTAATTACATAAATAGATGGTGACAAAACCTCAAAACATTGGGGATTCTGAAAAAAAATTTTCTCAAGTTCTTGAAAGTTCAACTTTTAGCTTTTTTTAATGGCTATCAACCCTCATATTATTTGTTGATTGATTCATGGCGTGACAAATTTCACGATCACAATAAAACTCTTTGGGGTATCAGGTCTGAACAGTAACAGAAATTAGCATTTGAAGCCCGTCTGCAAAAATATTAAGAGACCTTTTCTCCTTTCAAGCCTACTGTGTCAACTTCATTCAAGTGGTCTGGGGAAATTCAAACTCATGTTTGGAGGCCCAAAGCCGAGGCAATTAGGGGACTCTTATGTATAAAGGTTGAAATTTGAAAATATTCTAGATGCAGCCTACTTGAATCTCTACTTCGCATGACTATATTGGCAATAAAAACGGGCCCGTAGGGCCCGCGGCATCTAGGGTGTTAGGCTTCTAAGGGGCCTCTAGAGGTCCAAACTGGAAAAAAGAGGCCCTGGAGGCCCTTAGCTGTACAATTTGGGCACCTTATTTTATTTTTGTTTTAAGACTTGCTTAAATTGTTAAAATGATGTGGCCCATTGACGTTGAGGCCCAAAGAAACTTGCCTTGTTCGCCTCATCCCCTCTAAAGCTTTAATTAGAGTATTTTTTAAGTTAATTAAAGTATTAAAATTATTGTTTTTTTTTCTAGCTGTAACATTATTTAAGCTACCGTACTCTTCACATATGAAAACCTTTTCATCTCCAGTAACCGATATTATCGTATTTTTATTGATGCCTCCCTACTCATTTTTGGGTCCTCTTCAGGCTTAAGAGGGGTTGTAACCTCGAACTTCCCCCCCCCTCTCGTCACTACGCCAATGACAGTAATGGAGTGTTCTAACAAGAATATTAAAAATTGACTCCAAAAAAGTTAATTAAAAGATAAGAAAAAATTTATTAGAATTAAATAGACTACTAAGATTCCTAGTTTGATTTAAAATTATCAAATACGTAGAGTAATAAAAGGAAGCTTATTAGACCTTATTAGAAGATCTTGTAAACGTGGAAAATAAAAACTAAAACTAATAGCAAGAATTTATTTTCTAAATAAATGTAATTTATTGTGCACAGATTTGTTTTCCATCAGAATAAATTTGAACAATTAATTGAATAAGCAAGAGCTTGCTAGAATGTTAAAGAAAGTCGGTATGGTTTGATAATTTAAAAGACATTAGGCTCTTTTTCCTCATAATAATAAACCTGAAATAACTTGAATAGTTTGGTACCTACCTAAGTTGTTGAGTGACCTACCAATAAACGTTCTTTTTTGAAATATGATAGAATATCATTCAAATATAAATATGAGGCTCCTTTTGCTTATAACTTTAAAATATATGAGGCGACTTTTGCTTCCAACAATATTGCTGAAAATAGCTTGAAATATTAAGTACCTGACTTGTTTTTCTCATAATAATTCAACTAAAAACGGATATTTATATCTGGTAAACCTGAGCTGTTTAGTCACCTACCAGTGAAGGCTTATAATTTTCAAATATAAGAAAACCAAGTATAAATTCTCTGATTTAAATTTTCTTCATAGAAATTTTTTTCAAATAGATATAATGCTTGCTTGCATGTACGTATAACAGTATTATACAAGTACATAAGTAGCCTACTGGTACTATGTGATGTTTTTCATTACGAAAAACTTGATGGAAAATAATATATAAAAAATGACACTGTATTTCTATTTAAATTATGATTTTTACTCACGTATACTTGAGATATTAGAGAGATGCATTTCACTTCTAGGCTGATGAAGATTCTGTTTAGAAGTGGAATGCATACCTCCAGTATCGCCAGTGTAAGTGGGTAAAAATCCTAATTTACTTAGAAAAATAGTGTAAATTTTTATATTAGATTGTACATAGCATATACCACGCTCCGATCCAAAGACATTCGCTATTGTGGACCCCCATTAACATATCATGGACCCCCAATTTTATTTTTCACTGTCATGGACCCCCTGGCAGGTCCCCGTGGACCCCAGGGGGTCCACATGGACCACTTTGGGAACCACTGGGCTAAAGTTACTTTCATAAAATCTCCAATTGTGATGAAAAGAGGCGTGTGAACGACCATTGCCAATATAAGTTAATTATGACAGAAAATCAAAATAAATTGATGGATGTTGGATTTATTTCAGGTAGCCTACGGTAAGTATATAACCATACACGTTTTTATATTTTTTAATGCCGGTATGTTGTAGTACTAGGATAAAATTCTTGATTACTATATCGTGAAGGACCTCAAATGTAAGAAATTCTTGATATTTGGACTAGGTATCTAACAAGATTTAATCATTGCTAGGCCTATTCCATTTCTTCCTTTTTCAAAGCTATCTGAAGAACATGTCTACACAGAACAGGTACCTATTTGATTATTTTTGGTGGAGTATCTAGGCCTATAGTTGGTTTATTACTTTACCAAAGTAAAGATCGAATCTTGCGCCAAACCGCGTACAGTAATCTTTTGTAACACAATTATATTGTTCAGTATAGCTACGGCTACGGCCAAATGAGATGAGAGTAGAACTTATTTAACAACCTGTCCAATTCAAGCATTATTTGCATTTAATTATAAAACATTATGAGAAACCAATTCGAATTGGAGTTCATAACTGGCGGTTTTTGCATGTTTGACGGTTGGATTGGATCGTCACTACCACAACCTTCTGAATAATTAGGGTATCTTAGAAGCCAAAGTTGAAAAATTCTTGAAATAGGAGCAAATTATTCTTTAAATTCAGTAAATAACCGGGAATAATATTATTCTAAGTATGTATGATAACATCGATGTATTCACTTGGAATTGAATATGATATAATATGTAGTTTCAATATAAAAACTAAACTGACTCTTGAACTATGATTAAATAGTTTATCAAATTCTTAGATACGTGAAGTATCAAATTGTATGATTAATCATAATCAATAACCATAGCTGAAAATAAAAACTACAGCCATGACACGCTACTCTATGCTATCTGCTTTCTCTATGAATTTATGTGTAGTCTTTTCCTTGTTCTGGAATTTACTCTAGTTAAGGCCGGCCATTCACGTTCCAACTTGCAGTACCACTTGCAGTACTGCTATAAATAGTCGATTACATTGGGATAGTTACTCACTAAGCGAGTAGCGAGTAGGACGTTACTAACCGACCGTGCTACAACAGCTCAGCATACCAAGCCAAATTATATTAAAAATTTAATTTCCAGAATCGCCCTCATACTATGGAATTTCAAAGACAATAAACAATTTAGTTTGAAGTGACTGACAATTGAATAAACTGACAAATATACGTAAACAGAATTTTATTAATTTCGAATTCCTTTAATTGCTATTACTTTACACTGAAGACTTCTGCAATGGCGCTTGTATACATCCAAGTTGTGTTCAAGTTATTGCGTGAGTCTCTTATGTATAAAAACCTAGCTCACGAGCCACAACACTTACAGTCAACAATTATTGTGAAATTTGTATTGCTCAATAGCCTACTGTGCATAAAACTTACATGACACAAATCAAGTGTTAGATTCTCAATTCTTGAGGTATGAGTTGAATATGAGACTTAATTTTCCCAAAAGTTCATCTGTTAATCATTATATTATATGGATCTTGAAACCCTATCAGTAGTTCCCTAGGCATATTCCTGATAACAATATTGTTGGTCATTAATGAGGTCATCAAAATCTTCAATTGGGGTGGTGAGAGAGCATCAGAATCGACCTTCTCCTCCATTTTTGAGCTATTTAAAAAGTGCTTTTCATTTTTAGGATAGTGAGCAGTGAATTCGTTGGATCCTATTTCAAAGTACATAAAAAAAACGATAGTTCTGGATGCAGACTCCATAGTTCTATAGTTCCTGACCGGTTAGAGCAATAGTTCTGTGAAAGTACCATGAATACCTTCTATTCCTCAAACATGTAGCCTACCGTACCTCATAGTCTAGGTCTAGATACCTTGAAGAAAGTATATCATAGAAATCTCTGTTCGCAAGGTTCATTTTCTTTCTATTCCCACACGTAGTAAAAAATAATTTGATGTAATGTTATTGGGGAAAAGACTACTTGGCATTGAAATTGAAGTTTTTCATTGGTACTGTTCTTTGTTGGCGTAATATAATGAATGTGATGGCATTTAGTAGCATAGCATAATACTAGTCTCAAAGAGATTTATATCAATAATTTATTTGCCGAATCTGAGTCGAATATCACTAACTCTCAATTTATTGGCTAATAGACAAATATCTAATCTAATGACTGAACAACAGAGCTAACCTCAAAAGACGAAAACTATTTTTATTTAATTTTCTATATTATATAGCTTAGCATACAGAGATAGGCGATAGATAATGCAGAAGTATCTCTAGAAGGCGTTGATTAAAGGCTAGAGTACCCAGTGCCTGGGACATGATAATTCTTCCGCTAGAATGCGCTACAGTCGAGTCGGACAAGTGGTAGATTCGGACAAGTGGTATATTCGGAGAAGTTGTTTCTGGCCTTATAACGCGTCATGTAGAAGTCGGACAAGTGGTATATTCGTGCAAATGGTTATTCGGACAAGTGGAAATACTTAGTTGACTTGCATCTTACATCTTACATCTTACATCCAGTGTCTTCGCCACGGTCCATGGATCGGGGAATCGTCAAATTTTTATCTCCTTATCAGGATCGTCAGGGGGTGAGCTCATGTGCTAATTCACATTAATATGTCCTCATGTGTTGAAAAGTATGTTCCTCAATATATTCAGTCACTGTGTAATACGGTCTGGTGATAAAATATTGTTTTAGCTTTTTTAGAAAAAGTGAGTTTGAATCTTTTAATGTTTTTAGACTGTCTGGTAGAATATTGAAAAAGTACGAGCCTGCATAGATTGGGGTACTCTTGAACTTGTCTAGCCTATGTTGTGGAAGATCTATGTTGTGCCTGCGTCTTGTATTACAACTGTGCTGATCACATCTCAAGGTGGGGGTTGATCTTATTGCCAGGATTATAGTTTCCAATATGTAGGTTGAAACAACTGTAAGTATTTTACTCTCTATGAACAGAGGTTTACAGTGCTCCATAGAATCTCTTCTTAATATAGTTCTTACAGCTTTCTTTTGGCTCCTCAGTATTCTGTCCATACAGCTTAGTGGAGAAGATCCCCATGCGACAATTCCATAACGCAGCTGTGAGGCAAACAGTGCATGATAAGCAACAAATGCTGTTTTTTCATCAGTAGTGTTCCTAATTCTACGGAGGACATATAAGGCTGATGACAATCTCTTACATAAATAGTCGGTGTGTTCATGCCAATTTAAGTGTTTGTCTATAATCACTCCTAGGAATTTTGTGCTGTCAACTATATTTGCGTCACAATCAATGTTACTTTGAACTTCCATACTTTGATTTTTAGGTGTGAAATTTATATTTACTGTTTTCTCCCTGTTTATAGTTAGTTTAATTTCCCTACAAATTGATGTGGCTGTTTTTAGTATTGAGTTTTAGTATTGATTTTTAGTATTGACTTAATTTTTGACAACAGGTACAAAAGTCGGACAAATGGTATATTCGGAGAGATGGAAAGTCGGACAGAAGGTAGTGACCCCAGTCTTAACTGTAGGAAAAAATGGAGGAAGCAAAGACTACAAAAATGGCCGACCGAACTTTTACATCCGCTTTTTAGGTTATGTCTTCATTTTAGCGGAAATAACAAGTGAAGATGCAATAAAGCAGATCGACAAGGCGTTGCTGAAGTTTTGAATGAGTGTTGTGAGCAGGGTTGCTAATGTGCGGGTAATTACCCAAATTGTGGGTATTTTCAAGTGGTTTGGGTATTGAAGAGGGTATTCAGATTTTGTGGGTAAAAGCGGGTAATTTTACTGTTAATATGTGTGTTATTTATTTTTCTTCAATGTTGATAACACGATTTTTAGTTTGCAGTTAGTTTATTGAACTACACGATAAAAATGGAGTGCTGCTAGCTCTCGTGGTCATTATTCGAACTAGAGATACACTGACAGCGACAGCTGGCTCTTGTTGTGTTGTTGTGGACCATGTTCTGTTCTGTTCCTACTCCTACGTTCCTAGTTTGGTTGGAGTTCCAGTTCCTAGCTGTAGCTGTGTGTGGGTTTGGATTGTGAAAATTGTGATTGTGGCTTTTGTTTTTTACTTGTGAGTTGTGACTGCTCAAATTCATATTTGCCTTGGTCAAATGTCAGACATAAAGTCTAGACTCGTCGTGACTCGTGAGTTAATAAGACTGATTTTGTTTTGCATTTTTTGCATATGTATTGTTCACCGCAGTCAGGTGACCGGGGAGTTGTCAAAACTGGCCATACTGGCATATCAATTTTTTTTTTTTTTTTTTTTTTTTTTTGGAGGATGAAGCCCACATAGGTCTGAGACCTGTGCGTGGGTAATGAGTTGGATGATGGTGATTGATGAGTTGGACCTACAGTTTTAGGTGGGTTCCGAACCACCGGGAAGTGATTTTACAGCAGAGAACAGTGTCTTTTTTGCTGGCCAATCTAATCGGCCACCGTTACAAACGGGACCTACGAGAACGCAGCTTATCTCTCTTATTGTTTCTCTAATTATTGTTTTACTATTCACAACACTTGTCAGAGTTATGATTATGAAGCATTAAGTAATTGGAGTTAGCTGTATTATTGCTGTGCTGCGTAATTTTATTAATAAAATAAAATCTATATACGGTACCTAGGTCTTAAATAATACTTAGCCTAGTTCATGTAACTAACCAAACTTAGTTTCAATTTTACCCTAGTGGACCTAGGCTTGGACAGTAGCTTTGTGGTTCCTATTCTTCAGTAGACTATTTCTATAAACTGGTTATGAAGTGGACAGTAGTTTTGTTATTCCTATTCTTCAGTAGACTATTTCTATAAACTAGTTGTGAAGTGGACAGTAATGTGGTAGTTGGTGCTTATTATTATTAGGTTATCATCGTTATATTAACAATAATTAATTTTAGTGTAACAGCACATCCTCTTAATACTAATATGGATAGATATATATCTGTTGGCAGTAAGCGGCCAAGTGAAAAGCCTAATGAATCTATCAATGTATCAGCAGATGAAGATGATCCTGAACCATGTAGGCCTACCTCTTCAACATCTCAGGTCCAAACCCCAGGCCCTTGTCAATCACAAACGAAAAGTAAAAAATTAAAAACTGAGGGTAAAGCTAGAATGAATAGATTTAACCCTTCTTGGCTTCAAATGCCACAATTCATTGGGTGGCTGAAAAAACACGAACATAAAAGGGAAAAGCAACTTGCATGATTTAGCATATTGCAAAGTTTGCAATTGTACGATTTCAAGTCACAAGTCTGAACTTGAAAGGCATGGAAAATCGACAAAACACTTACAACTGTCCAAGCAAATAAAAGAAATCAAAGAATTGACAAGTTTTGTTAAAAACAAAGACCAAAATCAGGCTGTGAAAAGAGCCGAAATCAAATTAGCTAGCCTTGTTGCTTCCCAAAACCTTTCTTTTAGTGTCATTGACAATTTAATCCCTCTGTGCAAGGATATTTTTCTGGATTCTCAAATAGCTCAAAATCTGTGCATGAAACGCTTTAAAGCAACAAATGTGGTTAAAAATTCTCTTGGAACCACATTTTTAGAAATTTTATATAACAAACTTAGACAAAAGGGAAATTTTTTCTCAATAGTAATGGATGAGACCACAGACAGAGGCTCTATTAAGCAATGTGCTTTGAGTGTGACCTACATTGATGAGACAACAGGTACTGCCAAAACCAACTTTTTCGACATGTTTGAGGTAAAAACTGGTTGTGCAGAAGACCTGACTGAAGCTCTTCTATTCTCCATCAGATCTAAAGACATTCCTATAGAAAATCTTATCGGCTTCAGCTCTGACACCACCAATGTAATGGCTGGTGCTCATAAGTCAGTATTCTCCCTACTAAAAAAACAAATCCCCCACATTGTAGTAGTTAAATGCAGCTGTCACATGATTCACCTTGCTGCTAGCAAGGCGTGTATGAAGCTTCCAAGAAGCGTGGAAGATCTCCTCCGTAACCTAGGCTCTCATTTTAGTCAAAGTTATGGCAGACAATTAGCTCTGAGAGAATTTCAGGAATTTTTTCATGTTGAAATCCACAAAATTTTGATCCCTTTCATCACATGATGGCTATCACTAAAACAATGTGTGGATAGGGTTCTAGAGCAGTTTGAACCTTCAAAGTCGTATCTGACAACACTTGTCTTTGAAGACCAATCTAGTACCCCTGAAACTATGTTAGCGACAATGAAAAATGACTTTGTCTACATATACCTAGAATTCATGTCTTACGTTCTAGGAATATTATGTGATTTTAATACATTGTTTCAATCAGAAACTCCCCTCCTGCATAAATTGAGACCACAAGTCGAAAAGATGTTATTAGACTTATGCTCAAACTTCTTACAAAGGGAGTATGTTGAGAAAATGCCAGTATTTAATATTGAGCATTCGAATCCTGGGCATTTCCTACCTATTCAAGACATTTATCTTGGAATATTGGCATATGAATGACTTGAAGAAAAAACCTGATGTGCAACCTGTGGAAATAGAAACTTTTTTTAAAACCTGCCAAAACTTTTACATTGAACTAGTTAGCCAAATTAAAACCAGATTCGACTTCAGTGACCCAATTTTTGAAGTTATTCAAATAGTAGAACCTAAAAAGGCACAAGAATTGAATGTCGAAAGTTTATTGCCTGTTTTGCAACGGTTTCCTCTATTAAAGTCTTTAGTTGACCCACAACAAGCTGATTCTGAGTGGAAAAATCATTCGTTATTGAACTTTGAAGCTGAAGGACTAGACAACACCAAACCAGCGGTTGAATATTGGTGCAAAGTGTTCAAACTGAAAAAAGCTGATGACTACTCCAGCTTTTCAAAATTTGATGAGAATAGTAAATTTGCTTTTAATATTACCATTTTCGAATGCTTCTGTGGAACGACTTTTTAGTATACTTATGCCCGGTTTCACCAACCTCTGTTAAATATTGCCTACCGGACGTCAAACTAACGACTCGTTATTATTTGACAAATTGTTAAAATGGAATGCGTTGCACCAACGTTGACGAGGGGAAAAAATCGGCCTGTTAACTTTGACGGATCGTCAACATTTGCCGGAGCATTTTGTTGCAAATCTGTAGGTTGGCTATATTGAAATTCGGCTGTCTGCATACGATCTGCTTTCCTATTGGCTACATATGTTACACCATGTGATCTTTTTAGGTTATGAGAACCGAAGCTTCTCGGTTATCTCGTATGGATTGTCGTATTCATTGTTGATAAAGTAGTTATGCTGTGCGATTGTTGTCTAATTTTTGGGACTGAAGTAAACTGTGTAAAGCTGGGCATTCACGTTCCAACTTGCAGTACCACTTGCAGTACTGCTAGTAGTACTGCTAGATGGATAGTCGACTCCACTCACGCTCCTACTTACAATCCAACTTTATTCCTAATCAGCTGTGAACGTCGCTCTTGAGCCGAAAAATGTAACCGAAGTTGCCCGATGTTGCCCGAACTTACCCGAAGGTCATGCACTGACTGAGATAAGATGGACGAATTTGATCCGACTGCCCCACACACGCTCCAACACCGTCGACATTCGTAAGTCGTCCCTCTAGTGGTCCCTCTAGTGGTCCATCTAGTCGTCCATCTACAATTCCAACCATCCAACAAGCCCATTCACGTTCCGTTTTCGGATCCAACCTTGAAGGTTGGACTGCAAGTGGTACTGCAAATCGGAACGTGAATGCCCAGCTTTAATTGTAAAAATGGCAGAGGTGAAATAAAACCGTGGTTTAAATTTTAGGGCAGAGGGAAAGAGCTTATTAATTAGACTTATTGAAAAAGCAAAATTATTAGAGAATAAGAAAACGGATAAGAGAAGGAGATGGATAGATTTGACTGAAAACTTCAACAGTCATGCTGAAGTGAGTAAGCGCACTGTGAAGCAATTGAAAAGTTTCTATGATAATTTTAAATGTAGAGTAAAACAAAAACGAATCCACAAATAAATATCCAAGTAAATATACATTGTAGGCAAAATTTTGCCCATTGCATCAAATCGGAAATTTTAATCAGTTTGTATTTCGTTTATGTCAGTGTTTATCTTTATGCATTTCAACTTCGGTAAATATAAATATCTATATATTCATTGCAGGGTGACTAGCGACCGGGAAAAGTCATGAAATTTTAAATAAATATCGGCAAAACTTCGTAGTAATTATATACCTAATAATAATTATACTAATTTATTATAGAAACCCTCACATGAAATGCTCCAATATCGAACTTGAAATGCGTTTTTAGGTGGACAAACAGACAAATAAGCTAGGTAGGCTAACAAACATGAAATTGTTGTGATTATTTTAAGGTCTCTTTGTTTTTCATCTATATAAAAGCCAAACCCCTGATTCACTGACTCATTCATCAGCGTTTCTCGAAAACCACATGGCTAATCAAGTTGAAATTTGGTACACATTATTTGGAAATTTGCTTGGCGCTCTAGATGCATGCTTAGAAAGAATTTTGAAAAATGCCAAAAAATACAGTCAAAAGTGAAAATTTAAAAATTAGATATAAGAAATATGAAGTTGTGAATTGAATAACTGTGCCCATATCCATGACTACAGATGATCAACAAACAAAAGTGCTGGATCGATTCACGATTTTGTACGAATTTTAAACCACCCTACACGTTTAAGGCGAGTGAAGCGAGCCTGTCAGCTAGTAATTATATTGATCAGGGAAAATTTTATTAAAGATCAGGGGAAAGTCAGGGAGTTTTTGTAGCTTACTTTGCAAGTCACCCTGCATTGTCAAATCTGTATCAACAACCCAAGCTAACCTTAACTCGCTAGCCAAAACCGAAACATTAAAATATTGTTGAGATATGAACATAATGTCGATATTTTAATGTATCGTTTATTGCTAGCAAGGTTAGGGTAGTTGGGTTGTTGGTAGTTGGTACTTTCCACATGAAATAAATAATAAATGATATTTATTGCTTGAACGTACGAACTTATTTCATGAATTATTAATGCGTTGTTTTCGTCACTAGAGTTACTGTAACAGTTACACCTAAACGTGGAACATAACCTAAATGTAGAGGTTTAACAATTCGTTAAAATTTTGAGGGCTGCAAAAGCAGTCTTCAACTTTGACAAACTGTTTAACGTTCGTAAGTGCTAACGGATGTTGGTGAAACGCAAAACTGCTATTTAACAAGCCGTCAACGATTTGATGTTCGTTAATTGCTTTAACGAATGTTGGTGAAACCGGGCATCAATCACATAAAAACATCAGATAGGAACAGGTTAAATACAGATACGATTGTAGCTCTAATGGCCACTCGAGAGGGTATTGATGATGTGGGGGGAGTTGCAAAATTTGTACCCTCAAAGGAAATGATTAACAGAAATATTTGGGACCTAAGAAATTAATTAGCTAAAGGAAAATCAGTTTATTATATATTTGTTTGACTATGTATGGCAGTATATATATATATATATATATATATATATATATATATATATACAGGGTGGGGGAAATGTTTGGAAACGGCTTAATATTTCATATACAAAGGTGATTTTGCGGTAGGTATGATTGAGGATCCTACTCAAATTGAAAATACTATTTTACTGTGACTTTAAAAATCTGGTCCGCCATCTTGGAACCGCCATTTTGAATGTAACTTTTTTTTTTAAATAGGAAGGGGGTCATGCGATACATGATTTCAATACGGAATTTTAAGACAAAATGAATGCCGAAAACCGCACATCGATATGTCAACCCGTTTCGGAGATATTTACATTATTAATCGATACCATGAAAAGCAGAAATGAAATAAATAAGTACATTAAAATCTTACCTATCAAATTTTTTGTTAATAGTGTTTGCTAATAAACATTAAAACCCAATTATTTTAATAAATGTTCAAACTGTTTTCCTTCAGCTGTTTGAGAATGTGCTAATCTTAAATAATAGCCATCAAGCACATTTTGAATCATTTCGCGTGATGAACATCTGACTCTGGATATCATAATATCAACAATAATCATGATATCAACCTAAAATCATCTGTAATAATCCAACTGATTTAATGAATTCTTTTTCAATCATGAAGTAGTGAGTGTGTTTAAAGTCGTTCGCAATGGCATTTTTAAATGAAACCGAGAGAATAACTTTGTTAATGATGCGCGGCTATGGAGATAGAGTACGGTCTTACCAAGAAGTTTCTGATTTATTCAACGAAACATTTCCCAACAGAAATCCAATTAGTAAAAGTGTTGTTTTTAAGACAGTAAAGCGGTTTCAAGAAACGGGCAAAGTGACTGATCGTGCTCGCACTGGAAGAACAAATACTGCCACCAACAATGAAAAATCTTTAGAGGTAATGCAATCATTTGTTGAAGATCCGCATACATCAACTAGAAGCGTTGCCAAGGAACATGGTATGTCTACTCGTTCTGTCAGAAAAGTTCTTAAGGAATCTCATTTCCATCTGTTTAAGCTTCATGTATTACAAGAACTGAATGAGGATGATTTCGACCGCCGGGTAGAGTTTTGTGACATAATGATGAACAAGTATGACAATGATCCAAACTTCTTTAATAATGTAGTATTTTCGGATGAAGCTACGTTCATGCTTAACGGCAATGTAAATAAGCAAAACTATCGTTTCTGGACCGATGTCAACCCATACTGGATGAAGGAGGGTCATACACAGTATCCTGAAAAATTAAACGTATGGGCTGGTATGGTAAATGGTCACATTGTAGGACCATTTATTATCGAGAATAATTTAACAGGTGCCATTTACGAGAACATGTTAATAAATTTGATCGTTCCAGCCATCCAGAACATCAACGGACAAGAGTTACATAACTTGTGGTTTCAACAAGATGGGGCGCCCCCTCATTATGCATTAGGAGTGCGGGATATATTGAACCAAACATTTCCCCAACGCTGGATAGGTCGTAGAGGTGCAATAGAGTGGCCCGCTAGGTCACCTGACCTCTCTCCACTTGATTATTTCTTTTGGGGCTACATGAAAGACAATGTGTACAAAAAGAAACCAGCAACAATTAATGAACTGAAAGAATGTATAACTGAAGTGGCTAACAGAATTCCACGCGAAATGATTCAAAATGTGCTTGATGGCTATTATTTAAGATTAGCACATTCTCAAACAGCTGAAGGAAAACAGTTTGAACATTTATTAAAATAATTGGGTTTTAATGTTTATTAGCAAACACTATTAACAAAAAATTTGATAGGTAAGATTTTAATGTACTTATTTATTTCATTTCTGCTTTTCATGGTATCGATTAATAATGTAAATATCTCCGAAACGGGTTGACATATCGATGTGCGGTTTTCGGCATTCATTTTGTCTTAAAATTCCGTATTGAAATCATGTATCGCATGACCCCCTTCCTATTTAAAAAAAAAAGTTACATTCAAAATGGCGGTTCCAAGATGGCGGACCAGATTTTTAAAGTCACAGTAAAATAGTATTTTCAATTTGAGTAGGATCCTCAATCATACCTACCGCAAAATCACCTTTGTATATGAAATATTAAGCCGTTTCCAAACATTTCCCCCACCCTGTATATACATCTGGCTATCATTATGGCATCTTTTCAAATTGGTTACGTTTTGGCATCCCCTTGAAATCAAGGAGTATATTGTTTTTTCATGAAAGTATATCAGGTTTTGTATGTGTTCCACCTCGATATTTCACTTTGGTTTTTTGAAAAACATAAAAATTAAAATCGATTTTTTTTATCCACTCCGTCGATCATTCAAACTCCTTTTAAAATACAGACAATGGTACTTCCAGAGTATACTTTCATACAGTTTGACTTCAAGATGAACTCCGGTTTGAATATCTATTACCACTTTGAGGCTTATTTGACATCCAGCAATGTTGCCAGATTGCTGAGCTACTGGATTTCAGAGTTTGTTTGTTTTTACATAAGTCTGGTTGGCCTGAGACCGGCGCCAGACAAGTCAAAGTGCTTGACAAAGCAAGACACATCTCTACTGAAAAAAAGAGTGCTACTCTGTCATGTTGCATCGACAATACATCACGGTTTTACATTTTTCACATTTGAACGCAACTACTTTTTGTTTATTAATTGCTCTTATCTAAGTACAGTATTGAACTTTGCTTCTATCTGAATTGAGGTATGACATAATAATATAAACAAAGGATACATATAAGAACAATAGTATTTTTAAACTGTTTTATATTCTGTTTTAGTTTTCATGTGTATTCTATTTGTATTCTTTATCCATTATCTCGATTCATGTATTAATTCACTATATTACTCACTTATATTAAATTAATTAAATATAAACTAGATAAATATAATTTAATTATATTAATATACATTAAATTGAAATTTAAATGTTGTATAAATTACAAGGTTGCCAGTTGAATTTGGGAAATTTTTGATTGAATTTTTTTTTAAATCGCCACTTTTTCTTGGGAACACTCAAGTACCCCCATCGCTCTCATGACGGAAGTAAAGAGAATACTAGATGTATAAGAACCCACTGATTACAATACATGTGAGTTTCAATGAATCCATAACACCAACAGAAATTTTTATGATCATTTGAAAAACGAGAAGTCGAAAAATCTGATATTTCAGTCAGCAGTGCACAAAACACTGTAATAATATTATTTTGAAGGATGGAAATCGGAGTTCTGGGTATATAAAAACCCACTCATTACAGAACTGGTGAGTTTTAATCCATAACACAAGCAGATAATTTTTTATGGCCGCATGAAAAATGAGAAATTAAAAAAATTGATATTTGAGTCAGCAGTATGCACGAAATATTGATATTTGAAGTCTTAAAATCGAAATTTTCAGTGAGTTCAAAACATGTGAGTCTCACAACAGCAGAATTTCTGGGCATCTTTTACAAGCCCAATCATGTGGTGAAAAGAACATACATATGAATGCTAATCGAATAATTTTATTCAATTTCATAACCTAAATGGGATGATTATTTTGTTTAATAAAACTGTTCATATCTTTATAAGATATTTAAGGTTTTGAGTAAAAAGGAATCAAACGAAGTGTCTTCAGCAGTGGCGCAACCAAGGGGGAGGCTTAGGGGGCTTAAGCCCCCCCCTCCAAGAACCCGAGCTCCTTAAAAAATGGTTGAAAATTTTCAAGAAAATTTACTCTAGAGAGTATGTGCTGCAGGCTGATCAGTGTTAGTACATGTCATGCATTCACACTTTTTAAGTAGAATAATGTTCATAGGTAGTGGCTTGACATGGGGGGCTTTGGGACTCATGTCTTTCCCTCAGGTCCTGAAATCCTTATTAAAATGATAATTTTCAAGCGAATTGACTGTATAATATGAACTAGGCTGTACATTTCAGACTTGTTTAAATATGATTGTTTATAACAATTATTAACAATATCGATATACTATTAAGAATATTATGAATGAATATAATGAATATGAGGAATATTATGAGTGACTACTATAGGTGGAAATAGAGTTTGTAGCCTGGCAGAATTAAATTCGACCAGGCGGCTGGGTAAAGATACTTCGTTTCATTTATATCAATCTGGCAATCTTTTAACCAATAAGTACAGGACCTCCAGCCTCTAAAACTTCCTAAACCTGTGATACATTTAACGTTACAGTAATAATGTAATTTTTTCGGAAGGTGAAGCCCAGATAGTTCTGAGACCTGTGCGTGGGTAATGTGTTGATGAGTTGACCCACATTTTTCGGTGAGTTCCGAATCATCGGCAAGTGATTTTATAGCTGATAACCCTCTTTTTTGTTGGCCTCTTTTGTGATTCGGTCACCCTTAACCTAGGAATTTGCAGCTTAACTTATCTGACTGAACAGGTACCTGTTACGGTCCGCAGCTAACAATTTTCTAAAAAAGGTTTACAGGTTTTTGCAAAAATTTCAAAAAGAGTGCAAAAGTTTATTCCTTCGAAAACACTTCAATACATAAATAAATATAGCAGAAGAGTGAAGCTATCTTTTTCAATGAGAGATCAATAAATTAGCACTCATTTAGAAAACTTTGGGCTTCTAAGGCCCTCATTCAGGTGGTGAATTGAATGCATTCGTAGTGAAATGAACTGTAAAATCACATTAAACATCAACTACTGCAATTATTGAGTTATTGTATTTTGGAAATTGAGATTGAAGAGTTTTTGAGATTGAAGGGTATGTGCTTGGTTATTGATTGCGAATAAAGCACCCAGAGTTTACAAAACCAGAATATTTAAATTGGGTCAAAAAACAGAAGAATAGCAAGTGGAAAGCATCTGGTGCAAAATCAGTATGCTTTGATTCAATAAAGCTCAACTTTATAAAATTTGGGACCGTTCTTGACTATTAAGTACATTCAATTACATTTAAGTACATCCAATTTAAAGATTTGGTAATCCCGATTCGCGTTCTGACTGGCTTTTTTCGTTCACTTTAATACCAATGCAAAAGTCTCATGTGGGCATCAAAAAATGTATAATAGTGAATCTTGTAGCATGTTTCAGATAATTTTCCATTGATTCAATTCAATTCACACCATCTATATGAAGACCGTAGTAATTTCTAAATGGATAATGGAATAGCTGTAATTTTTCGCCCTCTTTATTTCTATAACAAAGCAGTCCGGACCTACATTCATTCTAATATATATATCCTCATGAGAAGCTTCTTATTCAGTCTGACAGAATCATTTTGAACTTTTGAAACACTGTACAAAAAATACTCATGATGGACACATTTTGTTTCCCCATAGCTTATTAACTAATACTCTTTTAAAGAGTCAAGTAATGAATACCTGTCTCCTCATTAAACTTTATCGGGCAACAATCTTGTAAAAAGAGCTCTGAAAAATCCCATTTTTACCTGGAAATTAAACCAAAAGTCTGTGTGTGCCCCTGGTCTTCAGTACTTCAGTTTAATAGTATCGTTTGAACTAGCCGGTTTAATTGGAGTCACCCAATAGTATTGTTGAGCGGGCGATTTTATCCAATCCTGTCCCTTGGCGCGGAGCAGCTCAGTATAGCGGGACATTTGAAACTTCCCGCATAGTAATCAAAATGGAACTCTGTATAGTTTTTCGGCTGGGGAGGTAGAAGAGAACATGGGAAAAGTCAACAAAAAATCTTGAACGTTTCTCTTCATGCTATTAACATTCCCCTGAATTTTCAAATCAATCTGTCCAAAATTAACAAAGTTATGAGCATTTTTCGAATTCATGTCAGGTAACAATAAAAATAAAGTAGTATCCAAAGTGTCTACATAGACATTGAATTGATTTTCAAGTTTCCATTCCAATAACTTTCTTCTACTTCCTCCTCTTATTATCCTGTCTTCTTCTTCTCCACTCTTCTTCTTCCTCCGCTTCTTCTTCTTTGCTTCCTCCTGTCATCTTCTTCTGCTTCCTCACTTCTTCTTCTCCTTCCTCCTCTTTTCCTCTTCTTGCTCCGGTTGCTCGGTCCTCTTTATTCTCTCTTTCTTCTTCTTCTTCCTCCTCTTCTTCTTTTTATCATCTTCTTCTTTTCTTTGCCTCCTCCTGTTTTATTTTTCCTCTTCTCTTTCTGCTTCCTCTCTTCCTCTTCTTCTCCTTTCTCCTCCTTTTCTCTTCTTCTCCTCCGACTTGCACCGGTTGCTCGGTCTACTTTATTTTCTCTTTTTTCTTCCTCCTCTTCTTCTTCTTCTTCTTCTTTTTATATTCTTATTCTTTTCTTAGCCTCCTCCTGTCTTCTTCTTCCTATTCTTTCTATGCTTTCTCTCTTCTTCTTCTTCTTCTCCTTCCTCCTCCTTTTCTCTTCTTCTTCTTCACCTCCGAATTGCACCGGTTGCTCGGTCCTCTTTATTCCCTTCCCTCTTTCATCTTCCTGTCTTCTTCTTCTCCTTCCTTCTCTTTTTCTCTTCTTCTTCCTCCTCTTCTTTTTCTTCTCCCATGTATCTCTTCTTTTTCTTCCTGTCTTCTTTTTCCATCTCTCCTTCCCCCTCTTATTCTTCTTCTATTTTTCAATTATATAAATATAATTATATTATATATAAATGATATTATATCTCCAGATATTTAAAATGTATAAAAGTTTAAAATGAAGGTCATGATAAAAATAAAACAAAAATTGGAAGTGTTGGAATATTGTAAACTGAAAGTGGCGAAAGTTTCAATTATTAACTGCTATTCTTTGCTTCCTCCTGTCTTCTTCTTCCTTATCTTCTTCCCCCTCTTATTCTTCTTCTGTTTTTTAATTATATAAATGATATTATATCGTCTTATATTTTAATTGTATAAAAGTTTAAAATAAAGGTCATGATGAACATGAAACAAAAATTGAAAATGGTGGAATATTACAGAAAGTGGCGAAAGTTTTAATTATTAACTATAGTAATTGTATTGAGAGCAAGTGAATTTTCAAGAATTTCAAAAATAAAGTTCAGGCAGGAATAAGAACTATTATATTATGAGAAAAAAGTGATACTGAAATGCATGAGATAGGCTAACCATTTGTTGGAAAACCATCTTGCAGGTGGATATTTCAGGAACTGAAATTTACTATAATCTTGGTGAAGCTCGCCGGGTCAGCTCAAGCCATTCTCTAATAAGGTTGACATCCAGGCGTTGTTGCCAATCTTCTTTAACTTGATGGACGTCGAATTCGCGGTGGAATGAACAAATTTATACGTTTCATAGTATACGCTAAGGAGAGGGCCAATCTGACTAGCGCTACGTGGTGGTAGAATTCAGAAGCTTCCATGTATATTAAAATTCATTTTGACAACATTCAGACATCCAAGAGTTTTTTTACAAACTAGTGTAGAGCTGATGATAACTGACGAATTGTCACGTGATTTCTGTTGTGGGTCAAGTCGGCATGCCTGAAAAGGCATGGGGCGAAACTAACCTATTTCAAACTTTTCTAACGATTTTATTAAGGAATGTAATCGGGCGTCCGTATACGGATGCACAATTACACATGGACGTCCAAACGAATGTAAATCAACAATGTATGGATGCCGAAATGATGGTCAGATGTAAATATATATATATATATATATATATATATATATATATATATATATATATATATATATATATATATATATATATATATATATATATATATATAAGTTAAAATGGCTGTCTACAGATAAATGAGTTCATAAAATGACAGTGAATATTAAAGAAGTTTATGTATTTACAAAATTTAAATACACCATCATATTGGACTTCGATGAATTTCAAGAAAGTTAAATGTAATTCAGTGGAAGATTTTGTTAACTAGTGAATTTATTTGAATGCAGTAGTGTAATTCAGTACAGTAGATTTTTCCTACTGAAAGTTTAAAAACTTAGGACTGGAACAGGAATATTCAACATTGTACCTTATTAGAAGTGCATTTGCACAAGTTAACATTGGTAAATTAAAACCTTAAATTTGTAAATTCTATTAATTTTTTTATGCTTGAGTTTGACCTATATACAATAATACTTGTTTTAATTCATAAAATTTCAAGTGTTGTGAATGAAACACAATTTGATAAAGCCTTAACATTCAAAAATCTGTTTTAGAGCCTAGTTATGAGACCAATCTCTCTTTGATGTCACAGAATAACAAATTTTAGCATTTGGGTAATTTAAGATAAATTTGGGTAATTTGACTGTTGCAAGTGGGTAATTCTGATAATCCATGCCAGCAACCCTGGTTGTGAGTTGTGTTGAGTGGATTTCTGTTCCGGTTTGGACTTTTGAGGTTACAGGTTATTAACATAATTTGATCTGGAATTGAACGTTAACAACAAATATAAGGTAAGTATAATTATGCCTATTAAGCATAATAATGCCTAAAAACAGTCGTTAAGTCACGTCAGAGGCCCTGAACTTTGTTCAGGTGCGACCTGAGAGCTCTGACACCAGACCTGAGCCAGCCAGGTCACACGATATTATTATTATTATTAGTATAATTATACTTTACTTAAATTAATCTATTCTCTTACTCATAATTCTTATAATTGCAGCTTAATATTCATTATTCATCTTACTCAATTACTGTAATTCATCAATATCGGTTCAATTTTGTTAAAATTTTGAATTTCTTGATCCATCATGATTTGCATTATTCACTTCAACTTTTCCAGTTGTGCACATTTATCGTTACTGACTTGCAGTTATTATTTTATGAGATAAAAGTAAATTTAACTCACTTGACTAGAGCATGCTTTCGAATTTGCGTGAATTCATTGTCAACATAACTTAGTTGACATGCAAATTCGAAAGCATGCTCCAGTCAAGTGAGTGAAAATACTTTTATCTCATAAAATAAAGACTGCAGATCAATTTCGTTATTATAATTTAAACATCACTGACCTGATTCAAGATTTTTGAACTCGATTTATTAATTAACCACAGGTGACCGCCATTAACTTTAGACTTTTAGTATCAGAAAAACATGCCAAGAAATTGTGAGAAATCTGGATGAAAACCATAGATGCTTGTCCCTTCGAATAAATAAATGATATTGCTTCTTACAATAATTTCTTTCTTTAAATTCATAGGCTACCAAAGTAGAGAAACTAATACAACATAATTTTTTGTTACAGGTGAAATTGCGTTAAGTTACCGTATTGCAAAATGATGAGAGTGTTAATTGTTGGCGATAGTCAAACCAAGTATTTCAGCAGATATTTGCAACAATGGCCTAGTGATCTGAGAGTAAGTTTATGAGAAATTCCAATTCATTTTTTTAGCTCATGCTTATTATCCGATTTATTTATCTATGGTCGTGTGTGTTAGCCTAATTGTTACATTTAAGTTAGTATACCAAGTGTTTTAGTAGTATATATTTTGCAAAAATTGCTTAGTGATCTGAGAGTACGGTAACTTTTATAAAGCTAAAAGATTCATATTATATTGGAATCTGCCAAAATGCACCATCTTATTAGGCTATTATTTTCATTGAAATCGAATGAAAACAATAAGTTGAATTTTCAGGTATATGACAAATAATATACTACAGGGTGTTTCAAAAAGGATGCAACCCAATGTTCAATGACATGAATTCATTACATTAAAAGTTATACAATAGCCTATTACCTTATGACTATTGTAGTCTAATGTATAATATTCAATAAAATTGTAACTGGACTGGAACTCGTCTTTTACTTGTTTGTTAGATTTATATGCGTAATAAGTCTCAATAATAAACACACGTTTTCATCATTGGAAAACGACAATAATGAATACTGGAAAAGCACTACTGCATTTCAATAACTCATGACGCGTTATCCTCAAGAGCAGTATTGCCCACTGACATAATTATAGTAAAATTAATTATTACTGAAAATTGATGTTTGCTGTCCCGATTGTCTCGACATTGACGAATGCTCTATTTATTTTGGAGAGGTAGGAAAAATATTAAAGAATCAATAGAACATGTACTTTCAGCCCTTCATTTTGGTATGAATTTCGCTAATTTTATTACATCCTATGAGTCATAACGAAGTAATATTCAGGAAATATCTACTTTTTCGCAAATTTTTAATTTTACTCTAAAAGTTGGATTTTCCCTTATACCTACAACCCTATCGTTTTTTGTGACTGAACAAAGTATGTCGGTGATGCAATTTTACACAGATTACTGATTGAATTACAGATTTGTGGATTTTTAAATTTTGCCTCCATTTGGCAACCTTTTGTTTTGGCCGGCGGAGGGCTCAACTCTCAACAGATGAAATTCAGACCATAGTGGCATCGACATTCACCGCGACTCACTTGTTCTGTTTTTACCCTTAGATAATTACCTAGCCATTACTTACTAATCTAGTAGGTGATGACTTAGCTTGCTGTATGAGCTTTGATAGATTCAATGTTAATTACTTTTTCAGGTGACAGTCAACAGTAAGTCTGGTAGTAGAATCCAAGACATCACTTTGCCATTTGATGGTGAATATGATCACGTGGTTCTCCACCTGGGGACCAACAACGTGCCCTCCAGAGATAGGCCGGCAACCATTGCAGAGCGGATGATCAAGCTGGTGGAGGAAATTCACAACAAGCTCAATAGAGCAGACATTCACATCTCGAGTATCTTACCAAGATGTGAGAATGGGTTCAAAGTCGCCGGAAGTGATGAAGAAAGAATAGAATTCTTAAACGGCAAAGCAATTGTGACAAATGTCGTGTCCAGACAATTGTGTGGAAGGTATTAATTTAAATCTTCTCATCAACAGAATAGCAATTAAAATAAAATTTAATTGTTACAATGCAGTGAAAATACATCTATTTGGTATTTTGATTTTTTTTAAATTGATACAAAGTGTGATAGAAATTTTCTAACAACCGTTCAAAATTTTAGTGTTTTGAATTTTGTTTTGTCAAAGTCCAATTCTGTGAACAATGAATGCATTTTACTACAAACTTAAATATCCACTTTCTAATTTCAGAATTTGCTAGTAAATTATTCAGCGACAGAAAACAGTAGAGGCAGAAAAGTTTTACTTCTATGAATTACAGCTAATATAGCTGTATCTATAATCCATTATTAGTTTATTCATCCATAAGTGATAATAAAACAGATAATGAAAATTGATTTTCTTCTCACCCATGCATAGGGTACATAAGTAATAACATTCAAATAACTTTATTTCCACAGGTTGGACTACTGTAAATTCATTGAAAATGATGAAGGTTTCATGATCGGCAGCAATGTGAAACGGCACTGTCAAGAGATGGTCTCCACCTCTCTCCACGTGGGATTCATCAATTGCTAGGTAATATTCAGAGATCCATTCTTTCTACTTCTCATCCTGCTCCACGCCCAATGCCTGTCCCATCAGCACCTTCCTTTTCCCATGTTCCTCCCACTCCTTGTAAATCTAATCCTTTTGGTTGGCACGTGGTGACTTGCAGGCAAAAAATTATGCCATGCTCTCAACGTCAGCTCGATATGATCTCCCTAGATCAAATGATAGATAATTGTTTATCTAAGTACTCAGCCGATTGTTCTTCTACAAACAATAATAAGAAAATGTCATCTTGTTATGAGAAAGTACAGACCGTTTCACGGTGCGTGGCGTCTCGATGGAGCATGCGCGCTGAGCGCTTTCTCCCACTAATGTACCTGCTGCCTCGCAGTACAGTCAAGTTCAAATATTCCCCAAGTCCGCTAATGCTAAAAAGTCCAGCAGTGAGTGTATTTGATGCGACTGTACTTGATGGCTGAAGGGGAAGCATGGTGGGAAAGACTTTCTGTCTCTCTTGCACTGCCTCCCCTGCCACCAGCGAGACGCCACGCACTTTGAAACGGTCTGTATCTCCTTCTTCCGGAATCCCTCTGCCAATAGAGGAAGAAAAAGTAATTGTTTGTAAAAATAATAAAAAGAAGATTGATAGGTCAATGGGGAAAAAATCAGAGAATGATTGGTTTGAAGAAGCTCTTGTATGGAAGCAAGTACAGATCTCAAAGATAAACACCATTCTTCAAACGGAGGTGGTTCAATTTATCCTCGAAAGTGTGATGTTTGTCTACACACTTATAAAACAAGGCAGACGTTTAGTAAACATAGAAAAATTTGCCACTCTGTGGAACAGAATGTCTGTCTTGAATGTGGTAAATCATTTTCAATGTTATCGCCCTTTATAATGCATAAGAAATATTGTGGTGTAAATTTTTTGTCATGTAGAAATTGCAAAACTGTTTTCAAGTCAAAATTTGAATTTGATGAGCACAAAGAAAATTTTAAAAAGATAATAAAATGTAATAACTGTAGTAAAGATTTCGTTGACAATAGTTGTTCGTTTGATAGGGAAAACCCTTTTTGTGAGCAGTGCAATAGAAACTCAGAAACACTGCATTTCAATTCCATGTTGGAATGTAATACATGGATGAGAAATGTGAGTGAAAAAAATTCACTTCTTTTGTAAAGATCAGTGGCACTAAAATTAACAAATCAGCAGACAACATCACAAAATACTACTATTACAGATGTATGTTCCACAACAGACCAGTGAACAAAAAGTTGAAAAATTCAGTTCGTAGGCGTAGTTATGGCCAAATTTCTAATACTCAATGTACTGCGAGAAAATATGTGCATGAATATGATTGTGGGAAAGTAAAGGTAAAGTATTTTCTGTCCAATTGAAGCATATTATTTAAAATGCATTGCTATGTTTTTCATGGATGTGAGTTTTTAACGTGCTTCAATGAGAAAAACTAGAATCATGGTTAGCTATAATGTGTAAAGAAGCATGAAGTGTGATGGCCATTAAGATTGATGATTATTATAGAGCATTTTCAATAAACTGTAGTTACTGAATAATTAAGTTGTTTCATTTACAGTTATCCATAATAGTATACCATTGTAATAAACTTATCTTTACATTCTTAATTTGTTAGTGTAAAGGCGGGTTTACACCAGAATTGACAACCTTTACTTGCCGAATTTAAATTAATACCTCTGTGTAATTACAACAGTAACCAAGGTTCTTAACTAAGTTTGGGAGTTGACAAACAAAATTTCGGTTGCCGTCTGGTTCCATGAGGAATCGTTTTTAAATCCAAGATGTCCATTTCTCTTACATCAGCTGGCAACGCTAGGCTAGGCTCTTCACTGTTTGCTCTTTTACGCTTTGCTCTAAGCTCCACTATGCACATAGCCTTTAGGCGTCTTTCACACCATAGCAATGCGATGCGATGACAAGCGAAATTGTAATCTGTGGTGAACGGCTAGTAGTTTTGTTAGGTGAAAATATTATCAACGTTAAAGATTATGTTATTAGATAGTTTCCTCGATTTCTAAATCAATAAAACTATTCATAACATTACAGTATTTTTAATTGTCAAATATTGATATGATAGTTGCTTTCATTCATGATGCATAACCAAGAAATCAAGCCAGCTGGTTTTTGTTGTTGGTGTTTTGGCTTCACTTGTCTTTGGTGTGAACGACGCAATTTGAAAAGCATTGCAGACAGTGCACAGGCAAAATTTGCTCGCTCGGCTTCGCTTTGGTGTGAAACCCATCTTAAGCTGTGTGCATAGTGAAGCGTCAGAGAGAAAAAAGCAACGCTTCAAATTCAAACACAGCTGTTGTAATGTAGTTGTGCATAGTGGAGCAGTGCGTTAAGATCGCATGTGGTAATGTAAATGAGTTCGATGCGATGCTCTTTGCTCTTGGACGCTTCACTATGCTTCATAGAGCCAGATCTCTTATATAAATTTGTCAACTGAAATTTTGATTGTCATCCTGTAAATTTTGTTGGAAATCTAGTGAGTTGCTGTTGCGGTTACACAGAGATATCAATTAAAGTTGACAACTGGCATTGGCAGAAACAGAGGAGGTACCAAGTAGGCTATTTAAAAATATGGGCTATGTAATACATTTTTTTGCTAATATTTTTAGCAAGAGTAAAATGAATAGTGAATCAATATAATTAATTAGCAATAAATGGTTAGCAATGTTTAGTACCTATTGAGTGTTATTTTTTTCATTTTATGAATGAAAGGTAAAGAAATATTTTATGAATTTACGTATGAATGTTAGGTAGCCTAAGTAAAACTGGAAACGAACTCAAAAAATACAAATCTCCATGTACAGAATATACTGAGGATCAAATCAAAACTTCAGAATTGACCTTATTGAATTTTAAAAAATCCTATCATGCAGATTGACTGTACAACATGTTCATGATGTCGTTTTCACAATAGCACAGCCTTGTTTCACACCAAACTGGCAATTAATTACATTGGATCATATTATGGTTTGAGAAATCGGGCTGAATTTTTAAAATCGTATGATTCAATGTAATTTATTTCCGGCTTGCTGGTTATGTGTGAAATAAGCCAAAGGGTCACGATGTACATTAATGTGCATAAAATAGAAACACTGATCTGACACCTAAATTTCAGACAAGTTATTAATATAATAAATTACATAGTTATATCTTAGCGTTTCATACACTATATAATATTATTTATGAAATGTAACAGTCATACAAGAATTTTATTGGATTCAAATAAAAATCTGATAAATTGGTATTTTTCAAACCCCATCAATACTATTATAGCCGCTTTTACATCAAACTTCAAAACAATTTTTGAAAACGCACTTGTTTAATAAAACGTTTCAAGCCACTGAAAAACATTCGATTTTGTCAACAAATTCTAAAGACAACACTATAGCATTGTTTTTTTATTTTGTTTGTAACAATTGATTTATACTTAAGTGTAAACGCAGCTTTTTAAGGTTGGTTTGATAAAAAATTTCATCAAAACATCAAATGGTGACAAAAAAAAAGCGAATGAATGACCATTGCCAATATGACACAAAATCAAATAATATTATATTGATGGATTTTGGATTAATTATTCCAGGTAAGTTATATTTGCTTAATGATATTTGGACCAGTGGCATATAATAATAAGCTACAGGGACAGTTTTTGTGGGGGAAGGGGTGACTGACCAGCTGTTGGTCTGGGAGGTGCCCGCCAGGTGGTGAGAGGGGATTCGAACATACAAGGCCCCCCCCCCCCCCCACCCATGGAAAATTGAAAATATAAGTGAAAACACACGTGTTTGTGTATTTTAAATTTAAGACTGCGCTTGGATTGGTGACCCTGCTTCAATGACTTTATGTTAAAAGCTTATTGTCACCTACCCGGAGGTTTGGAATCCACCCCAAAATAGGTCCACCATGTTCCTGATAACATGCCTCAAACGGCAAGTGGAACGGAAGTAAGGCTCTCCTCACAATAAAAGCCATATGCTTATTATTTATTATTTTAAATTTAATTTTGATAGAATTATACCGTAGCTCAAGTATGAGCTGAACTTAAAGAAAATGATCGTGCATCTACCATTTTTTATTTGGAATTTCGGGAGGTGCTCAAGCCCCCTGTGCCCCCCTTATATATGCCCCTGATTTGGACTATTCAACAAGATTAAATCATTGTTCTTCCTTTTTTCAAATCTATTTAAAAAATAAACAGTCAACACAGAACAGATAATATTTTATTTGGTGGAGTAATTAATAGTAAAGTTCGAATATACAGCCAAACCGCATTAAGTAATCTTCTGTGACAAAAATTGATTATTCAGTATACAGCTACGATCACAATTAATTATTGCTATGAGTGTAGAGCAAGTTTACCTAAACTTAGTAAGTACAAACTAAGTAGGTACTGTAGTATTGCTGCATCTGAACTCAACATACTGCTGCCAAGATATATGAAAACTACAGTACAAACGTATACAAACATACTTAGTAAGTAGGCTACAATGCATAGTCAAACTATACATTGAAAGTAACTTTTACAATGCATAGTCAAAGGTAGAACTAAGCCAACAATATGTCCAATGCAAGCATTATATGCTTTAAATGTGAAATATTTTGAAAAAACCAATTCACATTGAATTTCATAATTGGCGGTTTGCTTTTGCAGTTGATGGCTGGAACATGAGTCATCGCCATAACCTTCTAAATAAATAAGGTATTCCCACGGTCAACTATAGAGAAGACTACTAATAATTTGGTAATAATATTTTGGAATAATAGTTTTGGTGTGTTTGATAATATCAAAGTATCCACTTACTTTTAGATACTATATTTATATGTAGTTGACAAGAAAATTCAATATTGACCCTTAAACTATAATAAAATAGTTTATTAAAATCTTAAATTCGTGATCAAGCATCAAATTGTAAGCATAAATCATAATAATTATAGCTGGAAATAAAATGTTATATATCAAGAAAGCAAGAGCCGCCATTTTTGTAGTCTTTGGCTCCGCCATTTTTTCCTACGTTTAGGTAAACTTTTTCCTACAGTTAAGACGATTCCTCCACGGGCACACGCTCTACTGTTGAAAACAAGAGGTTAGTACTTAGTTAATACGGTACATTAATTTTAATATCTGAATTCGTGGTAATCCACCTCTAACCTCTATTTCTATTCTATTTGAATCCTGTTTCCAAAATCAAAGTGTCATTGACAAAGTATTTATAGAACGATATAGGCTAACTTATTCTTACCCTATATCAATAGTTTTTCATAAAGGTCAGTTATGCACAGCAAGATTCTACATATTAATAGTTATAATTATACTGCAATTCACGAAAATGGACATTCACAACAATTATAATAGTTTTTTTCTCATAAATGGCTCATAACATAATATAGGTAACAGTAGCTTTGAATTCTTGGATTTTTTGTTCCATAACGGTCTGCATTTTTAATATTAACTTTGTATTGTAAATTGAACGACTTGCATTCATTTTTAAATTGTGAATTTATAATAATTGTACTCACACTTGGCCGTACGTAACTCTAGATAACTTTTGTTTTCTTGAATTATTTACCTATGTGCTCTATTGTATATTCACAATTTAAAACTGACTGCAAGTAGTTAAATTTACAATAAAAAGTTGATAACTTAGTAGCTTTGACTTTGATGCTGACTTATTTTACTCTTAATAAATAAATAAATAAATAATTAATAAATAACTTTGCAAGACTGACAGTCTGTAAACATCAATTTAACTACCTTTGTAACATAGTTTCAAACAAAATCCCTATAAAATTTATCTATCAAAAGATTACGAAGTCTCTCAAAACAGAAATATTCACCTGGGTTAAACATAATATTTATTTCACTTTACCTAAAGCACAAAAAAATTAATTTATTATATAAATATTGTCTATACTGTCTAATTATTTATTGATATATTGCTATTTTCTGGGTATTTGTATTAGTGTATTGGTATTAATTGTTTTATTAGTATTTATTGGTCAAATTATTATTATATCCTGTTATTGTCTATGAGAAGATGAGATCTGTTTTTGTGACATGAAATGTTTCGTGTCATTGGTTAGCCGAAAGCTATACATTTGTTGTATTTTTTGTATTTTGTTTTTTGTATTTGTATGTCTATGATGAACTCGCAGCTGGCGCACAAGTGTTCACTTTGCTAGCTGTGCCAAGTATAAGATATAATGTACATTTAAGTATTTTCTTGTATCGTTTTTTTTTTTTTTTTGGCAAATAAATATTATATTATTATAAAGCATCCAAATTGACACTCTTTGAAACATCAAGAGGTAATGTCAATTGCGATGAATGTGAAACGTTTTTAAGCTAAACATATCCCATAACCTAACCTATCTCTATGTTTGTAGAACATAGTTTCTACAATAACAATAGGATATAGTTAATATATTATGTATGTTTTCAATTAAATTTGAAAACAAAAAGTATAGAAACCTTTCCGTGGCTGGTGGGGGCTAAATGCAAAATAGATCAATGAAGAATCATCAAAATTTGATGAATGCAAAAGGCCCTAGAATTTCTTTAATAAGGTAACCATACCAATTATCAATCCCCTACCAAATATTGACTCCTTTCACTTTAACCTTGAAATTTCATAGTTTCTCATCAGTTTTCAAACTTTCTATCTTATTTTAAGTTTGGAAAGGGCAACTTATTTCTAGCTTATCCTAAGAGAAGGTCGTATCGAAAAACGGCCGTTTTGAAGATAATGATTAAGATAAAATTCCCAAGAAAGTATCGCAAATAATAATAATCATATATTATTTGAAGTTCAAATAAATTCACAGCAAATCTAGCCTACTTTCCCCTATTCAAGTTTTTTTGCAAAATTAATAACTTTTAGATTTACATGTACTTTATGATTCACAAAATATAATTAATTTACAACAAAAAGTTAATATTAGCAACGCACATCGTTATGAAACAAGACATCCAAGAACAAAATATATCTAGCACCAAAATATTCAAATTAAAATCCTTTGATTGTTTGCTTGCCACGTTTCAGCTTCTAATTACATTGAAAATTACACAGATTGTTGTCCTGATATGCAGACATATCTACCACATAAAAACAGCAGTTATTATTATCTATGATGAATACGGTAGATATATAATTTAGAAATTTTCTATGAAATGAATGTTCCGATTCTAAGACAGACTCAGGGGCGGATCCAGGATTTTCCTGAGGGGGGCCCACCGGGGGGTCCGGATTACCACCAATGGCGGGGGGTCTTCCCCAGGAAATTTGTTCAATTTCAAATGCCTAGAAATCACTTTTTAAGCTTTTAAAGCTCTTTTAAACTAAAAAAATTGCTTCTAGTTTTGTAAAATAATTATTGTATTATGTTAAAATAAACTTAGCCTATAACTATCTGCCATATGTTCAGACCTCAAAACTGTTGTAAAGTAAAAAACAATAATTGTTCAATTCAAGGTGTTAGAGCTAGTAAAAGGAAAATGATAGATACATTTTTAACTTAGTAGTTTTCATCATTACATGAATTGTTGGTACTATCAATGCTAATGGTGATAATAAACTTGCATTTATAACAGCACTTACCTTTGTGAGTAGTATAGAACGCGTTTTAGGACCTGGATTTTATCCTTTACGAATAGAGAGTACATACTGCTATACAGAGTATTTTTTTTTTTTTTTTGTAGATTACGTCTTGGAGACTCCAGTTAAGGAGTGTAAGACAAGTCAGATTAACAATATTATACACTAGATACCATAATTACTTCCAATTAGTTGAGGTGAGGCTTAATTTTGATGTGAAAGGAACTCTTGTACACTATAAAAAGCTTTATCAACTAAATATTTCTTCAATTGTTTTTTAAATATTTCTATATTTTCAAGACTCTTCAAAAACTGCGGTAGCTTGTTGTAGAATTTCCTACCAATATAACTAGGTTTTTGTTTGAATAAGCTACTATTGTGACTCACCAAGTGATAATCTATTCGGCGTCTTGTATTATAATCATGTACATCAAGATTTTGGTTAATATCATTCGTTTTTACATATAAAGTAGCTTCATACACATATAAGCAGGGTACAGTTAGGAGACCAAGTCTCTTGAACAACGGCCTACATGAATCTAATCTATTTACTCTTTCTATACACCTAACCGCTTTCTTTTGGATCTTAAACACCCTATCAAGATTTTGTTTTGATGAATTACCCCATACTAAGATAGCATACCTAATATGTGACAGTAAGAGCCCATGGTAAGCTGTAAAAAGTAACTTTTTGTCATTCAATCTAGCAAGGTGTCGCAGGACAAATACCCCAGATGAAATTTTACTACATATTTTCTCAATGTATGGAGTCCAGGTCAATCGTCTATCCAACGTAACTCCTAGAAATGCAATTTTTTCTTCCTGGTCTAATTGATTATCGTTTACAAACACGTTTATAGCCCTATCTTCATTTAAATTATGTTTGTTTTTGAATTGAAGGTATTGGCATTTTTTACTATTTATAGTTAATTTCAACTGATTTAAAAATTGGACAATAGACTGCACACCTATATGGGCACTTATTTCTAAATTATCTAGAATGGAATTGCTGAAAATGAGTGATGTATCATCAGCAAATAAGAGGGCTCTACCACTAATTAATTCTTTAGGTAAACGGTTGACATATAACAAAAAAAGCAATGGACCTAGTATTGACCCCTGAGGCACTCCAGCTTGCACCTCTAATTTATTAGATTTATTCTTTACTATACTATTACCAACTACTGTAGTTAGTTCTACACATTGTTTTCTCCCAATAAGATATGATTCAAACCATTTCAGTTCAACCCCATTTACACCTACATTTTGCAGTATTTCCAATAAAGTTCTATGATTAACACAATCAAATGCCTTGGACAGATCTAAGAAGATTGCAGTAGCTTTATCACCTGAATCTATTATATCTATTAGTTTTTCAACTAGAGAAACTATGGCTGTTTTTGTTGATCTCCCTTTCTGGAAGCCATGCTGTTCATCACAGATAAAGTTAGCTTCTTGAAGGTGCAGAAGTAACCTATTAAGAACTACTCTTTCAAAAATTTTACTTATTACATTTAAAATACTAATAGGCCTATAGTTTTCTACCTTTTCTCTATCACCACTTTTGAAGATTGGCAAGATCTTCCCCTCTTTTAAATTATCTGGAAAAACACCTTGTTCTAATGAATGATTGATCAGATGAATCAAAGGGTCTAACAATTGATCTTTACATTCTTTCAGAATTTTACTGGATACCCATCCATTCCTACAGTTTTTTTATTATTTAAACTATCAATGATATTTGACAACTCGTCTTGGCATACTGGGTGGAATTTTAATTCGTTCTGAATCCCCTCAGTATTCCTCATGTTTGCATCACTAATACCTGTATTAAGAGATTTTTGAAGATCCTTAGCAACCAGTTGATAATATCTGTTAAAGAAATTACAAATGTCTACACTATCATCAATATATTTGTTATTTTCGTTAATTATTCTGGGGACACTAGTATAAGCATCTACATGAGCTACTTGCCTATTTTTGTTTATTACATCCCACACTGCTGTGTTAAAGTACACACTATTATTCAAAATTTCAGCTGTTTTCTTACATTTCGCTCTTTTCACTTCTCTTGTATAATTTTTCTTTAGAGCTTTGTAATTATCTTCACTTAACATATTTCTAGATAGTTTGAATTCATCATATGCATCTTTAACCCTATTTCTTTCTGCAAGGATATCATCAGTTATCCACTCTTCAATTTTGTCTAATTTGTTTTTTACAGGGACTTTTATAACTGAACAACTCATAGTAATATGAAACCTTAAAATATTAATGAAACTATCATATTTGTTATTCAAACTATTGCTATTGTAAACCCTACTCCAGTTTTCTTGTAGCAGATTCTGCTTCAAACAATCGATATTCCCCTGTTCACATTGTTGAATTTCTTTCATTACTCTACTCTTTTTAATTGATTTATAACCTTGCAACCCCACCTCTAAGATTTGATAGTCATGATCAGATAGTTCCGAGCCGCCTAGTCTTGTTTTAGAGTAATCTATATTAGTAAGGATGTTATCAATTATTGTTTGTGATGTTCTTGTGACTCTGGTATATTCATGAACTTTTATTTCCAAGTTATTCATGTATATAATATCCCTTAAATCTTCTGTCATTTTATTCTGTGTTGCAAAGTCTGTATTGAAATCTCCCGCTACAATAACGTTTGTAAAACGAGTAGTAGTAATCTCTAAGAGCCTATTGAATAGTTCAAAAAAATTGTTCCATTCCCCATTTGGTGACCTGTAAATACCTAACACCGCTACTTCCAAATTATTGTCGATTTTTACTCTCAAACCAGTAACTTCTAAATCCATTTCCACAGCAAATTTCTCTACATATTCTAAATTAAATGTTTGCATATTCTTAGCATTTTTAGTGAAGATAGCTACTCCCCCACTTCGATGAGATGTCCTGCAATACGACGTTTTCAATGAATAGTTTGGAATATTAAGTTGTGACAATTCATCTTCTTTTAAACCATGCTCTGTGAAAATAGCTATATCAGGAGCCTCTTCTTTAAAAAATACTTCGATTCTATTTATTTTGTTACGAATGTATTGAATATTCTGATGGAACACAGTGAGTACCGGTACTTCCCTATCATCCTATATTACTTTATCGTTGCTTTTGCATATTGAAGTAGATTTACTTAATCTCTTAGGATCTTGAGAGCCTATCAGATTGCTACAAGAGTTCCTTCCACTAATGCTATCCTGATTTTTTGATCGATTAACGTCTTTTAATACAATTGAAGATATGAATTTATCATCTGAAACTAGTTTCCCTTCCCGGTTTTGAGCCACTTTACTAAAAAAGGTTCGTTAGATGATTGTTTAGGAGAATTTTTGACAGTAGATTGCAAACGACTTTCAATCAGCTCTGCCAGCCTATTACAAAATATTACTTTGCCAGATTGATTTAGATGTAGACCATGATTAGTGAAGTTTTGTTTTTTCAGCCTTTCATTTAGAAAAGAAATCCCCAACTGCTTAGAATTCTTATTTTTTAGGCTGTTGATTGTATTATGAATTGATTTATTTGTTGACTTAATGGCTTCATTTAGCTCTGGCCTATCAAACCTATACGGAATTGTACTTATTATTACATTAGTTTTTTGGCTGAGTGGCACAATCTCTTTAATTTTTTCATTTATTTCAGGAAGATGTTTTAGATTAGGTTCATTTATATTGTTTGAGCCACCCAGTACTATTAGAAAATCGTTTTTTCCAAAATCTTTAGTTTGTTCCTGTGCTGACTCTACGATTGCGTTTATAGGGGCACTTGATTTGAAAAAGCTCTGAACTTCATACTTATTTTTTAATCTTTTATTTAGTAGGTCACTACAGTCTCGTCCATGACTGGATGTCAAGAGCAGTGCTCTACCTTTCCTATCGTTATTTGCCCTTACTTTAGTTTTGGTTGCTGTTTGCAAAACCTGACTATACGTTTTTGTTTGACCATTTCTATTTATTTTTTCCCCATTTGATTTAGGTTCTACTTTTTTTGTATTGATCAGAGGTTCAGATCTTACATTAGCCAAGTTTATTTTTGATTTTAATATTTCGATTTCCTCTGACATAGACCTACATTGACTCGTGAGATTTAGTATTTCAGTTTTATGGTCTTCCTGCTGCAATTTTACAATAACTTCCAGAGATTTTATGTGATCCACTAACCCTATTCGTTCTTCCTCAGAATTTTTTAATGATGATTCTAATTTTGTTTTCAATTTGGTGTGATCACTCAATAGTTTAGCAACCTTTTCTTCTACATCTACAGTAGCTTTAAGAGCTGTTGGAGATTTTTTTGTTAATAATTGCTGAGATCGCGTAGCTACCTGAGTTTTAGTTAAACAATTAGATTTAGATGCCTTGTTTGGACTCATTTTCCTAGCTAAAAATTGTTTTCATTTGATTTTAGTTAAATGTTTAATGAAATATTACTTAATTTATTACAATTGTCAACTTGAGACTATTTAATTACAAGAAAATTCATCAATATCGGTACACCTAACCTCGAAAATAGAATTTGACTTTTTATTTAAATACTTTAACTTATATTAGACATGTTAATGATGTAAATTATTAATATATTATAAGTACTAATAATAATAAACAAAAATACTACTTATCCGTTCGAATTAATATGCTATTCTTCAAAATTCGCAGAGCCTGTTCTGACAACGTATTGTACCACTGCTACCTCGATCTCTCAATGTATATTACACAGAGCTAAAACAGAGTATGTAATCTCTGCTTGCTGAGGATGGGACTCGGTTCCTGAAACGCGCCCACTACTACTAATAAAAGTGAGTGCTATTGTAAAGTTTGTTAATCGTAATTAACATCTATATCTTTCCAGGTACCGTATATTATTTATGAATTTATTAAAATTAATAGTAGTTTAGCATTTTGCCTAGTTTAAGGAAATTTAAAAACAATAAACAGGAGCTTCAAAAATAAATTCAAAGAAGGCTTACTTGAAACTATTCGCCCTCCCATATTTTAATCCACCACCTTTCTGATTCGGGTGCACTATATACTATACTTGGAAATATGTTTTAGAATGGAGATTTGGGGGTACTCCCTTGGAATTTAAAACAATAATAATCCCACCAGAACCACATCTTTAGCGATTTCAGACATCTTCTTTTACTCTCTTGTCAAAAGTTTTCTCTAAAGGCTTAATAAAATGTATTTTGTCTCTGGGTCTTCTGGGGGGAGACTATCAGCCACTGTGATGTTGCATGGACAGTGAATACAAAATAATTGAATCAATCATTAAAAAATGTATAATATTACAAAACCTTTTTAAATCGTTTAATACTCATTATATACTTGATGTACGGTACTTAGTGGTGTCTGTGATGTACGTGGACACTATATCATTCAACCTTCAATTATGCGCAGTAAATAATTCAAATTAAAAATATAAGTTATTAATTTTTGCGCCCCCAGGCCGGGGCCTATTGGAGCCTAAAAATTATATCTAGTATTTATACTGAATATGGTTCACAATATAATGGTTAGTGACAATATAATTTTAGTCTTATTAATTATGGATATCTGCCATAACATCACTATCGCCAATACAAAGAGGATTATTATATTTATTTATTTAGTACAAAGCATAGATGGAAGCTTACAGGCCTACGCCCAAAAAAGCTTCCTTAACACAGTTTACATAAAATCATTCAGGCCTAACTGTATAATCATTCAAATTAAAGATACCGTACATTTATACATTTTTAAGACAGAAAAAGGAAAAATACTGTGAAAGTCATGCAAAGAATATAGAATAATAAAAAGAGAGGAAAACTTATCATGAGATATAAGTACCTTATTATGGTATAAATTATTACAGATAAATGTTAAGGTTGCAAATAGAACATACTGAAAAGTAATATAAAAAGTAGATCAACATATAAAAATAGTAGAAAAATATTTTTTTTTGAAGAGGATGAAAAGAAGAAGAAAAGGAGAAGAGTAGTTTGAGAAAAGGACAGATAAACATGAGAAAATATCAGTTAATTTCTAACTGAGGAGGTTGAATGCTTTCACTTTGAGAGAGTTCCGTTTTTCTACAAATATATCAATATCACTGCCAAGGCTATTTATCAATCTGGGAATTCTATTGAGAGGAGAGAAGTATCTGTTAACAGTCCTAGACCTGGGGATAAAAAATAGCGGGTGGTATCTGCGGCTTAAAACTGGAATTGAGAAAAATATTTTAGAAATAAGGTAAGGTGAGTCTATTCTATTATTGAGGTATCAAATATCTCAAGAAAGATATTCTATGAGGATATCAAAGAAAAATGATGGGTTAGAGTCGGTCGAGCTACTTGATAGATTAGATTGTGAAGTAAAACTATAATTTAATATAAAATCATAGATTCTGTATTCCTTTAATCTTACATGAGATTTTAAATACTAATTTAATTCACTGGACATTAAAAAATAAGAAATAAATTGGCAAATGCAGTGGGGATAAAATAATTTGATAGATTTCACTAATATAGCTAGAGTACGGTATTAAAAGTACGGTTTGTTTAACACGAAAGTGGTCTTAAAATAAGTGTCAAAATGTATAAAACTATGTGCATTGCTGAATAAAAGAAGCTACTCCACAAACGTGCAAAAGTAGAGTGGGAAAGTAGTAGTGGACCAAATCACTTTTCAATTATAACAAAACAAAATATACAGGGCAAGATAGAAAATAATAAAACGGGTCAAGCCTTGTTCTTCTAAGAAGGTTTTCGATTTTAAGCAAAATAATACTTTATTTTAAAATAGTTTTTCACTAGTATTAGCCATATTTATAGCCATAAACTAGTATTAGCCATAGTATTAGCCATGGGGTGTGTAGATGTCACAAAAACAAAAATTGTCGGAAAATTTGAAACGTTTAATTACCATTCATTCATTAATTTTATTATAACTATCAAATGAATTAAAATTATTTTTCTGAACTCGCTCTAACTCTAAATTCATTCTTTTAGTAAGTTAGCAGCTGGAGGAGGCCATGACCACACTTTCTATACAGGGTGTTTCGGAACTCTCTACCAATACTTCTAGGCAGTGTTTCTGACCACTAACAAAAGTAAATATTGTAATAAAATTTTTCTAAAGGCCCCAGTTACACACACAGCCGCCATTTTGTTTTTTTCACTCATTATTTTTCCATTCGAACACCTCTGAATGCATAATTTTGAAATTTTGTAAACAGCTTTATAACAATTGAAACAATCTTAGAAAAATAAATCAAAATTTTCCGATATCGAAAAACAAAATGGCGGCCATTTAAAATCTTTGAACAGGATTAAATTAATAATGGCTGATGATATCAAAATTTGACTTGAATAACGTTTTTTAGATATTTTTATTGCAAATCAAACGATACCTCATTTTCCTAGTTTGGCCAACAATTAACAGAGATATGCTACTTTTTAGGGTGTGCAGTGGTTGGAAGCGAAAAACTGCAACCCGTTCTCAACCACCACACACCCTAAGAAGTAGCATATCTTTGTTAATTGTTGGCCAATCTTGGAAAATGAGGTATCGTTGGATTTGCAATGAAAATATCTAAAAAACGTTATTCAAGTCAAATTTTGATATCATCAGCCATTATTAATTTAATTTTTATTACAATATTTACTTTTGTTAGTGGTCCAGAAACACTGCCTAGAAGTATTGGTAGAGAGTTCCGAAACACCCTGTATAAATTCATTGTACTTGTAGTTAGTCTAAGCAAGAAATCCAATTTTCAAGCACCTTTTGCAGCATTTGCAGCTCTATATCGGCAATGATGTGCTGAAGGTCGTCCTCTGTCATGGGATCATCTGTGCAGACCTGACAGATAAACCAGCAACGTTTGATGACTTTGAAGGCAATATTCGCTGCATTATTGCTTATGTGCATCCCAAATGCTGCAAAAAGCTTAAAATTGTACTACATTCAAGCTGCAGTGACTTTATAGAGACAAAATATAACCTGGCCATTACTTTCACCCACCAGAATATATATTGTCTCTATTTTATATTTGATTGTACATCTATATAGGTTAGAAATAGATACATATACTGGTATTTTTTTTTTTAAGTCCACATAGGTCTGAGACCTGTGCGTGGGTAATGAGTTGGATGATGGTGATTGATGGGTTGGACCTACAGTTTTAGGTGGGTTCTGAACCACCGGGAAGTGATTTTACAGCAGAGAACAGTGTCGTTTTTGCTGGCCAATCTAATCGGTCACTGTTACAAACAGGACCTACAAGAACGCAGCTTATCTATATCTGATTGAACAGATACCTGCTACAGCTCACGGCTATCAGTTCCAGTTCTGTGAACAGTAGCCTAGACCTCACGCCCCCGTGAATAAGGGTGCTTGCACAGAGGAGCATACTCCATGCACTCAATGATAATCACCGTCGCAAAATTAAACACAATCATCACACCTAACCCTTGATTCAATTTGCGTAGTCTATTTCATGTCTGTTTTCCACAAAAGGTCACTTTGTATCACATCAACAAGGCTGTGTTTTCTATTTGCAAGACAGCTGCTGATTGTTCAAATCAGATTTCAGATGTCTGATGAATAGATAATAAAAATGATTCTCTCAGCACACAGATGAAAGTTTTCACACATAATTATTCAAATTTCAAAGATTACTTCATACACTTACTCATTATCCTCATTATTTTCAAAGAAAAAGAACTTTAAATGAAATACTGCAATGCAATTAATCTTACAAACATCTGCTATGCAACTAACCTAACTGTACCCTGATTATATGTGTATGAACCTACTTTATATGTAAAAACGAACGTTATTAACCAAAATCTTGATAGGGTGTTTAAGATCCAAAAGAAAGCGGTTAGGTGTATGAAAATAGTAAATAGATTAGATTGAAATTGGCCAATAATTAACAGATTAACAGAGATATGCTACTTCTTAGGGTGTGCAGTGGTTGGAAGTGAAAAACTGCAACCTATTCTCAACTACCGCACACCCTAAAAAGTAACATATCTCTGTTAATATTGTTGGCCAATCTTGGAAAATGAGGCATCATTGGATTTGCAATAAAAATATTTAAAAAAAGTTATTCCAGTCAAATTTTGATATCAATAGCCATTATTAATTTAATCCTGTTCAAAGATTTTAAATTGCTGCCATTTTGTTTTTCATGTCAGAAAATTTTTATTTATTTTCTAAAAATTGTTGTTATAAAGCTGTATGCAAAATTTCAAAATTATATGTTCAGAGGTGTTTGAATTTAAAAAAACAATGAGTGAAAAAGTAAAAAAAATGGCGGCTGTGTGAGTAACTGGGGATTTTAGAAAGATTTTATTACAATATTTACTTTTGTTAGTGGTCCAGAAACACTGCCTAGAAGTGTATTGGTAGAGAGTTCTGAAACACCCTGTATATTTGTATAAGACGATGATTGGAATATGAGCGCCAATCACTTTATTATTTACCATACTGAAGTTGCAATACATGTAGAATGTGTATAGTCTGTATAATTGAGCTTGATATGACCATTATATTTTTTGCATTTGTAGGTCCTGATTGACAACTCATAGATATCTAGAAGATATTTGGCTTCCATATATAGTTCATAAAAATAATCAACCATGGACTCAGAGGTAAGTTACTATTAATAACTATTTCCTACAACTGCTTGTAAAGTAGTTCTTTATGTACTGAAAACTAATATTAAAATACCTCTTTACTGCTCCACAAGCGGTAAAGTACTTTTTGCCACACTAGGATGTAATGAGCTGTTTCTCGTGCATCATATGAAGGCCGAAAGTGTCTGGTTTCTGACGAGGTCTGTAAACGTTTACCGCCCTAGGGCGGAAAAGAAAATGACCTTCAATGACAGCTGATCGTGTCTGGATACAGCAGTCATGATTGTAAAAATGAATCCTTCCAACTTTCATGTAAAACAAAAAGGTTTAAACCATCAATAAATATTTTTTTCTTATAATTTAATATGTATGTAATATTTAAAATGTCAAAAATGATCACTTTTTATAACTTAATATGTATTATTTTGTAGTTTTGATATCAAACAATATAACCTTTTTATTCAACCTACAGAGCTCTGGGTGGGAATTTTGTCAACTACTACAACTGTTGGTAACCTCCCACCAAAAGGTTAGTTGGTTAGGTTTTTTTGTTTTTAGGAATTTTGTCAACTACTGCAACTGTTGGTAAAGATCACTGTTGGCATAAAAAGGTTAGTTGGTTAGGATTTTGGTAGTTTTATGCAGGTTTTGCATCAGGAACAGGAATAACAACAAAACACCTAACCAAGTAACCTTTCGGTGAACAGCTGTAGTAGTTGACAAAATGCCCACCCAGTGCTCTGTAGGTTGGATAAAAAGGTGATGTTTTGTATTCTTGCTAGTGTAACCAGTATGTGGTGGGGTGGAAGGCAGAGAGACACGGATCTTCAGAAAAAACTCAATTTATTCTCCGCCCTTCTTGGGGCACAGTGTTATGTTATGTTATGTTATGAAGGGACGGATTCAAAGATCCAGAAGATTCAAAGATCCTCACACGTCAACCGAAGCTTATTGTGTGTCCCTAGTATGTTAGTTAGGCAAACCAATACCTGTGCCCTTTACAAGATCCAGGAGTTTCTTCCCTATGCTAACGTCCCATTCATCACCTGGTTGCTTAAAGCCAAACAGAGCCATTCTCCTTGCCCCGAGTCTCTCGCAATCCAGTATGATATGCTTGGCAGTCTCTTCAGACTGATTGCAAAGCCTACACATCTGATTTTCATTTCTGAGTCCGATTGTGTGGAGATGTTTCCTGAAGTTGCCATGTCCAGTTATCAGAGCAATCAGCTGCTTAACCTGACCTCTACCCAGCCTCACCAGCCAGTTGGTGAAGTAGGAGCTTGTGTCTGCTAGCAGCCTTTTGCCAAGTGCTTGGCCTGAGTGACCTTGCCATTGCTGGTGATGTAAGTCCCTGGACCATTTGTTTATTGTGTGGAAGGCAGTAGTTTTGCTTGGCTCTGGGCCAAAGAATGACCTACTAGAACCTTGCTTAGCAAGCCCATCTGCACACTCGTTGCCACCTATGCCTACATGGCCAGGTACCTAACCAAGATGCACAGAGTTGTGTGTTGCAAGCTTGCTGAGTGTTTTGTGACACTCCCAAACCAATTTTGACTTGATTTCATTAGAGTCAAGAGCCTTGAGGGCTGCCTGACAATCTGACAAGATTACTATATGCTTGTCGCAATAGCGTCTGGCAATGCCTATATTGGCACAAGCCATGATGCCCCAAATTTCTGCTTGAAAGATAGTACAGTATTGTCCCAGACTTGCACAGATTTCTGTTCTGGGTGATTCACTGTACACCCCATAGCCAGATTTCCCTTCAATAAGAGAGCCATCTGTGTACCAGACAAGGCTACCTCTCCTGATATAGGGCCCTTCCTCAGACCTCCACTCCTCTCTAGAGCAGAATTTAACAGAAAAAGGTTTAGTGAAAACCATCTCCGTACTCATGACATCTGAAGTCATTTCAAGCACAGGGCTATGAGCAACAGCTTTGGTGATTGTGCAATGGCCTGTTCCAGACAGGCCTTCCCTCCATTGGCCTGCGACTTTCAATCAATAGGCTGATTTTTGTGCTTCTGCCTTGATAAAAATATCCAAGGGCAGCAAGCCAAGAGCAACTTCAAGAGTTGCTGATGGGCTGCTCCTGAAAGCTCCAGTGACTAGGAGTGTGCCCATCCTTTGTAAACTTGTGAGTTTGGCTGTAGCTGTAATCTGGTTTACCTTTGTCCACCAGACTAGTGATCCATATGTGACTTGAGGCCTTATTACTGCCTTGTACAGCCACAGCGCTATGTGAGGCTTGATCCCCCACATGGAGCCTGCAAATCTCCTGGATGTCATAAGCGCCCATTTTGCTTTGTGCAGTATATTATTCAAATGATTGTTCCAAGTCAGCTTGGAGTCAATAGTCAGCCCTAGGTATTTGACTATACCTGATACTTTGAGCTGTGTTGGTCCAAGTTTCAACCAGGAGAGAGACTCCAGGTTCTTTTTCCTTGTAAATGGAACAACTACAGTCTTTGAGGGATTTATACTTAGTCCCTCTCCAAGACACCAGTCATTAACAAATTGAAGGTTGACGTTCATGACATCAGCAACAATATTTGTGAACCTTCCCTGTACCATGAGGACTATGTCATCTGCATAGCCCTGGACAAAGACGCCTCTACTAGTGAGTTCACAGAGGAGACCATCCACCACAAGGTTCCACAGAAGAGGAGAAAGCACACCTCCCTGCCGACAACCTTTTGCAGGTATGATCACCATCGATTTGTCTTGAAGATCAGCCCTGATCCACCTGGAGTGGAGCATGGCCTCAATCCACGTACATATAGCAGACTCAAGACCACGCCCATGCACTGCCCGGACCATGGCCGTGTAAGTAACATTGTCAAAAGCACCCTCAATGTCCATGAGGGTGCATAGAGCAATCTCCTTGGCAGCAAGGCTGTCCTCCACCCTGCTCACAAGTTGATGCAGGGCTGTTTCACAGGACTTACCAGGCTGATAGGCATGCTGATTCCGATGAAGAGGAGTACCTGAAAGCACTCCCTTTCTTAGATGTCTCTCCACCAGTCTCTCCAGTGTCTTCAAGAGAAACGATGTAAGATTGATGGGGTGAAATGATTTTGCAGTTGAGTAGTCTGCTCTTCCTCTCTTGGGAATGAAGACCACCCTACTGAGGCGCCAGGCTTGAGGGATGTACCCATAAGCCAGACTTGCTCTGAAGAGTTCGCACAGGAGGACCAAGAGAGCTTCTGGTCCTTGCTGCAACATAGCCGGTATAATACCGTCACCCCCAGGAGATTTGAATGGGCCAAACTTGGAGATGGCCCATTTAACTTTGGAAAGTGTGACAATACGTCTGGCTAAAGTCCAGCTTCCATGATCAGCTCTTGGCCGTGAGCCCATTTCGCTGTTGCTGGACATGCCTGAGCAAGCACCCTCAAAAACACAGTCTGGAAAGTGAGTCTCAAGGAGAAGTTTGAGATTTCCACCAGTTCCAGTGGTATATTGTCCCCCTGGTAACCTCAGAGTTCCCAGGAGGCCAATTGGGCTTGAAGCTAAGACACGCTGCAGTCTTGCTGCTGCCCTAAGACTATTTACCTCCTGTGTAAACAGTCTCCAAGAGTTCTCTTTGGCTTTCTTGATTGCAAGGCTGTATTCTGTGAGTGCCCTGTGGTATGGTTCCCAGTTACGGCTCCGTTTGCAATGGTTATGAAGCTTCCTGACAACTGCCCTTCTGCGGTCAAGGTCAGCAGTCCACCACTTAGTATTAGTACGACTCTTTCCCCGCCGCAATGGACAATTGTCCTGAAAGCAGCTTATGATTGCATTCTGAAGATTGGAAGCAATCTGATCAATGTCTGCAAAGCAGGTGACCCTCTTGCCTAATGATCCAAGTTGAGACAGGAGGTCAGACTTATAGAGTGACCATTCTGTTCTCCTTGGATCTCGATAGCAGGATGAGCTGCCTTCACTTTGCAGATTAAAACAGATGTACCTGTGGTCAGACAAAGAGGCCTCATGACTTAACGTGCCAATTGTCGATGGCACTAAGGAGTCCTTCTGAGCAAAGTGTAATGTCAATAACCTCACTTCGATTTCGTGTAACGAACGTCGGACGGTTTCCAGCATTATAGACATAAAGTTTATTAGATATGAGAAACTGAAGGAGAGCCTCACCTCTTGGATTAGTGTCAGAGCTTCCCCATCCAATTGTGTGATGAGCATTGGCGTCACAACCTAAAAGGAGTTGTTGTCCGCCAGCGCAAGATGACTCCACCAGAAGTTCGAGTTCTCTTGATGGAGGAAGGTCCCCTGAGTCATAAGGCAAGTAAACCGAGCCTGCAATTGTGCTCCATTCCTTGCCTTCATTGCTCCAGGTTATAGACACCGCAGTGAGATCTCTAGAACAGAATTCAGTGAGTGTTAGGCAGTCCATACCTCTCTTCACAAGTATGCAGGTTCTGACATTTTTGAGAGAGGTACAGTAAATTAACCTACCCTTGGTATTGCCCAGGCCTGCAACCCTTCCTTGGTGAAGCCATGGTTCCTGGATCAGTGCCAGGTCAAATCCCTCTCTGAGGAAGAACTGGCAGAAAGCAGCTGAGGCTGCTTTACTGTGATGTAGATTGATCTGGAGGACCCTGGGCATTGTCCTTGACTGTTGTTGAGACAATTGAGACTTGCCAGAGTCCTAGGTTGGCTCTAGAGTTGGCCGACCTAACAGCATTGAAGCAGGCCTCATCCAGGAAACAGACAAATCCATAACCTTTTGGGTCTGGCTTGGCTGGCAGGACCTTCCACTCCTTCACCTTCAAGGTGGGGTTTTGCTTGTCAAGCATCTCAAGGACCTTTTCTGGAGTCTTTTTCAGAAGCTTTGGATGAGCTCTAAAGAATACCCTCATTGACTTCACAATGTCTTTCCTCAGACCAACAATGAGTTTCTTCTCCCCAAGTGGTTTGAGTCTGGGGATGAGTACCTCCAGCCAATGCTTAGTAGCATCGTTAATGCAGGATATAATCAAGACACCTTTTTCCATGTAGGTGCCTGCAAATGATGGAGTGCAGCCGTCCTCTAGGGGTTGGAGCTCATCCATAATGGCGTCTTCAATGACTTCTCCTTGCTCTGCTGAAAGCTTAGCCTCAGGATAGCTTTCCAAGACAATGGCCATTTTGGTGGCAGAAATGTCCCTGTAAGAGACTCCTTTACTAGAAGTCCCTGGATTAAGGGGTTGGACATCATGACCTCTGTGAGTTCCACTCCTGGCCTTTTTTGTAGGTCCTTCCGCTGAGGGAGGGGTGGCCATGTTGCCTCTAGGGCGCTTGGCCACCCTTGACCCAGCCTCTAGACCCACATTTGTGCCTGGAGTTTCACCCATCTCTGGTCTCTTAGGTTTTTTCTTTTTACCCCTCCGAAACTTTGCTGGGTCAAAAGCTTCACCTCTCTCAAGAAGTTTTGCCTGAATGGCCGCCCTTCTTTGGGCAGTGGTGAGGTTTGGTTTCTTCACCCACAAGCTGCTCAGTTGCTCTATGGCATCTTCAAGCATACCGGCGGATTTTGGTGTTTCTGGACTTCTGAGAAGCTCATCCTCCCCCCTCCAGTGGGGCTGATGCGATTGAGCTCATGCCGTCCATGTTGATATCCATAGAAGCCTTCTCAATGTTGATAGCCTCTACATGAGAATGCAACGGAACCTCCTGTGTTCCTGATGCACCCATTTCAGATTGAGGAACCTGCCCTGATGGGGCGGATCCTGATGGGTTTGAGGGCAAGGCAACTTCTGGAGTTACCTTGGGGTTTGGTTCTGGTTGTTTTGAATTTTGGAAATTCATGTGGTTCCCACGAGCAGCTAGGGAAGTAGAGTCAACCCGGACAGAGCCCCACATGCCCGGGCAAGGCTACATACTGCAGGAGGGCGCCTGGTGTCCTGCAGGCACCGTTTGAGACACTGTACAAAAGGCCCAGTGCCATCCACCCATCAGCACGGTTCACATCACACCTTGGGTTGGCCTATAACAGAGAAAGAGGAAAGGGTGGAGGAAGGGGCTGGGATGAAGAGCAGGATAAAGGATAGGTTTCCAGGATAATGAGGTCAACGGACAGTTGCCCTTTTAGTCGCCTCTTACGACAAGCAGGGATACTGTGGGTGCAATTCTACTACCCCCACCCACTGGGGTGGGGCACAGTGTTGGCCTTGCCCAAAGATTTCTTCTTAAGCTAGTGATCTCATTTACTTAAATATCATAGCAATTCGATTAGTTAAAACTCTAACAACCTTCAAAGTATACATGAGATATAGCCGTTAAATTCCAAATACTAACCAAATTACCCTGTGCCAGAACCGGCGATATTATTCTACTTTACTTTATACCAGAATCAACAGTATTACTCTACTCTACCTTGTGCCAGAATTGACAGTAATACTCTACATTAATTACCAACATACCAACAAGTTTCAATACAACAAGAACGACAATGGCACCCTATTTACTATTCCATTAGCAAAACCAAATAGAACACTTAAGTATGGTCATCAGGAACTATCATTCAACTCTACTGATAATAGGTTATTTTTTTTTTCTCAGCATTGACTACCATGCCCCTTGAAAAATTATCTGAACGATAGTGAATAACCCTACTATGTAAGTAATTTCTCTTGAAACACAATTCACAAAATTATAAATCGACCTATAACCATAATCATTGAAATAACTGAATGCAACTGACAACATGAAATGAATTAAAAATGCTATTGAATTCAATTCATGAAACAATATCTCTACAAATTAATAATAGTTATTATTGAAATAACTGAATGCAACTGGCAACATGAAATTAATTAAAAATGCTCTTGAAGTCGATTCATGAAACAATAGATCTACAAATCAATAATCGTTATTATTGAATTAACTGAAAGCAACTGATAACTCGAGATTAATGAATAATTGCCTTTGGACTCTATTCATGAAACAATACATCTACAAATTAATAATCATATTTATTGAAATAACTGATTATAACTGAGTAACTCGAAATCAATTAATAAATTGCTCTTGGAAATTTTGTGAACCATATATATTTACAAATTAATAATCATACTGACATAACTGAATGTAATTGGAATTTCATAGTATTACATGATCCAATTAAAAGTTATGATCCAATGAAATTGCTACTTGTTTATGAACATTTTATAAAAAAAATCAACTAAGAGGATTCATCAATACCTGATGTAGCCCACATAGGTCTGAGACCTGTGCGTGGGTAATGATTTGGATGATGGTGATTGATGAGTTGGACCTACAGTTTTAGGTGGGTTCCGAACTACCGGGAAGTGATTTTACAGCAGAGAACAGTGTCTTTTTTGCTGGCCAATCTTATCGGTCACTGTTACAAACGGGACCTACGAGAATGCAGCTTATCTCTCTGATTGAACAGATACCTGCTACAGCTCATGGCTATCACTTCCCTTAAGAGCAGTAATTGCTTTACTTATTAAACTTGATCAAAAGTAATGGCTTAATTGACATAAATAAAGAAAATAACGGTTCAATCATTATACATAAGTTCCCTCAGCCTATGCCAAGTAATACTATTTCCTTAAGAACATCCCTTTTTTAAAAAAAAAATTTACAATCGTTTTTCTCCTTGACTCTTTCTTCCTCTCTCTCTTAAGGTTTAGGGTTAAAACAAGAATTTTTAATTAATTAATTTAATATCTAAGTGAGCCCGCCCTAGTCTGCCCAATCTCGAAAAGGTAGCAAAAATTTCAGTAAAAGAAGTTAAATTTTTGGGTTAGGTGTAAATTCAAATCACTCACTCACCATGCATAAATAATATCACCAAAATCACTTGTTCAAACATTTTAACCCAGTTACTCGCAACTGGATCCCGTCCAGGCTGTCCTTTCACTTTTATGGCAACTGCCTGTGGGAAAGTATATTCTCATCCAGAGAATAGTCTGTGACGTAATTTTCCGTGGGTGGAAAATCATGCCACTTTTGAGAGAGAGGAAAAGAAAATGAAAAGTTATTAAGGTTAGAGAGAGAAAGCAACCTGGAGTAGGCCGAGCTGCCGAGCTCCAGACTGCTGACTCCTCATCCATTGTCTTCATAGTCACCAGTTACATTTATTAAATTATCAATTTTCAATATGACTCCATTTTATTACACTATACCAAATAAGAGGGTGGGTTTCTCAAACACTTGAGGCTTCACTGGGGATCTTTGCTCCTTCACTTCCACTGACACTTTGGCTTTGTGCCTTTACTGACACTGCTACCACTTCAGAACTCCCAGCTGCTTGTTGATTTTCTGCTGTTGATGGTGGTTCAGGGGTTGAGGTGGTCACAACCCCAGGTCGCTTCCAAGGAAGTCGCAGGATTCCTCTCCAGTACAGCAGGATGACCAAGGCGGTGACCAGCAAGAGGCCTCCACCTGTGGCCAACAAGATGAGGGTGTGCTGCTCAGCCTCTGCCTCAAGGTCAAACTCCGCCAACCTCTGATGGATGTTCTCCAAGGTAGTCTCGGGTAAACCGGAAGTTCCCCGCCAATAGGGTCCCTTTTGTTTGGTGTCTCTCATCAGCCTCTGCATTTCAGGTAGCCCATGGTTGTTGGGCGGGAATTGAAGCACCATAGGGGAGGGTGCTGCCATGGTCAGGACTCATTTGGGCAATTTCAGGTCTCCTCCAGCTCGAGTGGTTGGTAGCAGGTCATAGAGGTTGGTTGAGAGGGTACGGCCAGCTGTTGCCTTGATCTCACCAAGGCCGGTGATGTCCATTTGGGTGACGGTGGTCTTCTCTCCTTGTCGGCAGTGGGACACCAGTCGTTCAGAGGTGGCCATGCTGTATATCCAAGTGTTTCTAGGTCCATCCCAGACCCAGGTATCTGTTGGTTGCCCCAGTAGTGATTCCTGGGACAGAGTTGAAGTGCTGCAACAGAATTCTCCAGGAAGAGCGCACTCAGGCAGGATAGCTTGTGACTCTTAAACACAGACAGCTGCGCTGGACAAATTGTTACCTCACCAGGTAAACATTGGACAAGTAGCTCATGAGTCGGTTCTGCATACCACTGTTGGTCCTCACTGATGAGGAGGTATGGCTGTGGTAGGTGAACATGAGTTGCCAGGTGATTGGATCGGTCTGCAACTGGAATGGAATGAGCTTGGAACAGCTCGAATCACCTGCCTGCTTCGGTTAGTGGTAGATCTACCAAGATCTTGATGACACCACCCACCAAAATTGCACGAGTTTGTGCTAGCTGATAGTAGTGGTACAACTGGTCTGGCCCCTCTAGCAGCCCTAACTCCCTTGGCAGACTAGTTTGGACTTTGACAAGAAGTTTCCCTAACTCATAAGGAGTGATCAAGCCTACACTAAACTTTTTTCTAGATACATTTTCTATGGCTAACAACAAATTTCTTAAATCTACTAATCCTGTCATAACTGCCAGCTCTAAATCTTGAAATTTTGTGGTAATGTTCACCATCATTCATAGAAGTGCCTCGTCTCTGGATTTCTCCTGATCCACTTTGTTTGCCCACGTACCGATTGCTTCGATTTCTTTGCCTAATCTGGTCACGAGGTGTCCAATTCTTTCGGTATTTTCTTCAGCCTGTTGACTTAGCTGTCTGGTCACCATAATGTGTTCATGTTGAAGGTGGACAATCTTAGCAGTTTGTCCCTTTAGATGCTCTATTGTTCTCTCCAGGTGTTCTACATCCTCCTGCTCCACTGTTCCAAACAACATTCTTATTACTTTTCCTCCAATGTTCATCAGGCCTCGACGAGGTCAACCCGATGGCAGCAAATCTCTCAGGGCTTGCCCAGCCTCTTCTAATTGAAGTCCCGAATTAATCAGGCGATTCAAGAATTCCTGGTATACTCCTAACTCTGGTACTCTGACACTTGCCTTCATCCATGTCATCTGAGCAGCCTCCACCCGGGCTCTCAGCTCTCTGATTCCTTGACAAATTTTGGTTGCATTAATTGATACTATGATTCGCCATCGATCTCCGGTCAACCGCACACTCCCTTGTCGCACAAACCACACTCCTAAGTCCTTGGACTCATGTTCAGATAAAGTGGTTTGCCCTGTAAAACAGATCCATTATTATTCCTAGGTTCTCTCTCTTCTTCTAATTACTTACTTGCTTCTTATTCTAGCTTCCTTGTCCAACCATGTCTTTCTCTTCCTGTTCCTGTCTAGCATCTCCACAATCAACTCCTTACTTGATCCAGGAGCTAATTGTGGATCTTCTATCCAGTTAAGGGAGAGATTGCATTCTGTTTCTGAGTGGATAGGGTGATCGAGGGGTTACCCTTCCTTCTTCTTCTTCTTCCGGTACATATGTAGCATCAATTGGGTTATCCGTAGGGACATCTGGGCTAGGTAAGTCAAAGACTTCCTCTTCCAGATCGTTATCATCCTCCTCCTCTGGCTGGGACTCTGGTCTTCCCCAGGATTGCCATCATGACTCTGATTGTCATCACTATCAGTCTCCTCCTCATAATCTATTGGTAGTAGATCATCCTCGTCATCAGTGTCTACTTGACTAGGCACTGGTGGTATCTCCTCTACCTCCTCTGGTTGGCTTTGGTCTTCTGGCACCACTTCTTCCCTAATTCCTTCCCTTTTCAGGCAGGATTTCATCCTGTTGACGTGAACTACCATGTGTCGGCCATCTGGCAAGTTCAACAGGTAATTCACTTCTGATATCTTCTTCTTGATTTGATAGGGTCCTATCCAAGGATGATGCCATTTCTTTGCATCGCCCAGTGGCAGGGCTGGGTCATGTAGGTAGACCATCTCTCCTTCATGGAAAATCCTGAGTTTTCGGTCTTTGTTGGCAGTCTGTAACCTCTGCTCTGCAGATTTACTGGAGTTTCTGATGGCTTCACTGAAGGCTTCTTGGAGTCGATGCTACAACTGCTTAATGTGTTCTTCAACAGGAAATCCCTTCAGGTCATTTGGAATGAGAATTTCTCCAGGTTAGATCATTTCTCTACCATATTCCAAGAAATGGGGTGAATAGCCGGTAGAGGCATGCGCCACTGTGTTATATGCCATCAAGGCATAGGGGGCCCATCGGTCCCAGTCCACTCCATCTTGCCTCACAAAGTGAGCTATGCTATCATTCAGGGTTCTGTGAACTCTCTCCAGTCTACCATTAGCCTGAGGGTGGTAGGCGGTTGTACATAATGTATCTATCCCCAATAACTTGCATGTAGTGGTGAACAACTCTGAGACAAAGTTTCTTCCTTAGTCAGTTAAGAGACAATCTGGGACTCCATGTCAGGTTACAATCTTCTGTACAAAGGCGCTTGCAACAGTCTCTGCAGTTTGATTGACCACTGGGAGTGCTTCTGCATACCGAGAGAAGTGGTCGATGAAACTCAGGAAATATCTATTTCCACCAATGCTTACAGGCAGGGGTCCCACAATGTCCAGGCTAACCATTTCCATTGGGCGTGAGGGTTTGTAGGCCTTAGTCAATGGTGCTGCCAGTGAGTTTGGGGTTTTCCGCAGGGCACAAGAATGACAACTATTCACATAAGCTTTTGTCTCATCTGCCATCCCTGGCCAATAGCACCACTGCTTCACTCTAGCCAAGGTGTGTTCCACTCCAGGATGACCTGCCCATGGTGCATCATGATTTATCTCCAACACTTGCTTCCTGAGGGACTTTGGTATGGCCAGGCCAATCTCCCAAGATGATTTATCAGGATCACCATTTGTCCACCAAGTAATACCATTCTCCACTATTCCTTTTTGTGTCTTTACCAGCTCAATGCACCATTCATCATTTGGCTGCTGGGTCTGAATCAACTTTTCATCCAACCCCTGGATGACAGCAGTAGTCATAATCCTTCTACTTAGCGCATCCGCAATAGAATGCTGCTTCCCAGGCTTGTGTACTACCTTATAGTCATATTCAGCAAGATGTAAGGCCCAGCGGGTGAGTCTGGATGAGGGATCCTTCAAGCCCAGCATCCAGCGGAGGGCGGCATGATCAGTGATCAAGGTAAATGTCCGACCCAACAAGTAACAGTGAAACTGCTGGGTAGCCTACACAACTGAAAGTAGTTCTCGCTTGGTGACTGTGTAATTCCTCTCAGCGGCATTCAGTTGCCGACTTGCATAGGCAACAGGTCTCTCACCTTCCTCTGTCTGTTGTGAAAGTACAGCACCAATTGCAGTACTCGACGCATCAGTTGCTAGCAGGAACGGTTGCTGGAAGTCAGGGTATATATGAGGACTAAGTCAGAGCACAATGCATCCTTCAGCTGATGGAAAGCCTGATCTTGTTCTGCACCCCATTCATAGGCACTATCCTTTTTCACTAGACTCGTAAGTGGTTTGGCCAGATTTGCAAAGTTGGGTACAAATCACCGGTAATAACCTGCTAGCCCTAAAAATCCTCTCACTTCTCTCACATTTTTGTGTCTGGGAAATCCCTTTACTGCATCAATCTTCTCTGGGTCTGGTTTAACTCCATTTGATGTAACCACATGCCCTAGGTACTTGACTTCAGACTGAGCAAAATGACATTTTTCCAAATTAACCTTCAGATTGGCATCTTGAAGAATTTGGAAGACATGTTCCAACCGGGAAACATGTTGGTCAATAGTGGCACTGAAGATTACTATGTCATCCAAGTACACCAGGCACTCCGTGCCTTTAATGCTGGCCAACAGCTGGTCCATCATACGTTGAAATGTTGCAGGTGCTCCAGTTAGACCAAAGGCCATTCTCTCATACTGGAAGTGTCTGCTAACAGTTGTGAATCCAGTTTTTTCTCTATCTTCTGGTGCGATTGGAATCTGGTGATATCCACTGTGCAGGTCGATAGTTGTGAAATACTTGCATCTTCCCAGGTTCTCCAATGTCTCATGAATCAATGGAAGAGGGTAAGCATCCGCCTTGGTTATCTCGTTCAGAGCTCTGAAGTCAGTGCAGAACCTCCACTTGGTACTGCCATCTGTTGTTTTCTTCTTTACCAGCACTACTGGTGCTGACCATGGGCTGGTGGAAGAAGAGATGATTCCTTTGTTCAACATATCTGCTAAATGCTCTTCTACAACCGGACGAAGATGGTAGGGCACCCGGTATGGCCGCTTGGCAATGGGTGCTGAGTCAGCCATAGGGATTCGATGTTGAACCTTCACCTGACAGCCTTCCCTGCCAGGTTCTCCAAATAAGCCTTGGAACTTCTGCAGTACTTCTTGGAGTCTCTCTGCCTCTCCTTCTGGAAGATGCTTGGTCTTTTCAAAGAGGGCCTCTTGTATTTTAGCTCCGCTCTCCTGTACATTGACAGCGCGTATCTGGTATGACCCCTCTTGCATCTCCTCCCCTCCAGAAATTCTGCTCTTCCTAAGAGTTGGTGTTTATCTATCTGGATGGGGGCAGCAGTCAAGTTCATCACTTTCACAATGGTGTTACCCTCTCTTGACATGTTGAGGCTGCGCCCCACACGGATTCCTAATTGAGGTTGGGTCAAGGGTTCTGTGACAAAGAGCTCACCATTTGTCAAGTTTGTCCGCGCATGGACAACCATCTTTGAATAGGCTGGAACAATATGGTTCTGACTTGCTGAGATCAGGATTCCTTGGTGTGAAGTGTCTTCTTCTAGTCTCTGTATTGCTGATACTCTAAGTGACTGCGAATCGGTTTCTTCTGGTTTTGATCTCGGGGTCACGGTTTGAACAGGAGCTCCCTTTATCTTATACTCTCTGATAACTGGAATGGTGTTACCCAAAAGGGTGATGGTATGGTTCTTGACATCAATCACTGCATCCAATTTTTTCAGAACATCTCAGCCAATTAACCCATCTTCTGCCATGTCTACTGCTGCGATCACAAATTGATGTGTTACTTGCAAATTTGCCACCTTGCATGTGACTTCTTGGATGCCCAAAACTCCCAGAGTTGCACCTGTCACCCCTCTAGCTCGGATACCTGTAGCTGTGATGGGAACCCCTGGAATAGCTTCTCTCAAGATACTAATTTCTGCTCCAGTGTCCACAAGCAGTCTCTTTGTCAGCCTTCTTATTTCCATCTCCACTACTATTCCATCGTTGGTCATGTTGATGCTGGGAACTCTCTTATAAGGTACTTTGAGGTTTACTGGCCGGGAAACGGGGCGGTTCCCGGCCCCTCCCCATTTGGGGACCTGGTCCACTGCTGGGGCTTATCATCGGGTGCTTGGTCAACTGGTTGAGTCCGCCTCTGTGGACAATTGAAGGAGTGGTGATCTCTCTCCCCACATACAAAACAGAACCGAATGCCACCCTTGGCATAAGTGCTATGCTGGGCTGCTTGGCTATTGTTGGATTGCCACTGGCTGTTGGACTGTCTACCTCTCCACCCATCTTGATTAGGCCTTTTGGATCTACATTCCCATGCAAAATGTCCAGGTTTTCCACAGGCGAAACAGCTTGACTGGTGAGTGGGCCGAGAGGTCGCCCCTACCTGGGCAACCATTGGTTCTACTGAGCATTGACCTGCCTCATCCTGTGTGACTGGAAAAATTGTTGGAAACGAGTTACTGGAACTGGTGATTCCCTCCATCCGTTTTGCTATCTTGATAGCACTCTCCAAATCTACAGGAGGGTACAGTTTCAACATTGTGGCTGCTTGTCCTTGAAGTCCTCGAACGAATGACGTCAGCACAGTCTGGTTCATTTGGTTGCATGACCACTCCATCTGAGCAGGTTCGGCAAGGGGTGGTATGGCTTTTTGACCCAAGGTTCTACAGCGATCTGCAAATGCTCGAGCTGCTTCTCCCTTTTGTTGTCTAATAACCATCAGTTCAAGCAGGTAATGCTGGGAGTCATGTAACTGTCCAAATCGCTGTCTCAACACCTTTTCAAATTCGGAAAATCTTGTGGTTGACTCGAACAATTCTGGGTGTGAATCTAAGCAAGCTGCTGCAGGTCCTGTCACCTTCAAACGGCAGATGAATTTTTGGGTGGCTTCATCCCAGTTGCCAGTCTCAGCTACTAATTTGATATTTTTCAAGAACTCCTCCACTGTTGGACCTGTAGTGTCTCCTGTGAACGCCTTGATTAGAGACTGCAGTGACAGGTCTTTCTTGCCTCGGACTTGACCTGTGGCTGGTTGCAGTGGGGCACCTCCTGCTATTTCCGCTCCCTCCCTGAGAGAGATGAGGTTTTGTGCCATTTGGTTTCTCTCTGCCATCAGTTGAGATACACAGTCTTGCAGCTCCTGTATCCATCTGGCAATGCCCCATCTGTGGGCATCTCTACCTGGTTGGTTGGCGTTCCTGGCGGATTCATTGGCATTGTTGCAGCCACCCCACACCTGACACCAGATTATGTAACCAGTATGTGGTGGGGTGGAAGGCAGAGAGACACAGATCTTCAGAAAAAACTCAATTTATTCTCCGCCCTTCTTGGGGCACAGTGTTGGCCTTGCCCAAAGATTTCTTCTTAAGCTAGTGATCTCATTAACTTAAATATCATAGCAATTCGATTAGTTAAAACTCTAACAACCTTCAAAGTATACATGAGATATAGCCGTTAAATTCCAAATACTAACCAAATTACCCTGTGCCAGAACCGGCGATATTATTCTACTTTACTTTATACCAGAATCAACAGTATTACTCTACTCTACCTTGTGCCAGAATTGACAGTAATACTCTACATTAATTACCAACATACCAACAAGTTTCAATACAACAAGAACGACAATGGCACCCTATTTACTATTCCATTAGCAAAACCAAATAGAACACTTAAGTATGGTCATCAGGAACTATCATTCAACTCTACTGATAATAGGTTATTTTTTTTTTCTCAGCATTGACTACCATGCCCCTTGAAAAATTATCTGAACGATAGTGAATAACCCTACTATGTAAGTAATTTCTCTTGAAACACAATTCACAAAATTATAAATCGACCTATAACCATAATCATTGAAATAACTGAATGCAACTGACAACATGAAATGAATTAAAAATGCTATTGAATTCAATTCATGAAACAATATCTCTACAAATTAATAATAGTTATTATTGAAATAACTGAATGCAACTGACAACACGAAATTAATTAAAAATGCTATTGAATTCAATTCATGAAACAATATATCTACAAATCAATAATCGTTATTATTGAATTAACTGAAAGCAACTGATAACTCGAGATTAATGAATAATTGCCTTTGGACTCTATTCATGAAACAATACATCTACAAATTAATAATCATATTTATTGAAATAACTGATTATAACTGAGTAACTCGAAATCAATTAATAAATTGCTCTTGGAAATTTCGTGAACCATATATATTTAAAAATTAATAATCATACTGACATAACTGAATGTAATTGGAATTTCATAGTATTACATGATTCAATTAAAAGTTACAATCCAATGAAATTGCTACTTGTTTATGAACATTTTATAAAAAAAAATCAACTAAGAGGATTCATCAATACCTCAAGAGCAGTAATTGCTTTACTTATTAAACTTGATCAAAACTAATGGCTTAATTGACATAAATAAAAAAAATAACGGTTCAATCATTATACATAAGTTCCCTTAGCCTATGCCAAGTAATACTATTTCCTTAAGAACATCCCTTTTTTTAAAAAAAAATTTACAATCGTTTTTCTCCTTGACTCTTTCTTCCTCTCTCTCTTAAGGTTTAGGGTTAAAACAAGAATTTTTAATTAATTTAATATCTAAGTGAGCCCGCCCTAGTCTGCCCAATCTTTAAAAGGTAGCAAAAATTTCGGTAAAAGAAGTTAAATTTTTGGGTTAGGTGTAAATTCAAATCGCTCACTCACCGTGCACAAATAATATCACCAAAATCACGTCCAGGCCCGTCCAGGCCCAGGCACGTCCAAACGGATCCCGTCCAGGCTGTCCTTTCACTTTTACGTTCCCTCGGTAACTGCCTGTGGGAAAGTATATTCTCATCCAGAGAATAGTCTGTGACGTAATTTTCCTTGGGCGGAAAATCACGCTACTTTTGAGAGAGAGGAAAAGAAAATGAAAAGTTATTAAGGTTAGAGAGAGAAAGCAACCTGGAGTAGGCCGAGCTGCCGAGCTCCAGACTGCTGACTCCTCATCCATTGTCTTCATAGTCACCAGTTACATTTATTAAATTATCAATTTTCAATATGACTCCATTTTATTACACTAGTACCATAGCCTTAAAATTTCGCTTTCAAAATTTTCATTGTTGTTTTGTTTTTTTTTTTTGTGGTGTGGCGAAAAATAGCATTCACAACATGGGCAAAAATGTTTTGCCGGCTCTCAAATGCTTCAAGTTCTTGACTTCGTCTCGAACTTGAAAACCGCGATCTTGAGCCGGCAAACAAACATTTTCGGCCCTAGGTGCGAAATATACTATTACGCTTGCCAGCTGTTTTCTTTATAAATCAAAGTTGTAATAAGAGAACCTTAGTAAGTCGAAGTTGCATGCTTATTGGATAAGATTCTGTGGCACAAATACAGTAACTGATTACAGTAACCTCTATAAATCGAAGTATTTTAAGATGGACCTTGATAAATCAAATTTTTGCCATTCCCCTTGAGATTCGATTTATCAAGGTCCCACTGTATTTATTAATTGATGCAAACTTCAAATAAATAACTTATACTAAAGGTGGCAACACTGGTGGTTTTGCAGATCTGCTGTGTCAAAGCTGCCCATATAATAGCAATGGCGTCATTTTTGCCATGTTTTTGCTGCCTGTTTTACCGGTCTGGACGCATTGTTGATGCTGATGCTGAGTTTACAGGGTCCGACACGACAGATATAATGCTTGTATAACTTGCACACAGGGAAGTCCATTGCCCGGTAGGCTTGGCGTGTATGCAATGTAAAATCTGTCATGTCATAGCTGCTCGTATAACGTGGGCCTAATGAAGTAGGTTTGTATAGAGAGGCAGCCATGCTTCCTAGTCCTAACTTCGCCAATGGAGAAAGATCCACCTGACTTGCAGAGCGTTGAATTTCCACCTTTATTTTATTACATCTTGCATTCATGTTTGATTTAATTTATATTCTATTTTTCAACAGGAGACAAGTGAATACACTATCAAACAGGAGATTGAGGCCTTTTTGAATGCTCCAATGGATATAGATAACAGCCAGTTTGAAATGGCTGTGAAGGCAGAGTTCTTCAATGGAGGAGATTCGAAGGTGATGTATGGGTTGTACAAATCAATAGAAAATTTAGGTGAATGTCCATGGAGGCACTAACTATATTTGTTTTGTATTTTCCCATTCATGGGAAGTGATAGCCTTGAGCCGTAGCAGGTATCTGTTCAATCAGATAGAGATAAGCTGTGTTCTCGTAGGTCCTGTTTGTAACGGTGACCGATTAGATTGGCCAGCAAAAAAGACACTGTTCTTTGCTGTAAAATCACTCGCAGGTGATTCAGAACCCACCTAAAACTTTAGGCCCAACTCATCAATCACTAACTCATTACCCACAGGTCTCAGATCTATGTGGGCTTCATCCTCAAAAAAAAACTAAATTGGTTGGCACCCACCTCATCTCAAACATCAAGACAACTTTCATTAAACTTTTCAATTGATTAAAAATTAACTTCTCTAAAATGTTTCAGTTCATCATGATATTGGATGGTGAAAAGTTGGGCCCTTGTATTACAGTGTACAACTATTCCTCCCATAAAACTGAAATATTGGAGGGCGTGGGGCCGGGTGGAAAAAGGAGTGAAAAAGTGGTCCAATGCTTTTATGTTTATTCATTGAGTGAATTAGACATCAGGTTCGCTTCCTATTGTCAATTGAGTATTTTAATACAATTCTGTGTTTCAGCAAAACTAGCATGATAGCTGCAGGGTCTGTTTTCTTTCTGCTAGGTCCAATGGTTTCGAGTAAGATAGTATAATGCATAATCATGGAATATTCTACCATCCATACTAAGGTCTGGATGAAGCCCACATGGGTCTGAGACCTGTGCGTGGGTAATGAGTTAGTGATTGATGTTTTGGACCTACAGTTTTAGGTGGGTACTGAACCATCCGCAAGTGATTCTACAGCAGAGAACAGTCTATTTTTTGCTGGCCAATCTAATTGGTCACCGTTACAAACAGGACCTAAGAGAATGCTGCTTATCTCTATCTGATTGAACAGATACCTGCTATGGCTCACGGCTATCACTTCCCTATTTTTATTATTAATTAAACCTCTAGCTCTATGCAATGGTTTAAGTAGTATTTAAAGGTATTATTACTAGTGAGCCCAACCGGCTGGAGAACTCCCTTGCAAACAACTAATTTTGGAAAGGGAAACTCATTTGGTAAGCTCATCATAGGGGAAGGTGGTAACGAAAAATGGCTGTTTTGAAAATAATGATTTAGATAAAATTCACAAGAGATATATCACTTGAAGTTCAATTTCATTGTTGCTCTGATACTCTGATACACACATTTATTTTCCACAAAAAAGTCCTACCGTAATCATATACCTATATATCAGGGCAATGGAATTAGTGTATCAATCTATAGAGTAGATATATTTACCACATGAAAAACAGCTGTTTATATATCCATATATCAGGGCAATGAAATGAGTATATCAGCTTATAGAGATCCTATAAAAAGTCTGATCACATTTATTCTGATGACAGCTGAAAATATATTTTGAAATCTATTGCAAATTCCATATGGTGAAAACAACTATTTTCTTAAATATAGTAATATATAGATATATTAATGAAGGGCTGAAAACCTGATTTGCCTCAAAGAGGATGAAGGAGTCGGTTAATTTCATTGGCCAACAAACTTGACCTGTCTAAAGATACCAAGGATCTGTGTTTCAAATGTGAAGTTGATTGATAAAGGTGTTTGAAAGTTATTGTTGAACATACAAACAGACACACAATGCCTCAAGCCTCAAGTCAAAAGGAAGAACTCGCTTTGCTCATTTAATTATTGTTGTGAACAACACAGTTTAGTTTCTAGAATTAATCAGAAAACTTATTCAGCTTGAGAAGCAACAATTAGCTGGCTTAATGCATAAAGGAACCAAGAGCCAATTTGGGCTAAATGGAGTTGGTGCAGCCATCTTGTGGAAAAAAACCGAAACTACTTGATGATAAAGCGAGTTTGGTTGTAGGATGCATGTCTTAATCACAAAAAAATTGAACAAGAAATTTTAAATGCAGAATTGAGCGCCCACCATGAACTTTAAGATCGATTTCATCAGTTCAGACTTCCTGTTGCTTGGTTCTCTTATGCACAAAGTTTTTTAATTATGATAGCTCACTACAGTTTCCATTATAATAATTATTATTGCAGATGGCTGCAGTCAAGCAGGAATGTGGTATCCAAGAATCAGCACCACTGTGCAATTCATGGTCAAAGATTGGTGTTTATCAAGAAGAATCTCCAAGCTTAGGTTCCACCTCAGGCTGCATCAAAGAAGAAGTGCTCGGTAAGACATTCACATTCTATTAGTCATTTCTATGAATTATCAGTTGGATAATCCAACAGAAAAGAAATATAATCTGATAAAGCCTTTTTCCTACAACTGCTTGTAAAGTAGTTCTTTATGTACTGAAAACTAATTGTAAAATACCTCTTTACTGCTCCGCATGACATCAAGTACATTTTGTCATACTTGTACACTTTACCGAACATTGAATCGAGCTGGTAAACGTTTGTTTACAGAAAGAACAGCTGATTTTCATTACCACATCCTTTTTCAGTGCGGTAATGGATTTTTCATCATACTTGTAGGTTATGGACAGTTTACCAGTCAAGGAATCAATGTGGTAAACAGCTGTTTACAGAAATCAAAAACAGCTGATGTCATTTGATGATTATTACCATACACTGTCTAGTAAAAATCATCAAATGATTATGCCCGCATGCTTATGGGTGGCTACTGGCAACCATTTCACTGAAAAACCATTTTGTCAAAAGCTAGATCAGCTGATCTAGAACCATTATTGCCCATTTCACCTTGAGTTGCTGTGATTTGGTGTGTTGAGGTTATGTTTGTAAAACATGATTTATAGTTTCTTATTTCAACTTATCTGCTATTTTAGACTTGTATGACAAAAAATATCATACGTAACTAGTCCGGGAAGATGTTTATCATACTCATATGTTAAACACCATTTCCCACACTTGTAATGTAATATACTATTATGCTCACCAGCTGTTTTCTTTACACTTCTGTTTTGATTTTGATGTCTTCTCATTAGTGGATCATGGAATCCATGAAATTCTCATAACCTCAAAAATGGCACATGCTAACCAAATCTGCGCATGGTCTTTGATGTTACAAACTACAAGCTTTATTTATTGTGTTGGAATCCAGAACTTCAGTTGTAGGAAAAATATTGTTTGTAATTCGCACATGAAGCTTCTTTATTGCTCTTGCAAAATTACTGCACTCCGCTATGCATCGCACAGTGAATGTTTTGGCTCGAGTGATAAAGTTGCGCTTCACACTCCTAATACATAGATAACTATTATAGTATAATATTGGTGTTTTCAGATGTCCATCTGACTGGAGGGTGTTCGGAAGAGGCAGAATTGCAATCAGCGGACAGCAGAGAGTGTTCAACCCCTATTTGCATAGATGGAGATGTCATTGCAGGAGCTTTTGGACAGGTGGATTCTGGAAATGATTTGCTGACTCATCAAAATCTACAATCTTATAGCTGTGCTCATTGTAGTTATAAAACTCCTAGATTGAGTAATTTAATGCGACATATAAGAAAAATACATTCAGAGGAAATACAGTATACCTGTAAATTATGTGACTATGTGTGCTTGGATAAGAAAGGTTTACAAATCCACTCAAAGAAGCATAAAGGTAGCAATCAATTTAGCTGTGAATTTTGTGATTATAAAAGCTCTCGACGTAGCAATTTAGAAATACATCTGAGGACTCACACAGGTGATAAACCATTCAGCTGTGAATTTTGTGATTATAAAAGCTGTTCTTCATCTGCTTTAAAATGTCATCTCAGAATTCACGCAGGTGATAAACCATTCAGCTGTGAATTTTGTGATTATAAAAGCACTCAACTTAGCAATTTAAAATTTCATCTAAGAACTCACACTGGTGATAAACCATTCAGCTGTGAGTTTTGTGATTATAAAAGCACTCAACTTAGAAATTTAAAATTTCATCTAAGAACTCACACAGGCGATAAACCTTTCAGCTGTGAATTTTGTGATTATAAAAGCTCTCGACTTAGTGATTTAAAAATACATCTCAGAATTCACACAGGTGATAAACCATTCAGCTGTGAATTTTGTGATTATAAAAGCTGTTCTTCATCTGCTTTAAAATGTCATCTCAGAATTCACACAGGTGATAAACCATTCAGCTGTGAATTTTGTGATTATAAAAGCACTCAACTTAGCAATTTAAAATTTCATCTAAGAACTCACACTGGTGATAAACCATTCAGCTGTGAATTTTGTGATTTTAAAAGCTCTCGACGTAGCAATTTAGAAATACATCTGAGGACTCACACAGGTGATAAACCATTCAGCTGTGAATTTTGTGATTATAAAAGCTGTTCTTCATCTGCTTTAAAATGTCATCTCAGAATTCACGCAGGTGATAAACCATTCAGCTGTGAATTTTGTGATTATAAAAGCTGTTCTTCATCTGCTTTAAAATGTCATCTCAGAACTCATACAGGTGATAAACCATTCAGCTGTGAATCTTGTGATTATAAAAGCTCTCGACTTAGCAGTTTAAAAATTCATCTAAGAACTCACATAGGTGATAAACTTTTCAACTGTGAATTTTGTGATTATAAAAGTGCTCAACTTATCCATTTAAAAACTCATCTGAAAACTCACATAGGTGATTAACCTTTCAGCTGTGAATTTTCTGACTATAATAGCTGCTCTTTATCCTACTTATAAAAAACCATCTTAAAGCGCATCTCCACCAACTGAACATGTTGGCTAATACAAAAAATGGGCAAACATTAAACATATGGGTCACCAAACATGTTCATGAGTTCAATTGAAATGTTTGGTCTGTGAGCGAACAGTGTCGACCGATCATAATGTTTGAGAATGCGTCCACACCAAACCAACTCCAAAAAATGATTGGCAACATCAGCGGAATCCAGGAATCACTGCTCGCCAAGGGGTGTATACCAACTGGACTACAATCTAAAAAAAAATCAGCTGTTGACCAACTCGCCACTAATGGAATGCGTAATTCACAGATTCATAAGAAATAGAATGAGGAATGCACCAACTATAAGAGCATAAAATCCCTCTCAGTGATATATTATCAAATAATAATGCTACTGTTAATAATCAATATTGAATGATAGCGTTTTTTTTAGATTTGTGAGCTGAAACTCATTGATTGTTCACACAAAACCATTAATTCATTTGACTTTCTGAGACTTCTTTCATAATCGCAATAATTTATCAGCAGAATTTTAATATATCGATCTATCTAGCATATTATAAATTGAGAGTACATTCGCATTACTTTGTCTTACTCCTGATGGATGAAATTCATTATAATTATCAATTTTTAAACAAATAAAAGATAATTTTGTGAGCTCTAGTGCGGTTTGAACGGTTTTTGCCGATGGTTGAACAATATTAACCGAAATGATTGATACGTTGGCACACTGAGCTGTGTGAACTGGCAAATTTTAAACTCAATTGTCAATGGTAATTTAAAACTATTATTAAAATTGAGTGGGACAGTTTGCATTATTTGAATCATGAAATATGAAGCATTATGTTGAAACCAGTGACTTTATAATCAGTTTGCATGATATTGAATCGTTCTTAAAATACTTGATGTTACTCGATAAACCAATAATTTATCATTCGTATGATCCATCTCTTAGTTGACTTATTTCAACGTAGTTGGATAACAATCTGTGGTACCGGTACCATATCTATTGCTGCACATTGTTAGTACTGTATAATCTTTTGAGAATAATACATATTTCTAGTGTCTGATTCAGAACTAGAGAGTGAATAAAAATATAACAGTGTACAAAGTAGAATGAATAAAAAACTTACGATGCATTGTACATACTTGCTGTGTATGTGGGTTTATTGAAAAGACGATTGCAAACAATGTTTTACAACGCATGATGCATTTTCAACATGCAAATTTCAACATGAGTACATGAAACTTATGCTTCTCTTGTAAACATGTTTTTCTACCAACCTAAGCCTTTACTGGACTAGCTGCAACACTCGTCCCACCCCAGCTCACATCATCACAACAAAGCAGGCGGTGTTCATTGGTGGCCATCTCAAATTCCAGCACCATTACAAACTGTTTTTACAAAAATAGGAGTGCTAGTTCAGTTTTTTCTACAACTGTATACTCTGTCACCAATACTAGTCTCAAGGAAGTTGTTTATTAGGAATTAGAAAGATTAAACTGTCAGTTGTAGTAAATGAAACTGTTTGAAGTTGTATTCTCAGTGAATTTGTTGAATACAATACTGTATATCGATTTGTTATTTTTCATCTTCCTATAAAATGCGCCCAATAAATTTTGCTCACTCTTTAGATCAGAACAGTTATTCGCACGCTTAGTTTATATCAGTATTAGCGAGTGGAAGTGTAGAATGCTACACATAACTCTTGAATGTTATAGAAGGATTTATCAGTTCAATAGTCAAAATAACTACAACATCTGTTTACTGGTATGCGCGCGTAACAATCAATATTGAAAAAAGTAATAACTTGGCTGAAAACGTTTTCAAAAAATCCAATCACAGTTATTTATTTGATAAACAATTCAATCAATCATATGATTGTAAATTAGTGATGGTACAAAAGTGGAATCACAGCTACTTCCATAGTTAAATTATATTATTAGCATTCCATTAATGCAATAAAAAGTAATTGAATGATACCAAAGCATATTAATTTTATTGGAAGAGTTTTTGTAGCCAGGAATGGATAATTTAAGTAACAAATGTACTTAAACTCGTTGCTGATATAATCTGGACACCACTTGCTGCTATTTTCAATAAATGTTATGAGCAAGGATATTTTCCCAAACATTTTAAATCGGTTAAGATAAAACCACTGTTTAAATAAAGAGATCCTTCTAATCCAAACAATTTACAGACCAATTAGTCTCATTATTAATTTTGCTAAAATTATGGGGGAAATAGTTAAGAAAACAGTTTTATAATATTCTAGTAAATATGAAATAATAAACAGAAACTAATTCGGCTTTCAAATCAATAAGAATACAGAAGAAACCATAATAAAATTCACAAAAATACTGTTTCTCTGAACCTAAACTCCAACATGAAATTGTTTTGTATTTCTCTATAATATAATAAGAGAAAAGCTTTCGATACTATTCTTCATGATTCCTTCTTAAAAAAAAAAAAAACTAGTGACAGACGGCTTTAGAGGAGTATTATTCCTGACCTCATTAAGATTCAACTGCACCTGTACTGAGCAAGCTTGAAAATGAGCATTTTGTCCAGTTTTATTTCATTAAAATCTCAAGAATGGAACCTCAAATTGCCTTGAAAATTTACATGATTTATCTTCATACTTTTACAAAGATCACTTGCTTTTCAAAATTCGTTTTTTTCTTTCAGTTTTTCTTATTTTGGGAATTTAACATGATTATGTCATTTTTTTAAAAGAAGCATTAATCAGCGAAATTAAAAAGCAAGACACCTAGAGATTAACAACACGAATCTAAATCCATTGAAATTTTATTCAAATTCCTTATACTTTTGTCATAAACTGAAACAAAAACGTATGACGTCACGTAATTGGAACAAGAAATAAACGGTTTCATTTGAAAAATAGTTGAATTGGTCGCTCACCAGAAAGCGCCACCGGTCTCCATTACCCCCACCGCCACAGCATGGAGTCGTAGGGGGTTTCATCGAAGTGAAACCTAACGAGTGGGGGAATTGGCTTGTCGCCAAACGACAAAAAGTCTGCTGAATTTTGATCCGTACAAATTCATTCCCAATGGCATTTCACTATCTGAATATTGATGGAATATTTTTAAATTTGGTAGATTTAAGAAACGATATTTTGTGATTCGAGCGATGCAAAAAAACATAAATTTCCTGCACACGTTCAGTTTTTATATGAGAATTTATCCAACGATGTTTCAAAAACTTTGTGATGTGACATTGATGCAGACCCTAATCGAGAATTTTTTTCATTTCTTGGGTAGGAAAGTTTTGAAAGCGTGAAAGTTTTAGATAATGATCTGATCTAAATTTTTTATTTGAAACCTTTTTCTCTAAGAGAGACAAGTACTTGAAATTGAGCGCGCGCTGTTGGAGAAATGATTTTTGTAGACGAAAGGGGAAAAATGGGGTTTGTTGTCAAAATCATGTTTTTTTCAAATACAGGGGCAACTTCATGTTTCAAAATGTGAGTACTGCTTATTTTGTAATCCGGATTGGATTATTGAGGCGCAAGAAAGTGTTAAAGAATACACTGGACCAAGCTGACACCCAGGTCTTTAATTTTTAATTTAATTATTTTGATTTAACAGGTTTTTAATTCTCTTATTTTTGTTATTCTTTTTCTTAATTAGTAGATTTTTTATTTATTATTATATTATTTTAGATACGGTACTGATTTACTTTATATTTATGACTGTATAATATTAGTGTAATACTATTTTTGCTTTTCTTTCTTCTCAAGTATTAGATCTTTGATTTATTATTATATTATTTTATGTATGGTATTGATTTACTATTTATTTAGCAGTGCAATATTAGCTGACTACTCCTGTCTTATGAATTTACCTATAATGGTATTTTATCAGCCCATTGTTTATCTTGTTATGAATAGTGTGTTTATTTGGTAATTTTTTTATACTCTTCAACTGATAATTTCATAACACTACAGTGCATTAATGTTGTAACCTAGAACAGATTTGGGCTTTGCTTTTATTCTGGAATAGACTAATACAGTACAGTAAAATTAATAGTATTATTGGCATCAGGAAACAGACATTTCATTATTATTTCCTGGTCATCTCAGCAACTTTTTTTAAGAGCAGCCTTCTTATTTATCTCCATATTTCATGGCTGAAGAACTTTTAGCGCCCCCATACAAAAGTTCAAGAACAATATTTTGACAACCAGTGAGTGGCGTCCTCTTACTAATCCTTCCAAAATTCGATGTCGTTATTCGTTTACGCCTCTCTCCAAGCCATTCAGCGAGCTCCGTGAACTTGTAGCGCACGTGTCTAAAAAATTATGAAAAAATTGACAATAATCTAAGATTTTTGTGCCACAAGAATATATAAAAATTAATTTCTGCACAAGCATAGTTTTTTATAATATTTAATATTTTCTCTAAACGAGTTTGATCTTTTAAAATATCGCGGTAGAAAACGCGGTCAAGGTCACGAGTCAATGTTATTTTCCCTATGCTAGAAGTGTGAACTTGTAGTGCACATGTCCTAAAAATTCTGAAAAAATTGACAATAATCTACGATTTTTGTATCAACCGAATATGTAAGATATAAATTTTGCACACGCAAGATTTAAAAAAAAGGAATAAGATAGCTGAAAACATTTATTTTTGAAAAATATATTATTGACAATAGTTGTGTCAAAAGTCCCATAATTTGTTAGTCTATTATTCTTAACCTAATAATATTAATTCGATTTTAAATAAACTTATTTGAAGAACATATTTGTTGTTTCTTTGCCAGTCAATTCTACAAGTACTTGAGTGTTTACTGTATTGTGAGATTGGTAGATCTCGCGCAAGAAAAAACGTACGGTACTTTTCTCTTTTTTGGCTGATTGAAGGTTTGATGCTTCGTGACGTTTAGTGTGTGTTTACTCATAGCTTTTATTAGAAAAACGTGCATAAGGCTTGTTTCATACAAATATACGGTTCCATTCTACGCGAGAACATAAATTTAGGAAGTGAAGCAAATTCATACACAGTGCAAATACTACTCCCTCCACTCACTTATACCATTGATCAGGGATAGTAAGATGGTTCGTCTATGCTTATACCTACCTCAATGACTAGAACCGAAAACGGACTATATATTTACGTGTGAAACAAGTCCAATGCTGTTACATTCTTAGCCCAGTTAATTATTGTATAATTAACTAGACTTCTAGACAGTGGTTCCCAATCAAATGATTGTAGACTCATGCAGCAAGCCTCTAGATTACTCTACAAGAGCACCCTATTGCAATAAGTGTCCTTGCTCAAACAGTTCTTCAGTCAATTAATACAGTATAAACTATAATATTGTAGTAAGTTACTAAAATGTTCAATACTCTGAAATTCAATAACTTATGATGGTGTACAATATTTCGACCGATGAGGAGGTCCTTAAAAATATTTTGTTGGAAGCCACTGATATGGAATCTATATAAATATAACAATATTAATTATTGTAATATAATCGGCAAGAAGTACTTTTGTACATTACACATGGAAAAGGTACGACATCCAACTAAATCTTTAGTCCCTATGCCGTGAAGCCCAGTGGCGTAACGTTTTCCAATTGGGCCCCCCTGCAATCGATTTCCCGTCCCCTCTCCACAAAATCATAAATATCCCCCCTTACCCTCGCCACCCATCCCTGAAAAACTTGCATAATTATTTTGTGGACAGTTATAATTATGTAAAAACTAAACACCTTTTTGTCTATTAAATTTAAAAATTCAACCATGTTTCAAGTGGGGCTAGTCTAATGATTTTGGCTGTTGCCTACGGGCTCCTGAAAGATGGAAATAGTCAGGAAAATAGAAAAAATTAAAGAAATTTATTCTTAAGAGGCAGAATAGAAAAAACGAAAACTACTTACACAGTACTTGATCCTATTATAAGAAAAAAATTCAACTGCGTTGGGAGAACTGACACAATTGAACCAAAACTGGATATACTTATACAATAATCACGGAATTTATCCGAAAAACAAGGGTATAAATAAATATTCCTTCTGAACATTGTTCAAAAATGTACTAGTCGATAAAAAATAGAAATAACTAAAACATGACCGTTTAACATCACAATACCATAAACGCAGCATGTTGAAAAATAGAATAGAAATGAAAAAAAATGGCACCAAATAATTTAACTCACAATCACGAACTCAATTAATATACATACGGTTTACTCTAGGCCAATTTACCAGACACGTGTAGGCCTACATGCATCCAACAGGACGATTCAAGAGACTGGATTAAAAATACTGTATGAAGAAAAATATTGACTTTCATTTCTAGACAACCCCCCCATTTCGCATTACTTCGTATATGCTAATATACATTGAGGAATTAGATGAGAAAATAATATTAATTTCCTCTAATATTTGGACTGTGGAGACATAGCCGTCATGATTTATAACAGTCTACATAAGTTTGTCTAAAGAGTGTTTTGTCCTCTGTATGTCTCCATTCCTGAAGAGTGAAGTCACCACATCCTGCTTCTAAATTCCTCCACTAAATCTATCAGCAAATTGATAAAGTAAACAATAAACATTGACCTGACAATATTTAGCCCATTCTTTCTTTCTTCCTTCAGTGTTTCAGTTTTATTTCTTTTGAAAAAATATGTATATTTCAGTCTGGGCACGGACCATTTCTTGAAAAAATATATTTCCAGTCCGGGCCCCCTTATAGCCCGGGCCCCCCCCCCCCCCCGCGTCATGGCGGGTCTGCGGGTGTGTACGTTACGTTAGTGCATTACAGTTGCAGTATACTAATACTAAAATTTTCATATTTTTATTAATCAGAATCAGATTTTAATGTGCAGGGGTGCCCACAGGAGGGAGGGGGGGCTATGACGCAGACTGCGTCATTGATATTCCTGGGGGGGTTCTAAAAAAAGTTGGGTGGGGGGGGGGGTGGCTAAAGTTGATTGAAACCGTGTTTAACGTGACGATATTCAAAAATATATTATGAAGTCACCACATAGAATGTCTATTTATTTATTTATTGTGACAAAATTACAATGAATGTGAAGAAGCAACAGACTCAAGTCCAAAACTGATCTCTCCACAAATTTTGAATATTTTACATTGTTCAAAACATTAATGACAATAGATTTATAATTATTATTATACTACAGTATTGAATATGAATCAGCTAAAATAGTTATGTTTAGTATTTGTGCAGGAAGTTATTAAGCTATTTCCTTTTTACCTTTACAAAAAAAATTTTTACCTATGTAAAGAATCCAGGGCTTAATGTCAGCCGGAGCACATCGGAGCGGAGCTCCGGCTATCTAAATCTATAATAAAATCATTTATTTTAAACCAGATCTGAACTAGCTTGTTATTTTGCATATTATGTAATATTATATGTGCATTACTAACCATGCTCAAATGCGTTTAAAATGCACCAATTCAAGTGTAATTTTCAAACATTTTCCGAGGGAGGACCCCGGACCAGCCTGTGAGTCAGAGCTCCGGTATTTCTCAATTTCGAAAATTAAGCCCTATAAGAATCTCAAGAAATATACATACATTTTGTATATTATCGACTGGGTTTAATTTTTTTCAATACCTATATAAATCTTCTTTTAGTTTTAATATACATACATTTTGTATATTATCGACTGGGTTTGATTTTTTTCAATACCTATAGAAATCTTCTTTTAATTTTGTTTGAATATTGGAGCTTATTTTTTCGCATTTTTTTTAGGGGGATGCCTACTTTATTGGGGGGGGGCAGGTGCTGAATTTAGGGGGCGGGGTGCGTCATGAGACTAGGGGTGCGTCATGAGACTAGGGGTGGATGGGCACCCCTGTAATGTGGATGAATTCACTAGTTGAAATTCACAATCTTAGGATTCAACTTTCTGTTCAGTTTTCAGTGCGGTAAACACAGCGGTGTGACACCGAGATTGCAATTCCAAAACACATCCTCTCTTGCTCTTGTCTCTCCTTTTCTTGCTCATGACTCATTAGCGAAACCAGTCTTGATGTGATAAAAATGTAGCCTGTAAACGTCTGTCCATCGCTCCCTCACACACTATCACACACTCTCATACGCGCATACCCACTAATTGTCAGTTGGTGGGGGAGCCGCCGCTGTAGGAAGGAGACACTCCCTACTGCGTACACTAATTCCGTTCAGCGCTACGCTGTGAAGTGCGGAGAAATATTAAACTAAAATGTGTTTTCTCGTCTAACTGCAGTTGAATCTTAAGAGCTATTCCTTCAGGATAAAACACAATCACTTTCACAGAAAATGAAATTTTTTATTTCAACTTGCTAATAGGCTACTTCTATAATCTGAGCTTTTTCTGTTCAAGAATCACCTCATCTTCTGAGTCCCAGTATTCAATATCTCTGCAGAAATAATGTTTAATTCGAACTCTAAGGCCATATATCTGACATTAAGATCTGGGTATTCAACAGCTCACGCCTGAACTTCGTTGATAATTTATTTAACATACATGTTTCTTTTCAGGAAATTCCAATAAGAATGACTTGAAGACAGCTATTAAACCTAATGACAATGTTGAGTTTATCAATTGATAGTGTTTCTTTCCTAACATCTCTGTCAATGGGTTCCAGCGTCACATATTGCCAAATTGCAACAAAATTTATGCCAAGTTTAGATGACGTCCGTCATCTACCTCATTATTGGAAACCGACGCTTTGTATAAAAGCGGTCTAATGAATTAAGCTGCATACACACAGAAGTTCACAGCTTTGAGCAGGTCTTCAATTAAAAAAAGTAACTTTTTGCAAACTGGTTGAGTTTCAAACAAAATTCTCGTGTTGCAAACTGAGTTTTGTGTGTAACTGCAGGTACGTCCTCCACTCTCCACAAATTCAATATCACTAGCCAACCAAATAAAAAGTTTCAAACACTTTTTAAGCTCAAACTTGAGCTAGTTTGCATTTCTCTGTTTCAAACTGAAAAGCTGCAACCATTTCTGTAGAAAACAGCGACTTGTAAACTAGGCGACATGTTACAAATACTGTTGTCAATTCGTGTATTGAGGATGGTAATTCTCTACTATCAACTGCTGGCATCGTCTCGTATCAGGCAACACCGCAATATTTCATAGCAACCTAATTTGGGGGCGTGAACTATAAACATGAGGCCCCCATTGTACAGTCGCGAGCAACAATTTAAGATAATTTACATCAGCTGAGTGTCTGATCGAGCTCAACTATGTCATAGAACACAAAAGCATTAACATGTTTGGATAGCCATCAGCTGAATTTTTAATCAAATTTAACCGACTGATGTAATTTAGCCATAAAGGTCGCGCGCCGTTATAGAAAAATGATTGCTAATAAAAATAATTTATGACGACTGAACGCAAATAGCTAATTGAACACTGCTTTCTAGCTGATGCAGTACCATTACATAATATTGAATTAGAATATGAGTATGATGTAGACTACAACAGTAAATTGATGTATTTATTCCTAATTATCAAATACACACACATATATATATATATATATACTGTGCGAGACTAAGCTCCGTGTCCCTGACGGCTGAAGAGGAGAGACGAAGAATACTATACTGGGCAGCGCAGACGCATGCACAATTGCATTGCTTTTGCGATGACATATAGTGCATTCCTCCGAGGGACACGGAGCTCAGTCTTGCACTGTATATATATCAAATAATTATATATATATATATATATGTGTATGTGTGTGTCTTTGAGCGCATTATCTCAATTCCCAAGGAAATTTAAAAACTTTAAAATTAAAAACTAGAGTCCAAGTTTTTAAACGCTAAGAATTTTGACAACACTTCAAAGTTGTTGCATAACATTTTTCAGGTTTGTTTATCTTCATAAAATTAGCTCTGCGCATGCATAGGTTAGACATGAGGAGTGATTGGATGTATTTAGTTATCTGTGATGTTCTCCATGACGAAATGCTTGATGAACTATATCTAATATCAAAACTGACACTGTATTTCTATTTAGTTATCACTAACTTAAACTCCCAAATCATTCAAGTCGGCGCCGCTGATACACATTATTATTATTGTCATAATCATCATCAGATAATTATATATTTTACACAATTATAACAAGTAAGGAGCCGTCACCCTACTCCTTCCACTCCATACCTCCGCTCCCTCTGCTGCTTTAGCCTGCGCATGCAAAGAAACCATTTCATTAAGTTTGAGGAAGTTTAGCATTGACGTCAATTTCACACAACTTGTCAATTGTGATGAGATATATAATGTGTTATATTTCTGAATAAGAACAATAGAACTGATACATTTCAATAAGAGATTTATTCCAATAACGTATAAATGTTATTCAACAAAACAAGATACATCATATAAGATTTGCAACGCCCCCTTTTTACAATAGGTTTTCTATTGTACGGGTTGGCCTATGAACGAATGGTCTATGAAAGAACGGTTGGTCTAACGAATAAAAGCTATCAGTTCCTCAATTTTCATATGATACTGGAGTAGGCAAGGGTGATTTTGCGATTCATGAACAAAATGAAAGAGATTGGTTTATTAGGTACATATAATTTTAATGCAGTGGTCGATTTGCCACCTAAAAGTCAACATTACAAAAGAAATTAATAAAATAACTACACCCTAACATAATATGCACGAGACAAAAATTATAAAATCATAATCACAACTTAAAACTATATACTCATCTTAATTATGGTGTTCCAGGTCAGATTTTACATACATCTTGAATGCAAAATGAAATAATAAAGATTAATAGTTTAATACAAAAGAGAGAACAAAGTTACATTAATAATTCAAGTTGCTTCACGCACTGCAACAATAAAAAATCTGGTTGAAATTCTAACATGTCTATTCAGTTCAAGATGTATTCAGCAAGTGACCATGACCAGTACCACCCAAGTTATTTCCCACATTAGCTCCTTGGTTATAAATTCCAAGAAACATGCAATACCTAGACAAAATTCTGGAGACTACAACATGTCGCTGAGTCAGGAAATATAAAATGAAAATAATTATTACATCAATAATAAAACTAATGACAGAATTGAAGTTTAATACATTAATTTGTATTTTATTAAATATCTAATTCAATATCCCAACGTTATAAAGAAATTATATTACATCACGATTCAAGAAGGAATAACATAACCTTACAATATATAGTCGATTATTTGTTATCAATTTCACTAAGTCAATATATATTGATGTTGACTACAATAAATCGATATGAACTATTGATACACTGTACAAAGAGGTTAGGTCAACTTATTAACAGTGACTTTTAACGTTATTTTAATTTAAATAAAGAATTATTACAGTATTATTATTGTGACCCTAAAAATGTATCATTACAGATTATATTGAATTATAACAAATTTGTAACTTATAAATCGTAGTTAGTTAGTCTATGTTGAATCAACTTTCATGAACTAATATTCTATACAATGATAATAATGGCCTTATAATTGATATATACGGTATACAATGGTATAAATTTGACAATAGTATAAATATATCAATATAATAATACATTTGTTATAATAATATATAATAAAATTATAATATTAATAATAACCGATTTCATTTGTTCTAAAATAAGAATTTGTTGTTGGTAATAATAAAACATTTCAAACTTTTGATTAAGATATAAGTCAAGGTTTGCTTATTTTATGCGAAGAAACTATGATGGGGTGTCCATGCAGTTTAAGATGAGTTATCAGGTCTGAAAAAAAGAATATAAAAAAATTAGAAACAAATTAACATGGTTTACAAGCAGAGCTGGCTCAAGGGTAAATTACTACCTGTGCGAATCATGGCTGGCACGCCCTTACTAGGGTGCTAGAAGAATCATTTATAATTTATGGTATTTTTAGTAGTTTCATGTCGAAGTTCTTATGAGAAAGTTTTTATCTTAAATCAATTCAGTATTCATAAATGGACGCTATCTATGCCCATATGTAACCACAATAAATGTGATTTATTTGGTACAGAGGCGCTTTTCTTTAAGAAACATAAGAAAAAGTGAATACTTTGATACTAACATGAGAAGTTCAATGTGCATATTATTATAGTATAACAAAAAATATTGCCATATACATTTTCCATGTACAATTGTGTGTACTCACTATGTGTGTGTCGTGTCTACATGCCCCTTATGATCAATGTCCTTCTCAATGGCTTTTTATGTCCAGGTGAAGCTTTAGACACATGTTAATTCTAATAATTTCATTTATTTATTATAGATGTGCAGAGTTCAAAAAGGTAGAGTTTTATGGACAACTCACTATGTGTGGGTGTAGGGAATGACATGTCCCATACAGTCAATGACTGTCGCATTGTTAAAATGCTGGATAAATGTTGGAGAAAATCGTAACTGAGATAGCTGTTTGGCGGGCCGCTTGGCGCAGTTGGTTGGGGCGTCGCAACTTCAACTTGCTGTCGTTTAAGTGGTCGTGGGTTCGAATCCCGCTCCACCGTCAGGCATTTATGTGTAATCATTCACCTCATTACCCAAGCACAAGTCTCGGACTCATGTGGGCATCATCAGCAATAAAAAAAAAAACAGTTCATAAAAAATTAGTTTGGGACAAAAAATTCAAAACTTTAAAATTATAATCGATCAATCCTACTTTGCAATATTGATAACTTCCAAGCATGTGTGCCTCAAAAACTAAGAAATTATTGTGATATCTTCAAGAATTTGTGCTCAAGAGAATGAACAGTGATTGTGATTAGCAAAATATAAATTAAGCAGTTAAAAATAAGAGTAAAACAGAATATACAAGCACTTCCAAAATCCTAACCTGGAATTTGGCTATGTGAGTCCTTATTGGATATTACTCATCACAGATAAGCAAATATAGCCTACAGAAACTAGATGAGTGAATGGCTTTCAGGTCTCATTTTATAATTTCCTTTTAGTATGACATTTATTATTTCATAACCTAGTAATCGCAGTCTTTGTCTATTTAAATTGATTTTTCAACAGTATTTCTCAAATGAGCATAATTGTGTCTTACACTGACTCACAAGTTTGAATGCTTCAAGGCTTCCAGTTCAATTCAAGATGTCATATAATAGAGACAAAGGTAATTGTGCCGCAGATGTTAGCAAGAAAAAATCACTTGAAACTTTCACCAAATTGTAGTATTATGTCTCCTGATCACAATTATCAAGTTTTCAAGTGTCGGTCTCAATTAATTTATTATTCAATATTAAAAAATCACCTTTTGAACATAACTAAGGCTCTGTAAAAAGCCTTTTTAGTGCCTTAAGCATAACATTATAGACAAATTGTTTTCAATGTTTATTAGGCTAAAAAACATTGATTTCTTTCACCAAGAAATTAATTGGTAATAATGGGTGTGCTATGGGAGCCTGCATTGGTTCATTCGAGCCTTTTACCGTTTACCGGTAAATGAAAATCTACAAATATTTAATATCAAGTTTTGGTTTTCAGTAAAATTCCATTTACCGGTAATGATAAAAATCAATGTAGGGATGGAGTATCAATACCAAAATTATTGATATATCATATCAATATGGAAACTGGTATTGATATTTATTGTGATATAATATCAATATATTCCCAATATTATGTCATTATATTAATTAATTAATTATAGTGATCATTATTATATTTTCATTAATTCCATAATGCATTCAAAGTAAAAATCTCTTCAATAATTTTTTTGTTCCTGGATTTCTTGTTCCATGACGAACTGCGTTGTTAATATTAACTTTTCGAGTGAATTAAACGACTTGCAGTCAAATTTTATTAAAATAAGTAGTATTTCACTTACTTTTGAAGGCCAAACGTTTTCGAGTTGTTGAAACCCTTGAAGATGGGTAAGTCGTTTAATTCACTCAAAAAGTTAATTTTTTGTTATTTTAAAATGTTTACATTCAGAAATAGGCTATATCTGTGAGTTCAGAGTGAAACAAAAGCATCAGTTTCAGATTCTATAGCACTCTATGATATTACCATCCATCATTGTTAGTCACAGTTGGCAAAATTCATAAGCTAAAGAAATAGAAGGCCCAAGCGCCCAAAACCCAGACTGTGGCGACAAATTATGCAGAAGTATGTGCAATGCATCAAGTGATAAGATTATGGAACAAATTGAAAATGGTTTTATTATTGAATAGATAAATTGTATGAGTAAATAATTTATAAACTAGAATGCAAATTATTGCATTGCAATGATTTAGGCATTCTAAACACTCAATTCAAGTTAATTGCTAAAGATAATCATTTTGGGGTTCTGTTCATAATGTGAGTTTTTAATATTGAATAATTAATTAATTTATTGAGACCGACACTTGAAAACTTGATAATTGTGATCAGGAAACTTAATTAATACTACAATTTGATGAAGGTTTCAAGTGATTTTTTTCTTGCTAACATCTGCGGCACTGTTACCCAATATATATATATCACTTATTAAATCTACTGCATTATTTCTGAACCTTTATGTATGGTATTACATATTCTTCTGGATTTGGTAAGAATGCAATCAATTGGAGCATTCAAACCTCTTGGTTGTACCACATTCTCACACGTAAGTATACAAGTGGCTGGAAACTAATTATCATAGTTTTTAGTTTTTGTGCAACCTCAAATGCAAGAACCAATTAAAAGCAATTTTTGTTCCTTTGAATATATTAGGTTGATATTTAAGAGAGCTCACCTGATATTTCATAGATTGTTCACAAGCTGTGAATGATGCTTGAATTATAAATAAACAATAATCCACTTGCAATAACATTCAGTAACTAGTTCAGAAATGACAGTTCAGCCATCAGGTGTTACTCTCTGAAAAAAATTAAAATGAATATATTATATATATTCTAGTGTAGACCTGTTCAAATTATAAACACATGGAACATACACAATTATGTAGACATTATACTTCAAGCAACTAAAAGTTTATGACAGGGATAAGAAACAAAATGGCTAAGAATAAAGGTATCTATGATATGGAACGGTGCCATCATCCATTTACCAAATTTAGTCAGTTAATAAATAAAAAATCGAACTAGTGAGAGTGAAATTTACAACTGATGATACTAAAGCTTGATTCATATAATTCATTCATTCATGACAAAACACAATCAAGTGAAGATACAACAGGCATAGGGTATAGCCCACTACTGCTTTCTTTATAAATTTTTATGTCAAATGTCATAAGGTTGTCACATAATCGCCTTATTCATTGAAAGTAGCTACTTGAACATGTGTGAATCAATCTGCAGTTTTTCAGCTGTGAGGCCTGTTTTATACAGACAGAAAAACGCAGCAGGAACACGGAAAAAATTTGATTATGCTCTGCCTATGTTGTCTACAGCCTGCACTACCGTATACGAGTACTTTTTTTGGCGCCGAATTTTATGCTTTGAAATGCTCTCGCATACTTTGTTATATTTATGTAGAATTCTAATAATGTTGGCGCACCATGAGAATATATTTTGCCGAGAAGTGGACAGAGAAATTTAGTGGGAGAATTAATATCCAGACCTGCAATACCTAGACATACCGATATTGTCATGTGTAGCAAATACTAGTAGGGGTTATTTGGGAATTGAGCGTACCCAATCACAAGACAGAGGGGCGTGGCCACCCCCCCTTCCCCCCTCCCCCAGGTCAGACATTTTGTAAACGCCCACCCCTTCCCCCTGTCCCAGGCAGCCATTTTGTTTTTAAGGTCACATACCCCCCTTCCATATGTGCCCCCACTTTATTCCCAATAGATTAAAGGGGGACCCCCCGCAAGCACCAATGAGAGAGGACCTTTCCCCCCTGACCCCACCTCTCACAGAAGGTTCCCAATAAATATAGAACATACAGCTTTATATCTATGTATTTGCTTTCAATTGTATATCTATATATACCTGCTTGCAATTACTATATCTATATTTGCTCTTATCCGTAACCCCCCGCCCACCGCTTTAGGTATTAATGACAGCTGCACACTTCCGCCCCCTGCTGCGAAAAAAACAACTTTGAAAAAACTATTTCATAACGTTTAAAAGCAGAGCACGTGCACAAGTTTTATGTGTGTGTGTGTGTGTGTGTGTGTGTGTGTGTGTGTGAGAGAGAGACACGCTCTCAGGTCATTAACCTTAGAATTTAACGGTCGCAACGCGTGCCTAGCAGCTGGGGGGACTGTACACAGAAATAGAATATTTCTACACTCCCCGATTCCTAGATTGATAGCGTTGTAATAGACGTTCTTGTTGGGGAGGTAAAAACAAACTACTATCATATTTTATCGTTGGCTCATCCATTCCAATAAGCCGAAGAAATTCGCCAACAGTATGTTCTGGCAATAGACCTCGTCCCTCCAACTCTTTATAATCAAACGTTCTGGCAGCCATTACACATTTTTCTATCAAATAATAGGCATATCTATACATCAGATCATTTAAATGTCTCTTGAAATCTCGATTATTATGCACATAATCCATTAATAGGTCCTGTGATATTTTTACAGCTGTGTTAAGTTGTTCATATGAGATGAATCCTGCTTTTTCAATTATAAACTCTTTTTTAGTGAGTAAGTTTTCCCTATTGAATTCATCTCGAGTGAGTAGTTTATCTCTTTCTGCCTTTGCCTCTTTGCTAATAATTTTCATCTCATTATTGAGGGTATGTCTAGTCACCAGCACACTAGCCTTCTCCTGCTCAAATTCTCTCCTAGTTAAAACAACCTGTTCTAAATCATGCATACGTTTTTCCAACACATTGTTAATTATACTTAATCCACTATTGAGATTTTCAAATGACACAAGTTGGGTTCTTTCATTGTTAAATTCTGTTCTAGTTAAAACAGCTTTCTTCAACTCACTCAATTCAAATTTCAACTTGTCAAAATTTGATACTAATTTTTTTAACTCCTCTAATTGCTTCGCATGCGGACGATGCATTCGTCCGAATCGATCGGTGTTCATTGTTCGAATGTCGAAATTAATTATCAACACCTCGGTACACCCGCTCCAGCGGACAGGTTCCAACGCCCCGATTTGTGTTGCTTGTCAAGAAGGAACAGCACTGACGTCACCACCCCAGCTCATGTCTTTAGTCGGCTATTCTCACTTTACACGATGTTTCGCAGAGGGGTGAGGGGGCGCCCTCTCCGCATTTCTTCTAACATACTCTTTCGCAACAGCCGGTTTCACCCAGCCTCATCTCTCTCATATTTCTTTCTCTCCTCTTTCGCTCTACCGAACAGCTTCCTGCCAACGCGGGCTGTCCTCGCTTTTTTTACTGTATGAAGTTACCTTCCCGCAGTTCTTGCAATATCGAATCGATTTCAATATCGTGAGCTGAATTACCAACATTAATAGAACCCATTAAAATAAATAACCGTTCGACTAGTTCGTTAACATCATCCCAGAATATGTAGTTTCTATCACGTGATTTATTTCTAACAAAATTCAATAATCCCTTCCCATACTTTGAACGTTTTTTGGGTGGAAAAAGTTTCTGTATAATTTGAGATTTTTTACCAGAATTGCGAATTACGTAACCCTGGTTATTAATATGTACAGATGTGAGTGATAATATTTTTTTATATTTCGCCAAATCTTTGTTATTGTAGAGATTTGAATTTGGCCTACTGTTAAACAATAGCTCCAACAAACCATGAGTCATTCTAAACCTTTGTTCGCCGACAGTTATAAAAACATCATCAAAACTTACGGGCTCATCGCCGATAAAATATAAATTTTGTTTATGATCAAATCGTATACCATAAGGAATAGAATTATCTAATTTCTCGTTATGAAACACACCTAAATAGTTGTCTAAAATTTCTTCTATTCGAGTGCGACGGTTAGTAATATTCAAAGTTGAATCAAAGAAAGCAGATTTATCATTAGCAGAAATATTTACATCTTCCTCCCCCTCCTCCTCCTTCTCCTCCACCTCCTCCTCCTTCTCCTTCTCCGTTACCAACGGTTCAACCTTGTGTTCTTTTTCGCGCTTTACTGTTTCATTGGCAGAGATTGTGCTCTTTTTGAGTTCAATTAATGGAGTAATTATTGGTTCCAACCTTTTACGATTAAATTCTTCACTCTGTGTTTGAAAACCCAATAAATTCCTATGCTTATCCAAAATAGTTTTTCTCAACTTTTTAATTCTATCTGTTAAACTTTCCGCACCATGCGCGAGGCGTTTCTTAACTTTCTCCATTAATGCCGCGACGTTGAATGACAAAAAATCGTGCAAACACCGAAGTTACCTCATTGCAAAGGAATCTTTATGAATTTATCCAATTGCTCTCTGTATCTTCCATTTTCAGCCTTACATTCGGTAAAAATTGAGAGAAATTTATGTGGAGCATTTGACCACACTCTGTTACACATTTTTCTGAAATCTGCAAAAGTCATATCTTCCCCTACAAAATCCCTATAAATTAATTTCAAATTTAATTGATCAAGTTTAAAAATAATTAGCATGTTTGCGTTATCTCGGATGTGATGTTTTATTATCGCACCGTAACTTTGTACCAAGTAGGCTGTGTCAATTTCGCGATGTCTACCCATCGTGAAAAATTCACGAATTTGTGGTACACGACTTAGTTGAAGATCGTCAAAAATAACAAATGAAAACCGATCAACTTTGTTGGGATGAGGTATCGATTCTACATTGTCTGATAAATGAAAAGTAACACATTTTATCTTTGAAAATACCTTTTTCAAAAACTCATATTTATCTTGATATAGTGACTTACTGTATACATATAAATGTTTAAATTTCAATCCGTTTTTATTGAAAATCAAATTCAATAACGTATTTGTCTTACCACTGTTGGATCTTCCAATCAGGATAATGCGTGCATTATGCGGTAATAAACTACCATTTTTACTCTTGCCAATGTTCGGTTTACCTGTAATAACCTCATCAAAATTGATGATGGGTATGGTCGTATCCTTTACCATTGTATCACTATGATAGCCAACGGATAACTGAATAAAACACATGGTTCAACATATTATATCAATTTATTGATAATATTTTTCAGTTCTTTTCCAATATACAACATTTCGCTTATTTACAATATAATACATATTTACAATATAATACATAGTATTTACAATATAATACATAGTATTTACAATACTGTTCTCAACCTAGTAAATTCTTTCTCTCGATCCATGTAGGTTTGCTGAAACCTAACCATTTAACCAATATTTTATCTTTATTTTTCCTTATAATTTTCTCTACTAAATAAACTTTCTGCTCCTCCTCATCCAGCTTTGTTTTTTTCATTTCTTCTTCGTAGAAACGGCCAGAAATTATTTCCCCTTTCAAATCACGCAAGATGTAAGTAGGAGGCTTAGTCGGATAGACTGAATGAATTATAAATAATTCCCCACTCCAATTAATATTATACGATTTGTCGAAAACCTGTCTGTACTTACTAATGCGTACAACATCGCCCAATTTAAATTTCGGTTTTATTCGTTTAGATTTCAAACGTAAGTTCTCATTGGCCGCCTTATTAAGCGATGCTATTATATGATTTCGATGTTTTTTGCGAACATCAGATGGCCGCATTTGAATTGTTCTGTGGAAAGCATTATTATACTCTTTAACCAATGTTGGTAATGCTCCTACCCATCGTTTTGTTCCATGCTGCGTTAAATATTTATATATTTTCGATTTAATAGTTCTAATAAAACGTTCGACTATTGCAGCCTTTTTCTCACTAAAAACATGGTAATGTTTAATATTATACCTATCCAATAATGCTTTTACTTTTGTATTAAAAAATTCGTGACCCTGATCTGTTTGAAAAAATTTAACATTCTTATTTTTACGAATAATAGGCTCAAGCGCAGCATACACAGAGCTGGCACTTTTGGATTTTATTGCCGCACAATAAGCATATTTAGAAAAACAGTTAATTACAGCTAAAATAAATTTAAAATTTGAATTATCTCTCGCCAGCGAGCTCATATCAATTAAATCTGCCTGAAGCAGATCCACCTCACTTTTAATCTCATATTTTCTCCTATTAAAATGTACTCTTGGAACAGAATGCAATTCTTGTGCTAATCTCTGTCTAAGATCATTCATTTTTTTTTTGTTGACATCACACACGCGCGATTGTATCTCAACTGCCTCGGCACGCGTCGCGTAGGTAATCTATTTTTAGCCACCCTCTTTTTTGTGAAACAACACGCATCCTTCCTTCTCCACTACTCACTCGCTGCTGCGCACTTGGAGAGGAAGGTTCTACTCACTTCTTCACCCCTCTCACCACCTCCTTCTCCTCCTCCTTCTCCTCCTCCTCCCCCTCCTCACCTATTCTGTAATGACCCCATGCCAAGGTGTCAACCGAATTGGGCATGATGTATCTTTTATCATCATAGCATGAGAGCGCCGTTTTTGCACATTCTATTTGATAAATCTTGTGCGAATAACTTCTTATCATGTTGAACCTTTCGTAATGTGTGCTTCTTTCAAATAAACACTTCTTGTATAGATCAAATGATAAGCACCTATCCTTAACATTCCTTTTCACACCTTTCGCCGTGTTCTTTGTAATAACAGCTGCATCGTCCATATATTTGAAGGAATACAGCTTGGGACGCAAACCGACAAACTGTGTTATGATCTTTGAATTTGCTTCGTCCTTAAATTTCCCAACAACCTTCTTATTTTTTAAAGAGTAACACATGTGTGACGGAGGATAATCACTTGTGTCAAACCAATCTAGGTTATTCTTAATGTCGGAAAAGACGTCCTCTGTTCTTATACTGTACAAAACAGAATCTGTATCACTCATAAGCAGCTTCACACATTCAACAGGGTACATTTTCAAAATCTTGTTGTAATGAAAGTCAAACATGAGGTGTTTGCTCAAATCTAAAATAGTGAAGCCGGCAAAAATTGGTTTTTTCAGCGAGATTTCAGGTTTTCTTAGAAACACTCCGATTACATTTTCATTGTAAATATGCCATCGCTTGCACAGAGGTTTCGATATTAATTTATCCAATCTCCTTTCATCGGTGACAAGCTCTACCTGACAGTGGGTGCGGTCGGATTGTAAAGATTTTCCAAAAATAAGGTTACTCATCGCCTTAAAATTTTGAATTTCAAATGTTTTTCTAGCATTTCTCCTACACTCTGTGTTAAAATCAATGTAGGGCTTAAGCCAGCGAGATTGCGTGAACCTTACGACACGATGAATGCGTTTAAGACACATTCCTAGTTGTACATACAGTTTCAAGTTCCTATAATGTAAAACGTATTTTTCCCTATCGTACAGTGTAGCCAATAGTTTTGTCGACGATTTCTGTCCCTCATGTTTCTGGTAGTCAGACAATAGATGGTGAGGTGCTTCTTCTTTTGTCGGCGCTAGCGGAAAATGATTGTGTCTGTTGTGTAACGTTTTGGGATATTGGAGATCACACTCGAGAATGTACCCATACTCTGAATCATCAGCCAAGTTGAAAAAGTCAACTTGACTGATTTCATCCTCAGATAGAAATTGAAAATTTCCATCAGGCAGAGGTTCGCACATTGCGTACCCATATAAATTATTTGCATCGAGATAGAGTATATAGCTTGTCGGTTTGCTTGCATCAAAATCTGCTCCCATATAAGGGTTGTTAGCCTCAGCATACCGATGGGGTATTACAGCTAAACCGCCTCTCACATTTTGCTCGACCATCAAGTAGATATCTATATCTGTTATCAAGCCGAGTTCAACTTTTGTGAAATGCAGCATGCAATTCCACGAATAATGTGCAAGACTTAAAAAATGAGTCACATCCAAACCGTATTTCTCAAACATTGATGACCTCATATCCTCAAAAACGTCACACAAAAGGAGTGTATCACAAAGCAGATACAAATTATGATAATCTCCCAAATTCTTTATCTTGAATGTTTGCCAAACATTCTGTGCATGTGCGTACTCCCTTTCTTCTAAAGGCGAATCCGACAAATCATTGTAAAAACTTTCGATTGGGGGAAGGGAGGTTTCTTCAAATTTCTGTGGAGAGTCAATATATGTGTAGGGGTATACTCCTTTTTTAATAAGCAGTTGTCGTTGTTCAACGCTTTTAAACACTGCAAACATAGATTTGAATTTTGACTCTGTCTGTTGTCCTTCTGACAAATTTTTCACCAAACTGTCCAACGAAGCGTTCATGAATTTTAGGCTATCCAAAAACTTGATTTTTCCCACCGTGATTGAGAAAAACTTCTCTGCTGAAGGAGCAATGCAGCGTATTGGTTTTTTACACTTGCCTAATGCCTGCACAATATGATGGCAATCATACCCCCCAAAGTTGTGCATAAAACAGGGTATGAAATCAGGTGATTTCCCATTTAAATTACAGGCTTGATGAGCTGCGCAAATAAATTCACCTGTTTCGTGCGAGTGATGCCTACACTTGATGTCATTTTTCGCGAATACTTTTCCACATAGACCGCATTTTTCTGCACTATCGAATTCTCTCTTCTGCTCTTCACTCAATTCAAACATTGGGATTTCACTCTTCATATCCCGATAGAGCAGTTCTCCCACACTTGTAATTTCATCTAGAAATTTCTCAATGATCTTCTCCCCCATATCTCGCGACCGATAGATGATCGGTCCGTGGCAAATTTCCCCCTCTATGTTCACCACTACAAAACAATATCCACAGGGAATGTGACGGGTTGTCTTTTTTGTAAAGCTACTTGTGATGTGCGGTTCTTCTTCTTCTTCTTCTCCACTCTTTATCGGTACAATAAACGATTCAAAATCGGCATAAATTGTGTATTTTGTTTTCAATGTTGCAGTATAATTTGCGAATTTGAGAGTTTCCCCTTCTTTGGGAAGTACTGTTCTCTGTGGGTTGAATTTTGAACAGTGCTCTTTGTGCTTCTCCAAATTTAGTTTTCCATCCACGTTCAACGATTTATTTGTTGTGAAACGATGGAAACAGAATTCACAAACATGTACCTCTCCATGCGATTTTGTAAGATGACTCAAGAGCCGAGACAACCCGTTTTTCCCATTTGTGGTGTTGATGAGGCAAAAATGAGATTTTCGGGGATAAGTTTCGCTTGTTAGCAACAAAAGATTAATTTTGTGTTTACGGTTTCTGTAAGCGCTACACTTGTACGGGAAAAATACGTTTTTATCATATGCAATTACATTTATGGATATATCGGGATTTAAAGCTTCAAATTTCTTAATGTCTTGCAAACTGGAAGGAAAGTTGACCCCGTTTGTGTTGACTGTGTGAGCAAACTTGCTCAAATATTCAACACTCATGTTATCACGCCGGTAATGAAAAAAAGATAAAATTGACCACAAAAGGCATTTTTCATCATTGGGGTTTTTCACGTTAATTACGCATTTCTTCTTCTTAATAAAATCGGGGGTTTCTACATATGTGGATGAGGAACCACGAATCGCTGTATGCCTAATTATGTTGAGATCCAACGATTGGATCTTTTTTATAACCCAACCACTGCCAAACCTCACAAACTTGTCAAAAGAAGATAAAATTTTTACAATAGCATTTGCAAAAAAATTGTTTAAATCGACAGAATTTGAAGCACACTGCTCAATTTGTGCAGAATAGCTATGGAAGTTCACGATAGCTGATACTTGTTCGTTCTCTTCAGCCAACAACACTATTTTATGCATGAGAACATTTAAAACAATAAAGCACTTCACATTCCCGTTGAACCGGTGCGACTCGTCGACGATAAGCTGCAGCACCTCCTCCCTGCTTGATTCCAGCGTAGATTTGATGTCACGTTCCTCCTCCAGATACGTGAATCTGTATCTAGCTGCGCTGCCGTTCAAACCTCGAATCTTCTCCGTCGTATGAGCCATTGTGAAATCGTTCTGCTCTCTAAAACAAAAAAGTTAGTAGCAGATTAGAAGTTGATCACCACGGACTATTCTAAATTACGAAAGATTGACTTTCAAAGGATGCGATTCCACTGCGTTCTCCAACTGAAAGGTTAAAAAAGATTATGAGTGTGAAACAGATTATATCTATGGATATAAACGTGGCGGCAGACGAGGAAGAAGAAAAGTTTATTAAAAATAAATCCTCATTCGAAAAACAATTAATACATAAATTACGCTACCACCGCTATGAGTGCTATGGAAGACAATATGGACACTATTGCATGTGTATAAATCCTGCACTCAATGAACCATTACACCAATTTATTGGAGAATGTAATTCAGATACGTGTTTTTATCGAATAATGCAATTACATATTGCAGATAACCATCACGAATCGTGTAATGGCGTCTATCATACATTTAATATGTGTAACAACAAAATTGATAAATTTTTGTGTAATTCGTCCAGAAAATTTCGGTGTGGGAAAAATTGTAAATTATTTCAAACACTCAAGTGTGCTGGTAAAACTAAGTAGGAATACTGGACGTAAGTTTACTCCCCCAATGTACAACAATAGGCAGCAGAATTAGTTGAATGGAGATACTTGCATGCAGTGTGATTTCTGCAGAATAATAGTTTCTACCGAGAAAAATAATTCGAAATAATGCGCAGTCAATAATCGCTACTTACATTGTAAAAGGGTGATGGCAAATGATGAACTCTCTCTCAGATGTGTGCTCTCTCTCTCAGATGTGCGCTCTCTCTCAGATGTATGCTCTCTCTCAGATGTGTGCTCTCTTACACTCCACTGGTACAACTGATCTAAAACAAACAAGTTAGTAGTGGATTAGAAGTTGATCAGCACACTATGGATCAATCACACGTTTTAATGTACGAAAGATTGAGGTTGTTGAGTTTTGATGAGAGATGGAAAAAATTTGAATCTCCCCTTTTATCGCCTAAACATTTAGCTAAACTGGGATTTGTATTCAAGACGCCACCAGACTCAGTGCAGTGCGTGTTTTGTTTAGTTGGTTTGGAAAAATGGTTAATAACAGATGATCCCGAAAAAGAACATGAAAAACATAGTCCGAATTGTGGGTGGAGGAGAATGCATAATATTTCTATCGAGAATGAAAATTTTAATAATCTTCGGGATTACGACCAGCGAATAAAGACATTTTATCAAAGATCAAAGCCTCACTGGTCAAACACATTTAATAAGAGGATATTGGTTTTTAAAAGAAATGCTGAATATTTCGCGAGTAATGGATTTTTTCTACATAAAACGGGTTATTTGCAATGTGTATATTGTAAAGTAATTATTGCAGATTCGAAAAAACTGTGTCATGCATCATTTTGTATACAATAAGAACAGTCTTAAAGGGGAAGGAGGAGAAGGAGAAGGAGAAGGAGAAGGAGAAGGAGGAGAAGGAGAAGGAGGAGGAGAAGGAGGAGGAGAAGGAGAAGGAGAAGGAGGAGGAGAAGGAGGAGGAGGAGGAGAATTAATTGAAAAAGTAAACAAACCTGCATGAGAAGGAAGCCGAGGAATCACTTGCGCTCTGTTGTAGACTTGAAACGTCTCTAGTTGGAACTGAAACATACAAAATAGGGAAAAAATGCATCAGATTGATGTTTAAAAATTTGGATTATGCACACTTATTATCAGATTATGGTGGTGTCGTCTGCATTAATCAGGTGTGAGAAGATTTATTGTAAATATTATTGAACAATTACTATTACTATTACAATTGCTCCAATTTAATATGCAAGATTTTTTGCACTAACAGTATTTACCCAAAAACTTGTAAAAATGTGTGATTGGGTTGAAGATAATTTTTATGAGTTTGACTTTATTTCGAGTTTGATTATTTTGTGGCTTTATTTCGAGTTTGTTATAATTGATTAATGTAAATAAAGATTTGAATTATTATTGCTCACCTTTGTTTCAAACTGATGTGATGCTTTCAAAATGATCACTCTTCTTGTTGTGCCGTTCAAAACGCAAATGGTCTTTTATCGCTGTGCGCGGATAGCTAAAGTTCAAACTGTTGTGACGCTTTCAAACTGATAAAGATGATCGCACTTTTTTGATCCGATAACTATGACGTTCAAAACGCGAATGATCTTTTATCGGTGTGTGCGACAATCTAAAAAAGGATTGCGGGATGCGATGAGCATTCCTCTTTGGAGTAGGTGAGCACCTAAAAGAAGGAAGCTCGCAGGAAGCTCTCGCTGGCACGCGCTCGCTTCTCCCCCTCAACACGGTGTTCTATTTTTATCAGTATGTTTGCATCTGTCAACATGGAATGTGCTTTGGCGATGCGCAACGTCTGGAAAACGATAGTACTATTTATATTTCTATTATGCTGTCTAAACACCGTACTACTTTTAAATAAAGATAAATCATGCAATCTGCATGAGAAACGAAATGATACGCAATTTCTTTTCAATTCCTTTGGATCGTCAACTTCACTGAGAAATCATACTTTATTCAATATTAAATCTTGCGTTAATTCGTATTATAAAACACCAATTTCCTTTGAAATTGGGTTGATACATTGGTATAAATTTATGGTTGATGAGCGAGAATTAATTTGTAATTTCTACAAATACTATAGCGTTCTTGCAAATTGTGCCGAGAGTTTTAATGAAAAATCGAATTTTCTTTTGAAGAAAACTAATCAATTATGTAGTAGTAGTAATTACAGTTCAGTTTATGTTTAACCTTTAAAGGATGAACACTGTTAAGAAAAAGCGCTGCTCTGTTCGTAAGCGTGGTAGAGGTATTTTATCAAAAATTGGCAATGTATTGGGTACAGTGATAAATAAGGGGGTGGATAACCTCAATTTTGAGGCTCATTTACCTAATTATTCGTATTGCGGACCTGGTACAAGGTTAAGGTCAAGGTTAGCACGTGGAGACAAACCTATAAACCGTCTTGATGATTTATGTAAGACGCACAACATAGTTTACTCCCGAGCGTCTGATAACAAGACGCGGGCGGAGGCTGACAGGCACTTGGCAGATGGAGCTTGGGAAATTTTCAAGGACCCAAAAACGGGGTTATCTGAGAGGGCATATTCTTATCTCGTTACAAACATTATGAAAGCGAAATCCGCATTTGGTGGAGGTTTGAGAAAACGAAAAACGAGGGGAGTTAGAAAAACGCATAGCGATAGTATTAGACAAAAGGCAATCAATAGGTTAAAAAATCATATTGCTGGTCGCGGTTTTTATCTGAAACCATATCCAACAGGCGGAAGAATACTAGTACCTCCCACCCAATACGGTGTAACACTATTTCCTAAGGTTAAAAAGAAGCAAGGAGGAAAAAAGCAGAGGAAAAGACAGAGAAAAACGCAAAGATGAACGGCCCGCTGTCAAACTATGACCTGATAAAATGGTGCAAAATATTAGATATACCACTAAGGGGTATATATATGATTGATACACTTCCGAGTAAAATTCGAAATAATGAGCTCGCAATTGTTAATTTAGACAAACAGATTGGAATGGGAACACATTGGACTGCATATATTAAACGAGGGAAAAATGTGTATTATTTTGATCCGATCGGTGACTTGCAACCGCCACGCGAATTGGCAAAATATTGGGAAAAAGAAAATAATGTAAAAATATTCTATAATACCAACCAATTACAGCGGGTAAACACAGACATTTGTGGGCACCTAGTGATTTTGTTTCTTGCTAACCAGTTGTAATTTTACGCTTGTGTTGAAAGCATTAGCTGAGTGAGGGATGGCTGTTATTACACTAACCTCAAAAACAAGTAATCTATATGAGAATTTAAACCACGCTCTGGAATTGGATAAAAATCGCGAATGGGAAATTGGATTGGTTAACTTGTGGACGTTTAATAGTATACCGAATATAATAAGGGGGAAAAATTCCAGTTTTAAATATGGAGATAAACTGGTGAATCTTGATACAGGATCGTACGAAATTGATAATATAATAAGCGCTATAAAGTTGAAATTGAACTTGAGCGATGAGAGTCTCGTTATACAACCGAATAATAACACTATGAAAGTTGGAATTTATTCCGATAAACCAGTAGATTTAACTTTTGACGATTCAATTGGTAAGACACTCGGGTTTGATAAACTTCTACTCGAAGCAAATACATGGCATTATTCAAATCATTTAGTCTCGATCAGCCATATTAATACAATCGTGGTGTCGTGTAATTTAGCATGTGGAAGCTTCGCTAACGGAGATGAAAAGCATATTATTTACGAATTTCTGCCAAGGGTACCGCCCGGTTATTTGATTAATGAAACGCCCGCAGAAATTATATATGTACCTCTCAATACGCGCAGAATTCAGTTTATTAATGTGACGGTAACCGATCAAGACGGATCACTTATCGATTTTCGAGGGGATAGTATAACTGTGAGGTTACATATTCGTGAGAAAAGTTAGAAGATGGGTTTTATTGTATTCAATGCCGTACCTAAGCGTCGAGATGAGAACAGAGAAAGCGTCAGTAGGAGTTTAAGCTCAGTAGCGTTAACACCTACGTTAATGCCGAAAAACAGATTAACAGCTAAAAACGCGAGAATACTAGAAAAATTGGGATTTATAGTTAATTGGAAAAATGTCGGGAGCCGCAATAAGTGAAATTCTAGATGTCGATAGTCAAATTCAATTTTACTCGGATATTACTAAGTACGAATTTCACACACACACAACATATTCTGGACAGAAACTAGGTAATTCGGATGAAGTAAGGCTTCCTGTAAATCAACAGGATATATACACACTGCCTTGTAAATCCTTTCTATTTATTGAGGGGAGTGTTAAATGTACAAAGCCGGGTGCAAAACCCGAGGATCCACCAGTGCATGCCGAATATAAACTTGTCAGCAACGCGGTAGGCCATCTGTTTGATGAGATTCGTTATGAATTGGCGGGACAGCAAGTAGCGAAATCGAGACTTGTCGGAATTACGTCTACAATTAAAGGATTGCTTTTGAAAAATGTTTTCGATACAAATACATACCAATTGGCAGGATTTGATAGAGATGGATATAAGTTGACGGATAATAAATTCATTTTTTGCGTACCGCTGAAACTTTTGTTACCATTTTTCGAAGATTTTCAACGAATAATTTTAAACTTGAAACAAGAGCTTGTATTATTGAGAAGTGCGTCGGATCTAAACTGCGTTGAATCGGCTACAGGAACAAATGTTTCTCTAACAATTGATAAACTACAGTGGAAAATTCCGTACATCCATTTGGAAGATCACGTAAGGTTAAAATTTTTGAAATTACTCGATTCTGATCGTCCTTTAAAACTTGCGTTTAGAAGATGGGAGATTCATGAATTTCCAAACATGGCGACATCGAGAATTCATTCGTGGGCAATAAAAACATCATCGCATTTAGATGTTCCACGCTATGTAATTTTAGCCTTTCAAACGGGTCGGAAAAATGCTATTAATAAATCAATGTCAGATTTTGATTCATGCGAGTTGTATAACGTTAAATTATTTCTACAGTCAATATTATCCCTATGATAATTTGTTGGGGAATAAGCAGATAATGTACCGAATGTATCTAGATTTCGCGCCGAGTTACTATAACCGCACTATAAATGCAGAACATGGGAACGCTATTGATTTTAAAGCGTTTTGCGAAAAATCACCAATAATTGTGATTGACTGTTCACACCAATCTGATCATTTGAAAACATCCACAGATATAAGATTAGATATGGAATTTAGTAAAGAACTACCAAACTCGACTTCGGCATATTGTATTCTTATAAGTGATTCAATAATGGAATACACGCCTTTAACCTCATTAGTTAGAGAAGTACAATAAATAACCGTTGAAAGCGCAATAATTTATGGTACAGGCAGAGTGTTACTAAATCTCGACGATCCCGACAGTGAGGGAGATGCTTATTTCGATTTATTACTATGTGATAAATTTAAAAGCGTATTAAATAATGAGAACTTGACAGATTTTAACAAGAGAAAATTCGTATTAATATGCGAACATGAGAACGGACAAGTAGAGTTGAAAGAAATGTAAATTTTTACAATGGGTTTTTCTCCATAGCACAAGTTTATGTGACCTATGCTTGTGGGAACCTCTTTTTACCCAAATAAAATAAAAGAGTGACCTCCAATAAGGCGGTGAGGTTGACGTTCCTTTGGAGGCTTTTTCTAACTAACAAACCGCCGGTCATTCAGTATGTGTTTAACTATCATAGAGGAAGGATGCGATGCTACAGCTATACAAAATTTAAAAAACTATCCCGTTTACTGATGGCTATTTCAGTAAGGGAGTTTGATATTATTGCAAAGCATATTAAATTTTCAACTGATGATGGAACTTTGTCTGCAACAAAAACTGAGAATTTCTGCTATCCTATTTTATCTGAAATATATGATCTCCTAGATATAGTTATAAGTGAGGAGGGTCATTTGTACTATGGGTGTTCTAACGATTCCCCCATACAAATTATTTCAGATACAAACGAACTTTGGGATGATCTATATGATTTAGCAGATAAAAAATGTAAAAGGATTTGACTGTCGGCGTGAGCTACTCACAAACAACATTGTAATAGGCATGTTTATTCATGCAAAGGTTAATGACCTGAGAGAGAAAGTAGATGTATGTTCATCTCTGTCATGTTGATGTAGATGGTTCACTCCCGCAGAGAACATGTTAAAAGTTAATGAGCACAATCCACAAACTTGTGCACATGCCAACTTTGCCTAAAAGAAAGAGAGGGTAGAGAGAGAGAGGATTATTATTCCACAGCTTAATGAGTCACATAAAAAAAAATCTACATAAAACTTGTGCACGTGCTCTGCTTTTAAACGTTATGAAATAGTTTTTTCACAGCAGGGGGCGGAAGTGTTATTAATAGCTAAATCGGTGGGTGGAGGGTGGGGGGCAGGGGGGTATATTAACACTGCACGTGCGAAAGAGAGAGAGAGGGCATTGAGAATCACAGCAGGAGGTAGCAAGTGTGCAGCCGCAATTAATACCTAAAGCGGGGGGCGGGGGGTTACGGATATGAGCAAATATAGATATAGTAATTGCAAGCAGGTATATATAGATATACAATTGAAAGCAAATACATAGATATAAAGCTGTATGTTCTATATTTATTGGGAACCTTCTGTGAGAGGTGGGGTCAGGGGGGAAAGGTCCTCTCTCATTGGTGCTTGCGGGGGGTCCCCCTTTAATCTATTGGGAATAAAGTGGGGGCACATAGGGAAGGGGGGTATGTGACCTTAAAAACAAAATGGCTGCCTGGGACAGGGGGAAGGGGTGGGCGTTTACAAAATGTCTGACCTGGGGGAGGGGGGAAGGGGGGGTGGCCACGCCCCTCTGTCTTGTGATTGGGTACGCTCAATTCCCAAATAACCCCTACTAATACTATCACGGGTTGTGCAAAGGACGCAGTGTTGGCGACACTGCTATTACACTAACATTTTCCGCACATGCATACTAGCTATTTACCCTTTCATGCCACCGACAATCCAGAGTTATTCTCATGGTGCGGTGACATCAACAATGATTGCCATTACATTGGAATAACTATTATCTCTAATGTAGCCTACAATAATTTGGTGGGTCAATTATCATTATCAATTCCAAGGGGTGAGCACACCTAGGTGTACCCACACAAGGGTATTCAAGGAATAGTAGAAACAATTAGTCTGGGTGCGCGGCCTTTTGGTAGTCAGCAAAGACGCGGGGTGGAGAGGGGAGTGTTTATCGCTCATTTCTAAAAACATTTGTGTCTTCAAGGTCACCATTTCAGCCGTCAGTGGAGCGGTAGAAATGAGTGGAGTGAGCGAACCAACATTTACAGGACGGCCAGTAGTGACAGAGCGTAGTGTGAGAGCCATGCGCCCAGAGTAATTGTTTCCACTGTAGATTGAGGAGCGCCAGTATGGCAGAACAAAAAGCTTTTGATGAAACACACATAATGTACCAGCATAAACTGAAAAAATGATAGCTTTGTAATTAACGATCTTAAAAACATTTTTCACTCCAACTCATGATTGAAACCAAGGTAATCAGAAGACAAGGTATATAGTGTTGAACAACATGCAGTGGCGTATCCAGGGGGGGGGCTCATGGGGCCCGGGCCCCCCACGAAATTTCAGAAATAAAAAATTCTCAAATAACTAATAGATAAGGACTTATTAAAGCCGAAGGGTTCTATCTGTTTTGTTGTATTATAACGAACAGATTACAGAAACCCTGTTTGTGTAATGGAATATATAACTACAGTTATAGTCAGATTAATGCATTTTTTCAAATTTTTCCTCAATATTTACTCATATAGATACTTGTTAGGTGCTCAAATGGATAATTTTGATTCAAAATGAGCTACGAAATCGAATAAAACATGTTAGATAACTGTGACTACCATAATTGTTTATTTATTACATTAAATAAAATGCAATTTTCAAGTTTGAAGTGGATTAACTTTGTTAATTATTGATAAATCACCTTTTAGAATAAATTCATCTTGTAGAAAATTTAGTTTTGAAGTTAAAATTCAGTATAACCCACTAGCCTGAACGCACCCAAAGTTCATAAAATCGGGATTTTATAAATGAAAACACACAAATAAATGAAAGTTCTATGCAAGCGTGTAAAATCAGTGTGCTATGATAAAAAAAATTCCGATTTCATGAACTTTGGGTTGGGTGCGTTTTAGGCTAATGACATAAATTATATGAAACTTATAATAATTTGTATTAATTTTGAGATTCAGTACATAAGTTAATAGTATGATTAGTTCCAATTCAAGAATTTTGACTCAAAATAGTCACAGATATCGGTATATCAAACTTTATCATTTCAAACCTGGCCACCTAGGTTCTAGGTTAGTAATTTTTCAAAACTTTCTTTTGAACTTTAGAGCCTAACAAGTTGTCTAGATTAGCTTTTCACACCACTAAATTAAAAAAAAATCCGGACTTTCATATACCCCAGATTAGTTTCCTTGGTGAGCCCCCCCCCCCCACCGAAATTTTATCCTGGCTACGCTACTGCCCACACCCCCCCCTTGGTGAGCCCCCCCCCCCCCGAAATCTAATCCTGGCTACGCCACTGACAACATGATGCGCAGTAGCAAGTTACAGCTAGCTGATGCAGTGACATCATGCAGGTCTCTTTTCATGATTTCGCCTATCTTTTACATGATAAATTGCATAACTTTATGTCTTTTTCTCAAAATATATATGATCTTCAAGAAACTTGGACGTCTCCTATGGTTTATGATAATATATTCAACTGTTGACCTACGGCATTTTTAATATGATTTCAATTCAGATCACTCGATAATGTTATAGCATGTACATAATACAAGGATAGTAGTTCTTGGGTATTTAAGTTATTTTATTTCTCTTCAAATTAATTTATAAGTACTGTGGAAAATTAAATATTCATTTTTTTAAGAAAATTGTTTGGAGAATAGTTATACAATTCCAGTAAGCACATAATATTTTGTTGAAGGTCAATTATTTTATTACGGTTAACTGAATATAGTTTTCTCCAATCAATTTCAATGCTCTTTCAACTACAGAAGTATTGAATGAAAACAGCATCATGTAAACAATATATAAATTATTACAATAGAAAATTCACACAATTCAATTCCATTAAACATTGGATATTTAACCTTCCACAGTACTTGTCACCAGGCATAATTCGATGGTTAAGTGCACACATGTGGTAAGTAATTTTTTTTTTAAATGGACTACCTGCACATAGTGGAAGCTCAAAGTCCATATTTTGCAAGGTTAATAGATAAAAGGTTGAACGGTCGTTAGTTCTTTCTAAATCCGGCAGGGGATTGCTTCGTGGATGACGTCACATGAATCAGTTTTTCAGATTTTTAACATGCTCTGTTATGGGAGATATGTATTCAATCTCTTATAACTAATGAAAAAACAGAAAATACTTTTCCTCTGGAAGGAAGCTAGCTAGAAATTGCAATTCTCTTTCGAAAGGATATGAATAATACACTAGTTTTTATTATCAATCCAATTCATGCACTAAATTGGCAGAGGTAGACAAGACCTCTTGATTTTACCAGCTGGGAGAGGCCCATTTACGAAGCATCTCTCCCAGCTGGGAAATTGATTCTGGAGAACTGATTCAAGTGACGTCATCCATGAAGAAATCCCCTGTCAGATTTAAAAACAACTATCGACCGTTCAACCTTTTATCTATTAATATTAACCTTGCATATTTTGTAGTGCACACATGTGGTAAGTGAAATATAGATGGGAAGATTGAGTTTCAGAATTCACTGTTGTGTTATGTAGGATTGAAGAGAGGAATAGTTGCGCACTCTTGTAGTAAAATGACATACCACTAGTGTGACTCAAAATAATTGTGTGAATGTTGTGCACAGATGTTATAAGTGGACTTATCACATGTGTGTTCACAACAATAGTACATTCAGCTGCCACCAGGTGGAGAGCTTGACAAGAGTGCATGAACAGTTTACTTCATTGAAAGAGGTTATGAAAGTATAGTTTGGACTTTTAGCAAGTTTTAGAATGCAATTGAGAATCTCTTAGTGTTATTCCATTATTCGATGGCTTAGCGCACACATGTGGTAGGTAGTTATTTCTTGTTTTCTCAGGAGAGCATTTTCAAAGTTTAATGCATTGGAAAAATGCAAATTTTCTTTTCAATTCATCTGAATTTTTTACATGTCCAACATTATTAGACCGGTAACATTTTTAGACCAACTATCAATGTAAAGTTTATGGAAATATTGAAAAACTCACCAGATAATAGACTGATTTCCCAGTGTTGCCATGGTTATTTCATACTTACCACATTTGTGCACTCAAAAATTTTACTTACCACCATTGTACAAAGATCTGTTTCGATTTCTAATGTATTTACTAATCATATTCCGGCACTTTCATGATCTGAATTGACATTCATAGAAATAAAACAAGGTTTAGTTTTGAGAAAAAAATTATTGAGTATAAAAATTTATTGAATTTTTCTTTTCGTGAGATTAATTCTTACCCTTGTTGAATTAATTTTATAAAATTAGTCAAATTTTTTGTATCAGAATTGAATTGAGCATGAAATAATAATGGAAACATAATTATTAATAATAATACTAAAGTTACATGAAAACATGGATTAATGAGATGAAAATAAGTTGAAAAAATGTATAATTCTCATTTCAATTAAAAGTGAGCATGTGAACTAAACTTGATATGAATTCAGAGTCCAGACAAAAACTAATCTCTCTTTATTTCTTTTTAAGTTTATTCATCATCCAGCTGTCTGTTGGAACAACTTATTCCACTATAGAAATGTCTATAATCATCTGGAATTATTTTCTGCTGTATCATCCAGTCCAGGTCCGCTTTCTTCTCTCTTGTGACAGGAAGACACTGTGGGTATTTTGGTACCAAACTTACTCCTGCCCATAATTTCCTTCTTCCTGAATTTCTCTTCTGATGAATGTTTATTCTCATGAAGGTACCATTCAAATCATACTTATACTGAATGATGTATGGTTCACTTTTTTCGAATCTCAACCATTTTACTTTCAGCCAGTTGACCTTGTCTTTTTCTGTATTCAATGTTACATTGAGTAACATCTCATCACAAAGTTTTTTCAAATCGTGGAAGTCTGAGTGGATGAGTGTTTCCACATTGTAAGCCTTTTTCCTAGCGGTGGACATTAACAAAGCCCATTCTCTAGTGGTGTATATTTTTTTATTTTTCCTTGCATGTTCAATTGTGGCATGCATGGAATCTGCCTCTAAATATGAATGTCCAGATTCCATGTACTTCAGATCAATTGTATCAATGTTTTCAAATTTGTTGACTGCAAACAACATAGCAGCAACAACATACTTGTTTCTGTTCTGCCCTCCACAGGTGTCTGAAAATGATGACACATGAGACACAGATGAAGGTAGTTGCCTCAAGTATTTTAGAATACACGTACCTATTTCAGAACTACCTTTTCTGCCATTGCATTCATCCCATACAAAACAGTAGCCATCATTGTTATGACAATCAAAGATTGTGAAATTATAGACATTCAATTTGCGCCTGTAGTACAGTTGACTGTCATTACTATAGGGAATACTTAGCAATGCCTGTAGGTCAAATGATATGGAATGGAATGTTTTCCCATTTTCAGAATGGCATTTATCTTTATCCTCTTGCTTCATCTCCATTGATGCCTTCTCTCTGCTTTTATGAGCCTGCCACTCTTCTTCAAGGATGCTTTTCTCATCGGTATTCTGATATACACTGCACTGGGTATATTGATCTTTTTTTGGGATGAAAAAAGACAGTGGAGGATCATAAGAATTGAAAATTTTCCTATACACAAATTGAGAAACAGGCTGAATGTTTTTTTTCTTGGCAGAAATTATTTTTGTACAAATCATATAGTTTTGACAAGTTCAGGTCTGCAGATAAGTACAGTTTTCTTGTATCCTTTCTGCAATAATGTGATTCCATCCTGGGGAACATATCAATATGATCTTTAACTAGTTTAATGTTGTCACAATATGTAGCATTAGCTGGTTTACTGTCCATACGTCTATCATAGTTGGTATACAATCCACTATCACTAACCTTGGTCATTAAACAGTCTGTTACCCTATGTGATATAGCAAGAGTAGCACAGAAAATTTTTTGACAGACTCGTACCCTTTCACCTTTATTATTTTTGAGTTGGTAAATCCTGGATATAGTCTTATGTTTCTCTGCTGATACTTTCATATTTTTGACAGGAACATTCTGAATTAATGAGGAGAGGTGAATCTTCTGCTGTTTGTCATCACCTAAAGCCCAATACTCCTTGCATAATACTTGACGCTGGTCTTCATCAAAATTGCTATTGCATTTAAACCTACATTTCTGACAATCAGCATTCTTCGGTGTTTTGGCAGATGTCACTTTACCGGAACGATTGATATACTTTTTTCCCTGTTGCCGGAGGCGTTTCACAATGTTTCTCTTCCACTCTTTTTCATCAGCTTTTTTTCGCTTTTGTCTTTTGCTTCTACCTGGGAATAGAATTAATTTTATTACTTCTAATGCAACTCACTTTACAAACTAGTCTGGTACAAACACAGAATGAAGTAACTTATAAAATTTGAAGTCCAACTTACCTATTTGTTCAGTTGTGTCACTGATATCATCGCCGGCCTTGTCACTGATATTATCAGCATTGCTGACTATTTCCCTCTCATTATTTGGAGTGTTATCCATTTCAATAACATTATCAGCATCACTGGTAGTGTTTGGAAAATTGTCCACATCATTGTTCATAATTATATTATTATCATCATGTTTATTTGGAGATTCACCTACAAAAAAAATCAAAGAATGAGTCAATGGCATACGTAGACCAAAGATAATTTTTTCCTCATTTAAACAATATTATCATGGATAATGAATCATTATGTTGTAACTTTGGTTTTGACTAACTTACTTGATAGTTTTGGGCGTTTGCTTGTTTGGACTCCTCCATCACTATCATCACTTGATTCAGAACTTGGAATATAAGAATCACTGTCATAGTATTCCATGGAATCAGTATCACTTTGACATAACATGGAGTTTTGTGCTGTAACAAGAAGTAGAGTATTATGCAGTGACACATTGAGAAACATTGTAGCTTACACCAAGAAAAGAATTCACAAACTTAAGTCTGGTACAAACACAGAATAAAGTAAATTATAAAATCTGAAAGTCTAACTTACCTATTTGTTCTTTTTGTTCAGTTATGTCACTGATATCATCGCTGGCCTTGTCACTGATATTATTAGCATTGCTGACTATTTCACTCTCATCATTTGGATTGTTATCTATTTCAATAACATTATCAGCAGTAGTGTTTGGAAAATTGTCCACATCATTGTTCATTGATATAGGCCTAATATCATCATGTTTATTTGGAGATTCACCTACAAAAAAAATAATGGGCTCAAATTGGTTTTAATGGATCCCTAGAAAGTGAACAAATTATACATATTCTGATACAACTTTTCATTCTGAATCAATTGACGTAAGCGAAAATGTCCACAAAGGTCAAATAAAAAAGTTATGACCGCCAAAAGTTGAAATTTTGTCAACTATTCTCCAATTTTTTGCTGCATTGATTTTGTTAACCTACTTCGAACTTGAAAAATCACTCTTTTTAGCATATTTATTAAACCAACTCAATAACTACTGAAGCAATAAACTTCTAACTGGTCTCATTGGATTTCTTGGCAAATTTTACATAGGATTTGACTATTTTTACAGCAAAATCAATGCAGAAAAAAATAAATAATTGGAAAATAGTTGACAAAATTTCAACTTTTGTCGGCCATAACTTCTTTATTTGACCTTTGCGGACATTTTCGCTTATGTCAATCGATTCAGAATGAAAAGTTGAATCAAAATAATGTATAACATGTTCACTTTCTGAGGATCCGCTAAAACCAATATTTACCAAAAGAATGAGTCAATGACATACACAGACCGAAGATAATTTTCCCCCATTTGAACAATTATTATCATTGTTTGAATGAATTGAACACTGAACATTTAATTCATACTAAACAGTAATGTTTTTCAACGAATGTTAGAGATATTTCTATGAATTAAAATGTGAAAATCATCATAGATATGATACGACATGACAATAATTAGCGGATCAATTACAGTATTAGCATAAAATATGAACAGTAAAATTCTATCAATCGGCTAAACTATTGGGTTTAATAATAGTACTGTTCTAGCTACAAGAGAAGAGGTGGTCGCTAATTATAGTTTAGTGTTTAGGTTAGTTTGGAGATTAGTTTTTGTCTCAGGTACCGTAACTAAAATAATAGATAACCAAATATCAAATCAAATTAGTTTGAAAAGTATTTATTTCACTTACCGAATAAAGAAGTATTGCTGTCGTTGTCCACACCATTTTGTCCAACATTATCAGCTTTGTTTTGAAGTAAACTAACAATTAATTCGGTTCTTGACAGTATGATTTTAGGAGTTTGTTTGTGAGACATATTATTTATAGACAGAATTTCACATAACCCAGACAAAATTAAAAACTGAAAATAACTATACACTTTAATATTAATAACTCACAATTATTAGCCTACAATGCATCATATGATTTAAAAAATCGGTGGGTGAAAGCACTCTATATCATAAAATGATCAGACTGGTAAATGACAACGCTTGGTTACTCGACTGCCAGTTATGTATGAAACTATCCTATTTGAACAAAACTGAAATGAAGACATCAATGAATGCTCCTTTTTGTTTGATATTGGGCTATGTATTGCGCCGATCCTTGCGAAATTTGGATAGAACTACCGCTGAATGATGCGCTTTCATTAAAAAAAATGTAATCGGTGCAATAGTACCCCAATAATTGATGAACAAACATGTAAAAACATGCCTAATTGAGAGCCTCCTCCTGTTTGGAAGTTGGTTAAAAATTGAAAAAAAAAATAGCTTGGTTTCTTTCATATAGCGCTTGTGACCAGAGGGTTGCATGTAAACAAACAGGTGTATTGGTTATGAATGCACGCTCCACTGAACCCCTGCCATAAAAAATTTGAAACGCTTTAACTACCATTGTTCTCTTTGAATACTCATATTATATGAATTTCGATCGATACTTTTCGAATATAGTATAATCGACAGTGTATGTTTACAGACGGTTGCTTGTAGACAAACCATAGTTACATGATCGTGAATGGTTGCTATGGTGATGGCGAATTCTGTCATTTCCTAAGCTCCAGATGAAGCTAACAAAAAGTTCTAAAAGAGAAGAAAACATACCAACATGGCATTACCAAGCACTGATGAAAGAAAGCCGCACAGGCAGAGTCAAGTGATTAGAAGGAGCTACATACCATTCAAAATTCTTACACCAAATACAGTAGGTTGGCCAGCAGACTCTTCAACCTTTGACGGAAACAAGCAGCAGACAGACCTTGTGTTGAAACAGGAATTTTCTTAGTTTCATTGCCAAAAAGTTGAGCTTGCTCGAGCTGTACTAAGCTGCAAGTAGGGTAAATCTCTCAATCATCTGAAAAGTAATTAGGCTACTGTAATCACAATTATTTTTAGTGAACAGCATAGTCAAGTTTAATTGACAAAAATTCATGAAAGAATTTTTCAACTCCCTGTTTGCCTACTCATTTATAATATACCTCCAAACATCTGCATAATATAGGTACTGTGTTTCCAGTAAGGTAAACGTACTAATTATTAGCCACCTACCTAATATTGACCCCTTTCACTTTCAACTTCGAAAATCGGGGTTGCACTTCCGTATTTAGTCTAGTGACATAATCAGCTGAAAATCGATAAGGTAGTCAATATATTCCAAATCTAAACCTAACCGATCGACTCTGTCAATTATTTCGGTGGATCAGATACGGAAATTCAGCCCCAGAACCGTCTAAGGTCTAAGCTAAGCATCGCCGCCACTATCAGCGACAAAAATACTTTGCAAAAAATGCCACCACCAATATAAAGGTAAATAGATAATCTATCAGATGATTTACTTTAGATTAATAACTGTAACTTATGCAATGAATTCAGGTATGAAAGTTGTTGACGAGCAATTTAATGAATGATTTGCATTTGACTCTACTTACCGTAGTTTAAAAGTTATGTAAAACAGCTCTAGATAACAGTTCAACAATTAGAGCGGTCGGGTTATTTCACTAGATAGAAATTCAAATTACTATAGGTGTATCGGCCATAAGAATACATGTAAGCTGATGCCATTCTCGTGGCGATCCACCGATATTTATTTATTAAGTAATCTACATTATTAGATTAATAATTTAATAACTTGAACATTAACTTAGCCAATAAAACTAAACCGTTATGAAGCTCACTGCTTCAGAAAAACAATTACGCACTGATGCTACCAACGTATAAATAATAATTAATAATAATAATAATTTAATAATTTCTCTGGATGATACTGCGAAACATCCAGAGGAGTTTATTCAAAAAACAAAGATACAGATATTAAGGAGAATCCCGACTCATAAAATTGCTACCGTACTAAATAATATAATTTTATTCCTAATTATGATACCCCACTATAATGATATGTGTCGGGGTGATCATAATAATATATTATTCTGCAAAATTTCTTAACCAATTAGTACCTACATTATAACAATACTTAATTAACTAATAATAATAATATATATAACTAATAACACCATAACCAACAAAGATACTCCACCAATATACCCCATAATAACATATAATACAATACCAATATACACCATAATAATGTGACAATACTAGAATATGAACACTTAATTATCTTGACAAATCCATTTACTGGTAGGCACCTATGTACATATGAATGTATGTATGTATGTGAATGTTTATAATATACGTTTCAATTTTGTGACCACTATCCCTTAAAAAAGAAATATTATTATAATGCCCTAGACCACTGCGGCACCATACGCTTATATATATAACACTTAATTACCCTACTATATAATTATATATTGTTTTTTTTTTTTTTTTTTTGTAGATTACCGGTACGTCTTGGAGACTCCAGTTAAGGAGTATAAGACAAGTCAGATCAACAATGTTATACACTAGATACCATAATTACTTCAATTAGTTGAGGTGAGGCTTAATTTTGATGTGAAAGGAACTCTTGTACACTATAAAAAGCTTTATCAACTAAATATTTCTTCAATTGTTTTTTAAATATTTCTATATTTTCAAGACTCTTCAAAAACTGCGGTAGCTTGTTGTAGAATTTCCTACCAATATAACTAGGTTTTTGTTTGAATAAGCTACTATTGTGACTCACCAAGTGATAATCTTCTCGGCTTCTTGTATTATAATCATGTACATCAAGATTTTGGTTAATATCATTCGTTTTTACATATAAAGTAGCTTCATACACATATAAGCAGGGTACAGTTAGGAGAGCAAGTCTCTTGAACAACGGCCTACATGAATCTAATCTATTTACTCTTTCTATACACCTAACCGCTTTCTTTTGGATCTTAAACACCCTATCAAGATTTTGTTTTGATGAATTACCCCATACTAAGATAGCATACCTAATATGTGACAGTAAGAGCCCATGGTAAGCTGAAAAAAGTAACTTTTTGTCATTCAATCTAGCGAGCTGTCGCAGGACAAATACCCCAGATGAAATTTTACTACATATTTTCTCAATGTATGGAGTCCAGGTCAATCGTCTATCCAACATAACTCCTAGAAATGCAATTTTTTCTTCCTGGTCTAATTGATTATCGTTTACAAACACGTTTATAGCCCTATCTTCATTTAAATTATGTTTGTTTTTGAATTGAAGGTATTGGCATTTTTTACTATTTATAGTTAATTTCAACTGATTTAAAAATTGGACAATGGACTGCACACCTATATGGGCACTTATTTCTAAATTATCTAGAATGGAATTGCTGAAAATGAGTGATGTATCATCTGCAAATAAGAGGGCTCTACCACTAATTAATTCTTTAGGTAAACGGTTGACATATAACAAAAAAAGCAATGGACCTAGAATTGACCCCAGTCAGCACTTAACGTATCTTTTACGTAAATTCTAGGTCCATATGTAAATGATAAATATCTAATGTAAAATTTATGTAATATTTACGTACAATATTCACGTAAGTAATAATTTATAAATTTGTTGTTAAACAATCTGGAATGCAAAATCGAATTAACAGTAGATTTTTTTATTGAAAGCCCATTTCTATAATTGATCAATTCGAATTTCAAAAACAGAGATATGCTAATGTACATACTACGTATATTTTATGTAAAAATTGTTTGCAAAATTCACATAAATTATACGTAAATTGTACAGATTATTCGCAAATATCCCTCCTCTATTTGTCGATACAAACTCCAACTTCATTTTATATACCGGTACCCTAGCCCAGTCAAATTAGACAACAATATGGTCGTCAAGAGGAACAATAATTATTGATGGAAAAATTAATTTTTCACCAATAATTTTCTCTAACCTTGGGTAATAACCAAAAGTAGGCTACTCATTTTGGGTTGAACTCATTTTTGGTGGAAAGGTACAATTTTTCAGTTTTTTATTATAATTCAGTATCAATAACTCAAAGAATTTTTTTCTTCTGTTGAAGCTGACAAAAGTATCTACAAAAATGATCCTATGCATTTTTTTGGAAAAAGTCCCTTTCTGAAGTTTGAGGATGTGTATCAAGCTACAAAATATCGATGATTTTCACCAAGTAATTTATCGATACGCCAATATTGTTGCGAAAACGTGATGAGTAATATTATATGTATTGGTAAACTCTTTTAATTTATTTCATAACTATTCATTCTTCTATGATTCAAGGTTAGACTTGATATTTTCCAATAAAAGTAAATAATCAGAATTCCACTAAATGTGATGTATAATAATCGATGCTCTATTAATCAAGGCTCATGAACATCGATTAAAAAATTATCAATTGTTTCGTACATCGATACGTATCAAACTTTTTGGCGGTTGTTCGTTGTTCTCTCTGACTCTGTTAGGCACGCCGCACGTGAAGTTTTTGGTGGTTGTTTGTTGTTCTCTTTGTCTAGTGAAAATTTATATCCTTGAAATTATATCGTTTTGATACAAATAAAACACAATTTGGAAACAGTTCCAAGGATTACAAAAACAGGTTAGTACAACTTTGAATTTAATTTATTGAGTGTTCAGGTTACCCACTTTATCTTTCTTGGGCAGTTTTATAGGTTAGAAAGTTTTCACTTTAAGAAATTTGAATAAATCCTTTTGGTAAGTTCTTACAAGTTCTTCTTATAATGCTTTAACCCAATTTATGTGTGTAATAGATAGCAAGACATTTTCCCCATGAAGCTAAAATGTGTTGGCCCAAAAAATTACTAGTTCATCTGGATTTGGTTAAAGGGAACACGAAAGAAAGTGCAATATTATTGATGATCAAACCATAGAAATGAGTGAATTTCAAAGCAAACCTCCTTGCTAAGAATTGGAGGACTTTCTAGAAATCGAACAGTCATTGGAACATAAATCCAAAAAAAGAATAGGCCTAAGTAGATTTCTTTCTAAATTCAATTTATTTAGGCTTACTCAGGTAAGAAGTAATTAGTGATTTGAAAGTAATGATTCTGTAAGAATTCATGTAAACATCTTTCATTTTTTGTTATCACCTTAAATTGCAGCTGACTGACAATTGAATAAACTGACAAATATACATAAACAAAATTTATTAATTTCGAATTCCTTTAATTGCTATTACTTTATACTGAAGACTTCCAATTAAAGGAATTCGAAATTAATAAATTCTGTTTATGTATATTTGTCAGTCACTTCAAACTAACTTGTGAGATACGAGCCGATATGGCCAAGTTGAAAATGAATGCTCCTGTGCAGAAAGGTCTCCATGGTCTAGTGGTTAAGGCGCTCAACCGGCAATTGAGAGGTCCGTGGTTCGATTCCCGGTGGTGACTGATATTTTTGTACAGTAGCATTCATCGATTCCCATCAGCTTTTCAATGCTGTTGTCAATATCCGCCATTGCGGAAGTCTTCAGTATAAAGTAATAGCAGTTAAAGGAATTCGAAATTAATAAATTCTGTGAAAATATTTTTCAAATTTCTGGTTTCATATAATTTGTCATTTTATTCTGAGTATGGGCACACTTTTTTCACAGCCAATTGAAATGCTATTGGCTAAAACTATTTTTAAATTAAACTTCAGTTAAAATTAAGGTGCAATAGGACAATTTCAACTGTAAAACTCTTTCCAAGTATTACAGACAAATGTTCAAAAACTACATGAAGGTACCAATTTACATGCTGTAATGCCACAATAAAGCATCAGAAAACAGTTCAAGACCTTTAATAATGGGTTATCTGCTCAATAAATGAATAACAACCAGAATTAATTTCCAACTATTATTGATTTCTCCCAAAAACGGCTAAATGACTTTATATATTTAAAGCTATATAAAAAAAGCTTTTATAAAAGCAGAATAATTATATTTTAATTCTAACAAAGGTTAGAAATAAAAACCACTTGATTTGAAACAGTTAGAATCACCAATAGACATATCCTGTATTGTTTAATTGGTAGGCTTAACATTCAATTGTTTCCTGCCATATTGCTTGTAATATTACTTCCTTCTAATACCTAATTTTGAATGTTGTTTACAGGCTGCTTTCTTTGAAGAGATGTTAACCTCGAAGACCACATAAGAAGGATTCTCCAGAGGATGGTGACACAACTTTGCCATCCAATTCAGCTGGGAAGGCAGAAGAGGGAAGAAGAAACTGCAACATGGCAGTTGTAGATGTGATGAAAAGTAAGTGGACTTGATTTAAGCTTTAAGAATTTGTTTCTTGAATAAATATTTTTTAAAGCTGTTGTCAGAAAAATACCACTTTTATTATGAGTTAATGTTATTATGGTAAACAGAATTTATTAATTTCGAATTCCTTTAGGTGCTATTAGTTTATACTGAAGACTTCCGCAATGGCGGATATTGACAACAGTATTCAGTAGCTGATGGAAATCGATGAATGCTACTGTACAAAAATATCAGTCACCACCGGGAATCGAACCACGGACCTCCCAATTGCCGGTCGGGCGCCTTAACCACTAGACCATGGAGACCTTTCTGCACAGCAGCATTCATTTTTACTTGGCCATATCGGCTCGTATCTCACAAGAAAGTTCGAAGTTACTGACAATTGAACAAACTGTACTTGAACAAACATACTTAAACAACGAAATTAATAAATTCTGTTTAAGTAAATTCGTCAGTTTGTTCAATTGTCAGTAACTTCGAACTTTCTTGTGAGATACGAGCCGATATGGCCAAGTAAAAATGAATGCTGCTGTGCAGAAAGGTCTCCATGGTCTAGTGGTTAAGGCGCCCGACCGGCAATTGGGAGGTCCGTGGTTCGATTCCCGGTGGTGACTGACATTTTTGTACAACTACAAAACTTTGCGGAAGTCTTCAGTATAAACTAATAGCACCTAAAGGAATTCGAAATTAATAAATTCTGTTTAAGTAAAATCGTCAGTTTGTTCAATTGTCAGTAACTTTGAACTTTCTTGTTATTATGGTGTCATGGAAAAGGGGTTTTGACCTGTATGCCTGTACAACTTGAAAGTGGCTCATATGCATCCAATCTATGAAGAAGCAAGATATAAATACTAATGGAAACTCTTGATTTACAAAGTATTTTTAAACTACTAAAACGCTATCTGTTGTTCCTGTAAATTCTGAAGAACTGCTCATATTCTCTGGTCCTTGATAACCTTGTTATGTTAACATTGAGGGAAGTGCATGCTCTGAATTGGCAGAGTATTGCACAACCTGCATATGAGCTAAATTAAAAATTCAATGACAGGCAGAATTAATTCCTTTTTCTCTATAACCTTGAACAACCAACTAAAATATAACCATGATGCATACATAAACCATCCCCATACCCCTAGTTGACATTTTTTTAGGATTAGAAGATTCTTTTTGTACAGCATCTATGACGAACTTTTTGAACAGAATAAGGGAGATTCAGTACAAGCAAATAGTATAGTAGGCCTACTGGTGTGAATTAATGAGTTTAATGCTTCATTTCAAACCCTCTCCATACCTTGGTCCCAAAGTCTGTTATGCTAGCTAATTGGCTACAGACACACATTTTATGAAGGCATTTGTCAAAATCATATCAATCCATAGAGATAGGTTGCTAGCACTTTGTAACATTTAATTTATGGATAGGTTTTGTGCATGTCAACTAAACTGACTCCAGTCAATATCTATTTTTGTTTTTCCACAGGAATGATGATTAATGTCCATCAAGGGTCATTCCCCATGAAGAAGTTTGAGACTAAAGTTCAGGAGTGGTTCTGACAATCTTCAACAAGATATTCTTAAAAAAAAAACGGCTACTACTTGAAAAATATGTGTAATGATTGTATAAATAGCTACCCTGTTAGGTAACTAGAAAAATAAATATGTATTATCATAAAACAGTTCTTTTTCTGGATAAACTCCCCACTAATTTTTCAAGTCTCAGAACTAGTGTGTCAAGAAAGAAAAAAAACAAATGCTATCATTAAAGTAGTGAGTACAGTTGGATCATAATCATGTTTTGTTGAAATATAAGAAAAAATGCAAAGCTCTGTTAGCTGGTATTCAAGAGGAAATGGGAAGTATTTGATGGTGTAACATTTCATATATAAAACAATAGTGTATTTATCTGAAAATGACTTTGAATTTTTCAAATTCACATACATATACAGTAAATATATATGCATTTTCAGTATGTAGGCCTATATATCCATTACCAAAAAAGCATGCATGATTTTTTTTTTGAGGATGAAGCCCACATAGGTCTGAGACCTGTGCGTGGGTAATGAGTTAGATGATGGTGATTTATGAGTTGGACCTACAGTTTCAGGTGGGTTCCGAACCACCTAATTGCTGGTTGAACTTAAATAATAAATATAAGGTACAACTTGAATTCTGTTGGATGTTTTGAACAGTTCATTCTATAGAATTTATGTTTTTTAGTATAATGCTATTTGTATGTGTTTACTAGTACCCACTATACATTAATTTTCTGAAAAGCATTTTGTGATAGCTTTTATAAAAGCCTTTTCAGAAAATGTATGTATATTTATCTGATAATTTAGATTAAATTCTATATAAATATTATGTAAATTATATGTTGTATAGACCTCAAATTTATGTATAATTTATAAAGAAATTGCATATATTTATCAGAAATTTGAGATAAAATTTTATGTATATACTACATAAATCATACATATGTATGGACCTCAAATTTACGTATCATTTATAAAGAAATTACGTACATTAATCAGAAATTTGAGATCAAATTTTATGTATATACTACATAAATCATACATATGTATAGACCTAAATTTTATGTATCATTTACATAAAAAGAGGTGACATTTGTATGTAAAATGTACGTAAAATTTATGCTTCATGTATGTGAAATTTATGATTCATTCACATAAGACTTTTGTATAATATACGTAAATTATATGTAAATGTGCTGGCTGGGACCCCTGAGGCACTCCAGCTTGCACCTCTAATTTATTAGATTTATTCTTTACTATCCTATTACCAACTACTGTAGTTAGTTCTACACATTGTTTTCTCCCAATAAGATATGATTCAAACCATTTCAGTTCAACCCCATTTACACCTACATTTTGCAGTATTTCCAATAAAGTTCTATGATTAACACAATCAAATGCCTTTGACAGATCTAAGAAGATTGCAGTAGCTTTATCACCTGAATCTATTATATCTATTAGTTTTTCAACTAGAGAAACTATGGCTGTTTTTGTTGATCTTCCTTTCTGGAAGCCATGCTGTTCATCACAGATAAAGTTAGCTTCTTGAAGGTGCAGAAGTAACCTATTTAGAACTACTCTTTCAAAAATTTTACTTATTACATTTAAAATACTAATGGGCCTATAGTTTTCTACCTTTTCTCTATCACCACTTTTGAAGATTGGCAAGATCTTCCCCTCTTTTAAGTTATCTGGAAAAACACCTTGTTCTAATGAATGATTGATCAGATGAATCAAAGGGTCTAACAATTGATCTTTACATTCTTTCAGAATTTTACTGGATACCCCATCCATTCCTACAGTTTTTTTATTATTTAAACCATCAATGATATTTGACAACTCGTCTTGGCATACTGGGTGGAATTTTAATTCGTTCTGAATCCCCTCAGTATTCCTCATGTTTGCATCACTAATACCTGTATTAAGAGATTTTTGAAGATCCTTAGCAACCAGTTGATAATATCTGTTAAAGAAATTACAAATGTCTACACTATCATCAATATATTTGTTATTTTCGTTAATTATTCTGGGGACACTAGTATAAGCATCTACATGAGCTACTTGCCTATTTTTGTTTATTACATCCCACACTGCTGTGTTAAAGTACACACTATTATTCAAAATTTCAGCTGTTTTCTTACATTTCGCTTTTTTCACTTCTCTTGTATAATTTTTCTTTAAAGCTTTGTAATTATCTTCACTTAACATATTTCTAGATAGTTTGAATTCATCATATGCATCTTTAACCCTATTTCTTTCTGCAAGGATATCATCAGTTATCCACTCTTCAATCTTGTCTAATTTGTTCTTTACAGGGACTTTTTTAACTGGACAACTCATAGTAATATGAAACCTTAAAATATTAATGAAACTATCATATTTGTCATTTAAACTATTGCTATTGTAAACCCTACTCCAGTTTTCTTGTAGCAGATTCTGCTTTAAACAATCGATATTCCCCTGTTCACATTGTTGAATTTCTTTCATTACTCTACTCTTTTTAATTGATTTATGACCTTGCAACCCCACCTCTAAGATTTGATAGTCATGATCAGATAGTTCCGAGCCGCCTAATCTTGTTTTAGAGTAATCTATATTAGTAAGGATGTTATCAATTATTGTTTGTGATGTTCTTGTGACTCTGGTATATTCATGAACTTTTATTTCCAAGTTATTCATGCATATAATATCCTTTAAATCTTCTGTCATTTTATTCTGTGTTGCAAAGTCTGTATTGAAATCTCCCGCTACAATAACGTTTGTAAAACGAGTAGTAGTAATCTCTAAAAGCCTATTGAATAGTTCACAAAAATTGTTCCATTCCCCATTTGGTGACCTGTAAATACCTAACACCGCTACTTCGAAATTATTGTCGATTTTTACTCTCAAACCAGTAACTTCTAAATCCATTTCCACAGCAAATTTCTCTACATATTCTAAATTAAATGTTTGCATATTCTTAGCATTTTTAGTGAAGATAGCTACTCCCCCACTTCGATGTGATGACCTGCAATACGACGTTTTCAATGAATAGTTTGGAATATTAAGTTGTGACAATTCATCTTCTTTTAAACCATGCTCTGTGAAAATAGCTATATCAGGAGCCTCTTCTTTAAAAAATACTTCGATTCTATCTATTTTGTTACGAATGTATTGAATATTCTGATGGAACACAGTGAGTACCGGTACTTCCCCATCATCCCTTATTACTTTATCGTTGCTTTTGCATATTGAAGTAGATTTACTTAATCTCTTAGAATCTTGAGAGCCTATCAGATTGCTACAAGAGTTCCTTCCACTAATGCTATCCTGATTTTTTGATCGATTAACGTCTTTTAATACAATTGAAGATATGAATTTATCATCTGAAACTAGTTTCCCTTCCCGGTTTTGAGCCACTTTACTAAAAAAGGTTCGTTAGATGATTGTTTAGGAGAATTATTGACAGTAGATTGCAAACGACTTTCAATCAGCTCTGCCAGCCTATTACAAAATATTACTTTGCCAGATTGATTTAGATGTAGACCATGATTAGTGAAGTTTTGTTTTTTCAGCCTTTCATTTAGAAAACAAATCCCCAACTGCTTAGAATTCTTATTTTTTAGGCTGTTGATTGTATTATGAATTGATTTATTTGTTGACTTAATGGCTTCATTTAGCTCTGGCCTATCAAATCTATACGGAATTGTACTTATTATTACATTAGTTTTTTGGCTGAGTGGCACAATCTCTTTAATTTTTTCATTTATTTCAGGAAGATGTTTTAGATTAGGTTCATTTATATTGTTTGAGCCACCCAGTACTATTAGAAAATCGTTTTTTCCAAAATCTTTAGTTTGTTCCTGTGCTGACTCTACGATAGCGTTTATAGGGGCACTTGGTTTGAAAAAGCTCTGAACTTCATACTTATTTTTTAATCTTTTATTTAGTAGGTCACTACAGTCTCGTCCATGACTGGATGTCAAGAGCAGTACTCTACCTTTCCTATCGTTATTTGCCCTTACTTTAGTTTTGGTTGCTGTTTGCAAAACCTGACTATACGTTTTTGTTTGACCATTTCTATTTATTTTTTCCCCATTTGATTTAGGTTCTACTTTTTTTGTATTGATCAGAGGTTCAGATCTTACATTAGCCAAGTTTATTTTTGATTTTAATATTTCGATTTCCTCTGACATAGACCTACATTGACTCGTGAGATTTAGTATTTCCGTTTTATGGTCTTCCTGCTGCAATTTTACAATAACTTCCAGAGATTTTATGTGATCCACTAACCCTATTCATTCTGTCTACATTCTACTTACTATAAGCTCCTCGCTAGTGTAGATTCCAATTTCGTGTAACCAATCCCTAATTATTATTTTATAACTATGTATGTTCTCTTCTTCTTTTGCTATTTGTGGCATTTTATTATAAACCCTAGGACCCAAATATTCTACTAACCGCTGTCCAAAAGTTGTATTCATTCTAGGTACATTTTGAAAATTTAAGTTTCTGATTCTTGTGTTATGACTATGGGCAATTAAACTATTTACATTTGTATTTTTCTTCATGTAAGTGAGTAAAACTAATATATACAGCTGTCTGACACTAAGAACTTTGTTTTTGGTGAATAGTTGAATACTTGGGAAGCGATTGTCTTTGTTTCCCATGACTTTGAGAATGCGTTTCTGAGCTTTGAAAATTGGATCTATAAAGCTAATATTTGCTGCACCCCAGACCAATAAACCATATCTTAAAAGGGATTCAACTATTGAAAAATATACTGTTTTTATCACTTCACTGTTGAGTACATTACGCAGCTGGTAAAATTTGTATATGAGCTTTCTTATTTTTGTAGTTGTATATGATATATGCTTATCCCATTTTAATAAATCATCTACAATTATACCAAGATATTTAACATTGTCAGAGCGCTCAATCAGAGGACAGTCACAGTTCCGATTCCCTCCTCTACAATAGTGAAGCTTAATTGACGCATTTAGTGGCTTGGTATTATCAGTTAATGAAAAGGTCAAGAACTTTGTTTTTCCTGCATTTAGTGTTAATAGGTTACTATCCAACCACCTAGTGACTTTGGAAAGTTCTGTTTCCACTATTTGAAATGTCTCATCCCAGTTCCTACCCTGGAAAAGGAGGGCTGTGTCGTCTGCAAAAGCTATAACTTTACCCTGAATTTGAAGGGAACACAACTCATTTGCAAATATCAAATATAAAATTGGGCCTAAAACCGTTCCTTGAGGTATTCCAAATTCCATAGTTCCTTCAGCACTCATCTGGCTTCCAACCTTTGTCCTTTGCTGACGGTCACTAAGGTAAGACTTGAACCATTCAAGAGTTATATCCCTTATACCTATTGCTTCAAGTTTTTTTATCAATAAGTCATGTGATACAGAATCGAAGGCCTTGGCCAGATACAAAAATACTGCTATACATTTATTTTTCCCCTCTAGATTATGAATGACAAATTTTGATAACTCCAAAACTGCTGATTCCGTGCTCATCCCCTTACGAAATCCAAATTGGTTTGGAGAAATGATATGATACTTTTCTAGATAGCTCATTAACCTAAGTTTTACTAATTTTTCTAAAATCTTTGATATGTTACTTATTAATGAAATAGGCCTATAGTTACTTAAAATTAGCTTATCTCCTCCCTTATGTATAGGTCTGACACAAATTACTTTCATTGCATTAGGGAATATTCCAGTAAGCAAACTCAGATTGAGGACGTGAGCCAAAGGCTTACAAATTAATTCTTTAATGCCTTTCAAAATGTTATTATCAAATCCATCAAGTCCTGGTGCACTACTGTTATGTAAAGAGTTTATGACTTCAATTATTTCCTGCTCAAGTATGGGTGAAAAATCATAGAATTAGGCATTCTTATATGTGGCTTATAACTAGTTACAATATCATTTATATTTTTATGTAAACCATCTGATATTTTCTTAGCCATTTTCTCTCCTATACTAACAAAGTAATCATTAATATGATTCAATAATAAATCAGGATTCTCTTTCAATGTTACAACATTATCTCCTATTTTTACAGCATTCAGTTGATTTTTTTTCTCCTGGTTTGCATCAGTGGCCTCCTTGATGATCTCCCAAGTTTTATTTATGTTATTTCCTGCTTCCTTGAATTTCCTCTTGAAGTGATCCTCTTTTGTTTTCTGGATAAGCGAAGTTAGTGTATTCCTATACAGACGGTAATGAGTTGCTAATTCTTGATTTTCTGGTTCTAACTTCCTCCTCTTATTCAAAAGATTCCTTGTTCTGATAGATAAGACGAGCCCTCTGGTAATCCATGGTTTGATGATTTTAATTTTCTTTTTTTGTCTGTAAAGCATAATATCTCTGGTAGATTCCAACACCGATTTTGCAGACAGTTCCGAGTTCAAACGCATTCCAACTTCGTGAATTCCGCATTCCATTAGTGGCGAGTTGGTCAACAGCTGACTTTTTTCCGCTGTTTTTGTCAGTAGTCGAGTTGGTCGTAGTCCAGTTGGTACTCCCCCCGTTCATTGCAGTGAAGCCAGATGCAAGATTAGCCAGTATCGGCCACTCGCGTAATAAGAATCAAACGACAAAAATGAGATTTGAGCGCCCTGAAATTTCATCCGTTCAATTTCATTCCCAATACCATTTACCTATCTGAATATTGATAAAAAGAATTCTATTTTAGTACATGTCACAAGTAATATTTTGAGATTCTAACAAAACGAGAAAATATTAATTACGTTGACTCCTTCAGCTTTATAAGAGGATTTATCCAACAATGTTTAGAAACTTTTGTGATACGACATTGATTCAAACCCTAATTGAGAATTTCTTTCATTTTTGAGGCAAGAAAGTTTCGAAAGCGGGAAAGTTGTAGATAAAGAACTGATCTAAACTTTATTCTCTATGATGAACAGGCCTCAGTAGTTATAATATTTTAAGCATATATAATATAATTTGAATTTTTCCGGTTGATAAATTAATATATAATTAACCACAATTAACCACAATGTATAATTAACCACACTAATCACAACTTCATTTTCAAAATGCAAATGAAAATTATCAGAATATTGGTAAAAGTACTGTCAAGAGATAAACAATTTTGAAACTACACCATCATACATGGGAATAGAACTTTAATAAATTGTCTTTTGAAATTAATAAAATATAATTTTGAAAACAAGTTATAAATTATCTCTTTTATTATTCTGTTGAAGGGTATTTCCATTATTGATGAGTTATCTGAATATTTAAATAAAACAAATAAAATTTGCTTTCACCACGTACTTTGTCACAATAATTATTTATGGTACGCTATGTAGTAGCCTAAGACCATAATTTATAAACACCAACATATGAGTAAATTTCCCTAATAACTAGAATTTGAATGGCTCACCTATAACATTTAATTTCAATAAGAATTATAACTTAAATTTTCGGTATAGTAGCATACACCATAACATTACAACTAAGTTTTCATCAAAGAATAATGTTTTATGTTATAAGGTTTCTAAGAAAAATTAATAATATAATACGAAATTTATAATAGAATAGGAAAATTAAAAATATCTGTTATGTGTTATTATCCTAATAAAAAGATTAATTAATTAAAATCAAATTCAATTTCACATCTTTTTGTCTTGACCTTTAAAATTCTGTTGAAGAGTATTTACATTATTGATGAGTTATCTGAATATTAAAATAAAACAAATAAAATTTGCTTTCACCTCGTAATTTTTCACAATGATTATTGATGGTACATGTAGTAAGACCATAATTATTTATAAACACCAACATAATATAAGTAAATCTCCTTTATAACTAGAATTTCAATTTACTGTAAAGTAGCATAGGCCTACACCATTACATTTCATTTCTGTTTTCATCAAAGAATAACTTTTTTATGTTATGGAGATTTCAAGAAAAATTAATAATATAATACAAAATTTATAACAGAATGTGAAAATTTTAAATATATATTATTTGTAGCCTAATAAAAAAAATTAATTAAAATCAAATTAAATTTTACAACTTTTTGCCTCTTGACCTTTTTAATATAAAAATTCTATAAGGTCAAATTTTGGGTTCTATTCTAGAAATTTCTTTATACTCATTTCGTCACACATGGGCACACACTGTTTTTCATCTGGAGTCATTGATGATGCCTTTGTCTTCAACTTTTCAAAAACTTCTTCAGAGAAAACTGGCTTAATATTGTGGACATTTACCCAATATTGAATTATTCGTATACATGGTAGTTTGAATCCTCGGTCTAGGAGAAACCGATACAATGAGGGTGACTTGTAATATATTGAAAGAGACAACATTTTTTCCTCTTCATTCCAAATGTAAGCAAGTGACAAAACAAAAATACAATAAGGGGCCCCAAATTGTCCAACTAAGGCCCTCCTGGGCCCATTTTTCATGTGAGGTATAATCATGCCCAGTATAGTCATGTGAAGTAGAGATCCAAGTAGGCAACATCTAGAACATTTCGAATTTCAACGTTTATTAACAGGGTCCCCTAATTGCCTCGGCTTTGGGCCATCAAAGGCCCTACGATGCTGATGGGTCCCAGTATTTTCGGAGCCCCCAAACACGGGTTTGAAGGTACTCCAGACCACTTGAATGAAGTTGACACAGTAGGCTTGAAAGGAGAAAAGGTCTCTTTTTTGCAGACAGGCTTCAAATGCTCATTTCTGTTACTGTTCAGATCTGATACCCCATAGAGTGTAATGTGATCGTGAAATTTGTCAGGCCATGAATCAATCAACAAATAATATGAGTGAAGACATGATAACCACAAATAGCTTAGAAATGCACTTTCAAGACCTGGAAAACAATTTTTTTCTCCGGTCGAGAACCCTCAGAATCCCCAATGTTTTGGGGTTCTATCACTCTACATGTCAATGCAAAATTACTATAAGTTGAAGTTTGGAATTGGATGTGGTAGATTGGAGTCTCTCTTTGCAAGTTGAATCAATTTCCTTAATTTGAAACCACTATAAATTGTTAAATTAGCTTCATAAAAGTAGTATTTATTGGATTTTATACAATTTTATACGATTTTAGAGGAACTATTTATCAAAATTTTCCCGGGGGAGGAACCCCCCTGACCCCCCGGGGGCCACCAAATCTTTGATAAACCCCCCCCCCCCCCCCAATGAAAAGATTTTTGCTACGCTACTGATTATGAGCTCCTCTTTATTAGGTATACATTTATGAGAGCAATACAGTATATGTCTAGTGGGTAGGATAAATTAATATACTGGTAGGCTTCTGCCATCTCAAAAATATAAAAATAGAGAGTCAATCTTACAACTAATATAATGAACGATAAAAAACTCTTTCCTTTCTTTGTCCAAAGTTGGAAATCTAAAGAACGACAAATTCTTGTGTGTAGTGGAGTGATTATTACAATTAGTATAGCAGCATTTACTACCACTCCTCTTTGGAGCCATGTTGCAAATCCACAACCAAGCAGTAAAAAACTAAATTTATTCACAAAAACTGCATTATGCACAATATAATATACTGTTCAAATACAACTATCTACAATGTACCTACATTTTCACTGCACACTGCACAGTGTTATCATGAAAGGTTAGAAAGGTAGAAAGGTTAGAATGACACCTGTCACTTGATATCGCTTGATAATTGCAAAATCCAGTTGCGCGCAAAAATGATGGGCCGATGAGTCGAGACGATGATTCACCACATCATGCAAGGCAAGGGGTTGGGAGGGGTGTGTGCGACACTGGCAACGACAGCGCGCGTCTCGTAGCGGCCGCCGTGCCAAGCTTGTTTTTTCATCAACAAAACCGGCTGAATATTCTCCATTAGGATTGCGCTTCTTATAGTATCTGTATTCATTGTAGGAACTAACTTTCTCGATCGCCTCACATGCACACATGTTATTGAAGTGGTTTCCACAACTATGAATTACCAGATCAGGAAGATTGAAATCTGAATGTGGATTTAAAGAGATTGGCATAAATTTAGTTTTAGCAATATTTAAGGAAAGGACATTTTGATCAAACCACTTCTTCAATACCATTAGATTGTGCAGAGCATCTTTCCTTACATCATCCCATGAGTTACCATTCAAAAAAACAAGCAAGTCATCAGCAAATAATTTCAATTGTCCCTTCAGTTTCAATTTTGAAATGTTGTTGATATAAATCAAGAACAAGATTGGGCCAAGAGTACTTCCTTGGATCACTCCAAAGTCCACATTACTAATGCCACTTTTGGTGTTGTGTATTGATACACTCTGTCGCCTATTCTCTAAATAGCTCTTGAACCAAGCAAGGGCAGTGCCTCTGACTCCTATGTGTTCCAACTTTTTTAACAGCTTGCTCCTATCAACTGAATCAAAAGCTTTCTTCAGATCTAGAAATACTAACATTGAACGTTTACTGTCTGAAATTGCACTATTTAGTTCTCTATTAATGTCAAAAAGTGCATCAGAAATATTTCGATCCTCTCTGAAACCGTACTGTGACGATATTAACTTTTCAAGTGAATTCAACGACTTGCAGTCAAATTTTAATTAAGAATAAGTAGTATTTTACTTACTCTGTATAGGCCGAACGTTTTCGAGTTGTTAAAACCCATCTTCAAGGCCGGGTAATATTAACAACGCAGTTCGTCATGGAACAAGAAATCCAGGAATTTAAATTATTAACTTGGAGCATTTCAATTAATCTCAAACTTGATTATTTTTCCACGTGGGACATTCAACAATTAAGAGACTAATATGGGTGTGTAGTAGTTTGATACTTTTAGGATTTAAAGTTTGCGTCTTCTGGATAAATTTTATCCAAATAGTGGTGCATCAGCTTTTTTTTGTTTATGAACACTTAAAACTAAGTTAATGATGTCAAGTTTCTTTGAAAATCTTACATTGATTAAAAAAAACGTTCTGAGATTTGGTTTTTGATTGCTGAAGGTCAATAACTTGCCAATACACTCTCTGAAATGACTATAATGTGAATGATAGAAGTTGTATGAACTGTGGACTATTTTACAAGTGGTATAAAATCATTTACAAGTTTGAAAATTTTACAAACGAGTTGTCGAAAATCATGGACTAATTTGTCAGGAAAAAATTCTTAACTAAAGCATCAGTAATGTCTTTTTGAGACGTTGATGGTATGGTATATTGCAATTATCTCGAAGAACAGCATACAAAGATCACTCTTGATGATATGTAATTAAGTAAATTGTGAAGCCAGCCAGAGAGAAACGTCGCGAATCTCAAATGAGAGGTCAGAGGTGTGATTCTCCAGCAGAACCTCATGCTGCCCATGGTGGAATGATACATTATCATGATACAGTATACATGAATGATACAGTATCATTCCACCATGCATGCTGCCAAATTAACATTGATAATTAACATTTAATTAATTCCATTGATAAATTAGGCTGGTAGGTACCGCCATTCTTTGTATAGCCCTGCTCTAGGATCCTCTCATTTCCATATTTATTTAATTCAATCACAGAAAAGATATAGAGTTGAATCTACATTCTGTTCTTCAATGAAAGAGGCATTACTTGAGAAGAAATTTCCAAACAACGACGATGCACCGGTACATCATATACGGATCAAAATAAATTATGATTCAACTAAAATTATCTTCCTGGATTTCTTGTTCCATGACGAACTGCGTTGTTAATATTAACTTTTTAAGTGAATTCAACGACTTGCAGTCAAATTTTTATTAAGAATAAGTAGGATTTACTTACTCTGTGTCTATAGGCCGAATGTTTTCGAATCTTGGAGATCCATTTTCACCGACCATATGGAGTCGGCGTAGCCGAGTTGCCTTATCGCTGGTCTGATAAGCCAAAGGTCCTGGGTTCGATCCCAGTTGAGTACAAGATATTTTTCTCGAGCCACTCCCGTGTTTCGGAGGACACGTTAAGCCGTCGGTCCCGGTTGCATATAAAAAAAAAGCAGTCGTTAAAAAACCGGCGAGGTGGAACTACCCGTAAGGGTCTCCCCACCACGAAAAGCCATACGAATTTACTTTTTACCGACCATATCATTCAAACTGGACACACTTTTACTGACATCACTACCAACCTACACATTCTACATATAAAATCTAAAGGACACGAACTCAACACCTTGGAACAATTTGAAATATACAAACACACCACACCAATAAACAAAACATCCTCAACGGAAAACTAAATTTTAAATCACACAAACTTTTTGATCACATTCTACAAAAATCACAATTCTTCTAACCAAAAAACTGACATCGATGATCAAGGAGGACGCCTCTGAAAATGGATCTCCAAGCTTCGAAAACGTTTGGCCTACAGAGTAAGTAAATTCTACTTATTCTTAATAAAAATTTGACTGCAAGTCGTTGAATTCACATAAAAAGTTAATATTAACAACGCAGTTCGTCATGGAACAAGAAATCCAGGAATTTGATATATATCATCACCATCATCCAATTCATTACCCACGCACAGGTCTCAGACCTTTGTGGGCTTCATCCTCCAAAAAAAAATATCATTTACACCTAGCCAGAAGGGATCCGCTCCTTGGACCCCCGAGGAAACAAATTTGCCAGCAGGCTCACAAACATTAAACTTGGGCGTATTTTTTGAAAAATCTCAAAAACCTTTCTTGGTACCCTTTTAAACTGGAAATTTGGCTATTATACCAATTTTAACAAAACCGGCCGAGTAGTTCTTGAAAGCGCTAGAAAACGTTAATTTTGAACGAAGTATTTTTTAATATGTTTATTAAGATAGTGTGCCATTAAGATTTCTCGGGGAGCTGAAATTAAATTTTTTCTTCTCTTTCTCTTCTAAAAGTTGTATAATTTCGATTTGTTTTTTGTTTTATTGATATTGCAGCTTCTAACCGTACTTTAATTATTTAATGGGATATTAGTTTACACAGTTCACTGTACGGATAAATAAATTTGAATATAAAAAAGATAATATAATAATAATAATAATAATAATAATAATAATAATAATAATAATAATAATAATAATAATAATAATAATAATAATAATAAATAATAATATGATATAATAATAATATAATATAGTAATATAATAATATAATATAGCATAACAGTAGTTCAACTACCTAAAAATATACATGTATAGTCTAAATAAGCATAACGCACCAGTAGAAAAAAACCAGTTCAATCTTCAAACAGTGTCACGGATAAATCGAGTGAAGGTAATCTCTGAAATTCTAACTTGTTTTTTTTTTTAATTTTTGATAATTGACCGGTTGAAATTCAAATTATGATTGTGGTTCAAGGTAGTTTACGATTAAAATTATCGACCAGCATTGGTTAGCAGGTATTTTACAACTTGAATAGTCTTAAAACTTGGATTTGCTTCTGTGAAAGCCTAAACGGTAGATCGTGATATTGATTTCGAATTAATTCAGTCAGTATCGCGAGGACCGATCTCGAGGAAGGTTCTTCTAAGCGTTCTAATTGTAGATATTTCAGTATTTAGAATAACTTTTGTTTTATATTTAATAGAATTAGTTATTTTCTTCGCTGTGGAAGAGTTGTTATTTTTTGTAGGAGGTTATACGATTGAAGGTAAGATTTTTAATTTTTATTTGTTTATTTGGTGTATTTGAGATTCTTTTAGAAATAGGCGAAAGTTTAATGATTATTCTTTCCTGGATTTCTTGTTCCATGACGAACTGCGTTGTTAATATTAACTTTTTATGTGAATTTAACGACTTGCAGTCAAATATTATTATTCTTTATTCAAGAATAGGACATGCAAAAATTGATATAAGTAGTTATTAAAAGGATTATTGCACTATTATAGTATGATATTAATTGAATGCAGTATCATAAAATAACACAGATACAATTTTTTTTAGCGTGAAGCCCGCTTAGTTCTGAGACCTTGGTAATCAGTTGGATGATGATGATTTATGTGCTGGACCAACAGTTTTAGGTGGGTTCCGAACTAGTGGTGGAGAATAATCGATAGTCAGCCACATCGATAGTTATCGATAGTCAACACCTTTACTATAGATAGTTTTCGATAGTTCACCTTTATACAACAAAATGCAAATACTGTATTAATTTATTTATAATTTTCTGTTATTAAACCAATATTCACAGCTTTCAAGTGTGATAAATCTAAAAAGCTTTATAAAATTGTAAAAACCGGCAGAAAATATAATCCAGACTGCAGACTCCCTTCCACACACAGGCTTAGCGCTTAGGCGAGTTGCATGTAATAATACAATAATAATTTCATATAAAGTTATGATTTATTTTATTTTATTGTAGGCCTACATGCTGAATTTTTGTGATTGTGTATTCTGTTTCTTTTTCATGTAAATAAAAATGATTAAAGCTGGGCATTCACGTTCCAACTTGCAGTACTGCTATAAATGGTCGATTACATTGGGATAGTTACTCGCTAAAACGAGTTGGCTACTCTGCCAGCGAGTATAAATGTGACCAAATTCAAAGTAGTCAGGCTCTCAACTTTGAATTTGGTCACATTTATACTCGCTGGCAGAGTAGCGAACACCAAAATACAATATTATTGTGGCCAAAGCCGCCATTTAATCATGCAGGCTGCCAGCATAACAGTTCAGATGAGATATATTGTAGATTGTTTTGATGAAATTTTATTGAATAATTGTTGGTAAACTTCATATTTTAATTTTGTGTTGCAATATTGTTTATTGTCTTTGAAATTCCATAGTATGAGGGTGATTCTGAAAATTAAATTTTTAATATTATTTTGCTTGGTATGCTGAGCTGCTGTAGCACGGTCGGTTAGTAACGTCCTACTCGCTACTCGCTTAGCGAGTAACTATGCCAATGTAATCGACCATTTATAGTAGTACTGCAAGTTGGAACGTGAATGCCCAGCTTAAATAGCTACATAACCTAAACGTTATAAAATACACTATCGAAAACTATCGATAGCGCACTGAAAACTATCGATTTTTTACCGATAGCCGGAACTATCGATAGTTATCGATAGTACTATCGATTATTCTCCACCACTATCCGAACCACCAGGAAGTGATTTACAACCCAATCGGTCACTTTTACAAAGAGGGCCCAGGAGTTCGTAGCTCATCTATGCTATTGAACTATATTGTAAAGTTATGATACATATTACAGCCTACTAAACTAATATAAATTAATATATTCTAATAGATCTTATTTTTTTTTTAGTTATTTTTTTTGAGGATGAAGCTCATATAGGTCCGAGACCTGTGCGTGGGTAATGAGTTGGATGATTGTACACAAATATCGAATAGCCACTTAAAAATAACAAATAGAACGCCTATAACAAAAAATACAAAAAATTGGTTCCAATTTCAGTACAAGAAGAGATACCACAAATTAATTGAATACGGTGCCATACTTCTAAATAATTTAGGTTACAATTAAATATTAGTAGGAAACTCTACAACATGCTACCACAGTTTTTAAAGTCTTGAAAATATAGAAATATTTAAAAAATATTTAGTTGATTAAGCTTTTTATAGTGTACAAGAGTTCCTTTCATATCATATTTAAGCATCTCCTCAACTAATTGATATAGTAATTATGGTAACTAGTGTGTAACACAGTATAATTATTGTTAAATAAGAGTTCATTTTTGGCTTCCTGATTCATCAGATTACTTTGAATCGAGTTTTGTTTTGTTTTAGGTTCTCCATTTAGGTTAACAATACTAAAGATTTGTCTATTTGAAGTTTAAATAGCGACGAGTTACATATTTCAAGGTTTTTCATAAGTTGAATATTTTTCTCCTCTGTGCAACACTTCCATGCTTGTTGTACCGGTCTTGGAGACCGGTATGGACAGTGTTTATTTTTTTAAGAGTGGGTCTATGTGTTTAAAACGTAAATCTCAGTTGTCTAGTTCCCGATTTTTACTAAATCTACCGGTATTCATTTTACTAAATTTTATATTTATAGTTTTACTGAATTTCTATTTGTTATTGATATATTTTTTATTGATTTTTAATAAAACAATTTATTTTGATTCTCAAGCTAGTAGGATTTATTGTTTACCATTATATACGCAATCTGAATATTTGCCTCGTTTCTATGTTGCAGTTTGTGAGGTAAAGTTTTAAACGTAATTAATTGTTGAAAATACTTTACTGGTAAACTTAACACTTAATTATTCATGTGTCAAATTTGCCAGTGAAGTATTTTCAACAATTTTTTATTGTGGATGGTGTCCACATGAGTCCGGAACTTGTGCGTGGGTAATGAGGTGAATGGGTGAATGATGAGAAACATCTATGGCTGAATGAGATTTGAAAAAATGTTCCGTTTTTCAGGAATCTATGGCGAAACACTTTTTTGCTTCATAGATATAAAAATATAATTTTGGTCCCCGAGGTGTATTTTACCTATAGTAAAATTATCAAACGTTTAAATAAGTTAGTTTGAAGTAACTGACAATTTAACAAACTTACAAATATACAGAAACAGAATTTATTAATTTCGAACTCCTTCAAGTGTAATTGATTTATATAATTTTTTCCATCAGTTATTTAACTGTTGTCAATGTCCGCCATTGCGGAAGTCTTCAGTATAAATTAATAGCTCTCTGAGGAATTTGAAATTAATAAATTCTGTTTAAAATAGCTTGTAGATGAGATCCCCCCCCCCCAAACCAAAAAAATAATCTTTGAACTCCCATATTTCACAAAATAATTTTAAAAAATTTCTTTTTACAAAATGTGAATCAAGTTATTCTGAATATTATTCTTATCTTTTATCAGGTTTTTATTTGTGAGGGAAGTAAACTTGTGACGCAGGTAGAAAAAAATAATAGCAAAAAAAACTATTAACCTTGGCAGACATTATTCCAGTCTGACGACTGTTATAAAAAATATACATAACCAGTCAGCCAGCTATATTTATAATTACTATATAGATATATATTAGCCAGCCGACTTTATAGTCTGTGTAGCATTCACGTTATTTATCTCCATCTCTCTCACTCCTACAGAGTTGAGTGCATCATCTGTATTATTTAAGCATATAGCTTTCAAAAGATTTATCAAGAAAATCCTTCAAAGCTTGATGAATATTTTCGAGTAATTAGAACAAGGTTTGGCAGAAGTTTTGGTTGGTTGAACATATTGAATGTGTTTTTCCTCTTTTTTTTGTTGAAGTGTAATTATTGTGAGCTGCAAAAAGCAGATAAATGGACCAGATTATAAGTAACTATTTAGTATTAACTTTTCATGTGAAATTTTACGACTTGCAGTCAAATATTTGTTAAGAATAAGTATAATAACTCACTTAATCTGGGCGAGCGCTTTCGAATCTATGAGATCCATCTTCAGAGGCGTGGGTTCCTAGATCATAGATTCGAAAGCGCTCTCATAGATTCTCATAGATTCTGGATCTCATAGATTCGAAAGCGCTCGGCCAGATTAAGTGAGTTATTATACTTATTCTTAACAAATATTTGACTGCAAGTCGTTAAATTTCGCATGAAAAGTTAATATTAACAACGCAGTTCGTCATGGAACAAGAAATCCAGGAACTATTTAGTCTTAAGGACTAAAGTAACTAACTACCGGTACACTAACAAAGTTCGTAGACTCTTTTCATTTTATGGTATTAAATGATTCAGGATTCTAATTATTCACTTCTACATTTACTCGATAGAGTAATTTTTTGGAGTTATTAAATTGCTGGATGTTGAATTTATCAAATCGCTGATATTCAATCTACTCGTACTGCTAGATTGAATGACAAAGAGTTCCCTTTTCCAGCTTACTTTTACTACTGTTACAGTTTTTCTATAGTTACTATTTACAGCTTATCATATGGGCTCTTTCTGTCACATATTAGGTATGCTATCTTAGTATGGGGTGATTCATCAAAAAAAATCTTGATAGGGCGTTTAAGATCCAAAAGAAAGTAGTTAGGTGTATAGAAAGAGTAAATAGATTAGATTAATGTAGGCCGTTGTTCAATAGACTTTGTCTCCTAACTGTACCCTGCTTATATGCGTATATGAAGCTACTTTATATGTAAAAAAGAGTTATATTAACAAAAATCTTGACGTACACGATTATAATACAAGAAGCCGAGGAGATTATCACTTAGTGAGTCACAATAGTAGCTTATTCAAAAAAAAACCTAGTTATATTGGTAGGAAACGCTACAACAAGCTACCGCAGTTTTTAAAGAGTTTTGAATATATAGGAATATTTAAAAAGCAATTGAAAAATATTTAGTTGATAAAGCTTTTAATAGTGTACAAGAGTTCCTTTCACATCAAAATTAAGTCTCACCTCAACTACTTGATATAGTAATTTTATTATGGTATCTAGTGTATAAGATATTTTACATTTATTGTTGATCTGACTTGTCTTATACTCCTTAATGGGAGTCTCCAAGACGTAATCTACAAAAAAAACTACCATCATCTTTTTAAACACACAAAAAACTGTTTCCTGTATTAGTAAATCCTTAAAAGTCAATATACCATAATTTATGGCTTTGTTAAAGTAATTGAATCAAAATTTGGCAAACAATTATTTTTTTATCGTTACCACTATAAGTTGACTACTATTTTGAATCCAAACTATTATTAGTAAATCAGTATTTTTTAGCAGAATTATGTTGGACAAATTTGGCATGAACATTTTCATAGTTTTATGGATTGCTTTCCTTTGGCCAACTCTACCAATACAATTTCTACACTTCTAATTAATTCTCCTACAGCACAATCTTTCAACACACCTGAAATGGATAAAAGTTAAATATGTATAAAAGTGTCAATATTCTCTATTGTTTTCTAACCAAACTATTGGTTACATTGTAGAATTTATTGCAAAAATTGTTTTCAGTTTTGCCAATATGGGTAAAAACCAAAGCATTTATCCCAAGAAATTAAAAAAATATAACTAAATTTTTGTCTTTCATAATAGGGGAGGAGTTTCATTTTTCAATCATTTAACACTCTTTTCAATTAGTATTCCCTAACTGGTGATTATAGTTTCGCCTCATTTGTCAATTTATCAGTACTTTTACAGTCAATGTCAATACAATTTAAAATATCAATATAAAATCAAAACTGACACTGTATTTCTATTTTATATATGATTTTTACTCACTTATACTGGAGATACTGAAGGGATGCATTTCACTTCTAAAGAGAAGCTTCATCAGCCTCATTCTCTTTAGTTTTGAATGTATCCCTCCAGTATCTCCTGTATAAGTAAGTGAAAATCATACATTAAATAGAAATACAGTATCAGTTTTGATATTAGATTGTTCATCAAGTATTTCATCATGGAAAACATCACAGATTAAAATATAAATATCAATGATAACATTCAAGACAGTACCGTATGTTTTCATGATGTTCAAAAATCATAGAGTTCCACTGGAGACAGATTCATAAGTAATACAAAACTTAAGCTTGAAAAATATACCAACCAACTGATTATAGTGACATTTTTTCTTGAGGAACGTTTTTCCCTAAACACACCAGTACAACTCCAACAATTTCGCCTAATGTCAATCTCATTCATATTTTAAATACACATACTTTAAAAAAAAATTGTGTCACGACGTCTACAATGGCTCAATAACTCTCTTGGGACTACAGTGATAAGAGAATTTCCCAGTTATGACAAAAGTAAGATTATTAAAACGTGAACTAAATAGAATCAACAAAACTAAACACAACCAAAAGGTCTACTCACATTCAAATTAGCTCTTGCATGCAGAAAATCGTAACCTGAAAAAAACAGTTTATTTCAAAAAGATTACATCATGTGGTTGCGACAGGTAAAGCCCAAAACCGCACTCCACAAAACATACACAATAGTTTGAACTAATGAAAAGTTTTACAAAAAATCAAGAATAAAGATATTGTCGGTTTTTTATAGTGAATCATTTCAGATTTACCGATATAGAAATATATACTTAAATATAGAATACCGTTCAGTTGGATTTGAAAGATTCAAAGGAAAAAAAGAAAGAAAAAAAGGAAAATATATATGATAGGAGGAAGAGAGCTTCAGTTCTACAATAAATAAAAAAATGTCAAAAGAACAAAGATCTTGGCTTCAATAATATAGAGCATGATTTTACAAACGCTAAAGAGGACTGAAAATATCAACATCACGTGACACAGAGTTGAAAAGTCTCATGGATCGATTGATAGGCGAGTTGAAATCCGATAATGTTCTAGATCTTGGAATAAAAAAGGAAAAATATCTTCTACGTTGGATAGCTGGCACATAGAAATTCAATCTCTCCAAATAAAAAGAATGCTGCACATGACCATTGACCACCTTATATAAATGTATGATGGCTTGAACGGCACGCCTAGATTTCAATGTTGGAATCCTGAACATACTTCTGAGATGAGAAGTTGAAAAAGCAAAATGAGGATAGAAGCCAAATATTTTGAAATATAAATAACGAAGAAACTTGTTTTGAACCTTCTCCAAAGAATCAGAATATTCAGCATGATACGGATCCCAAACAATCGAAGCGTATTCTAATCTACTTCTCACCAAGGATTTGTAGAGATATAAATAATAGAATCTAAGTCCCTTAAACTTTTACAAGTTCTAATAACAAAACCCAAGAGCCGATTAGATTTATTTAAAATATGCTCAATATGGGAAGTAAATTTGAAGTCATTTTGAAAATAGACTCCTAGATCTTTACAGGACATTTTAACAGGAAGAGCTGAATTATTAAGCATATAAGAAAAGTTGAAAGGGAAACGTTGTCTTGAATATATCATCATGCTTGAATTATTAACATTAACTTTTAGGCCATTTGTAGAGCTCCATTCAGTAATACTATCAAGATCTTTCTGCAATAAATGACAGTCATCTAAATCACTAATATTTTTATATACCTTAACATCATCGGCAAATAGAAGGCACTTTGAGTTTTTTATTACATGTGGCAAATCATTAACCATGACCAAAAATAAAAGCGGACCCAACGAAGTACCCTGAGGAACACCAGATATGTTTATGTAGAGATCAGAATCTGAACCATCGTAGGAAACAAAATGTCTTCTATTCCTTAAATAAGTTGAGAAAAAATTTACTGTTGACTCTGATATATTATATGCTTGCAATTTGTAAAGAACATCATGGTTTACAACATCAAAAGCCTTCTGAAAATCGATATAAATAACATAACCCTCCCAGAAGACTCCAGACCCTGTACAACATCATTAGAGAATTCAATGAGATTCGTGGTAGTCGATTTACCTGGCAAAAATCCATGTTGCTGCAAATTAAAACAGTTCTTCAAGTGTTTGTTAACACACTCGAAAATAACATTCTTGAAAACCTTTGGAAAAACATTAGACAAACATTACAAACAAGTCAAATTTAGTTATTTTTCATGTGGTTGAATATTTAAAATGATCCGGATTTAAATGCTTCCTGAACAAAAAAATGATTGGTTAAAATTACAACAATTTCAAATGTAAACATCCAATGAGTCTAATGATATTATTAGGAAGTTGTACACAAATGAGCCTTCCTGCTCATAACTTGTTTGAAACACTTTACAATTTTGAAAATTAGTTGGTTTTTTTGAGAAAACTGGTAGACCATAATAATAGTGCAGCAATTATTGCTGCAATTGTTTAGGCATCAAACAGTTTGTTGTGTATCTTGATACAGAAGTATTTTGTAGCAAGATGCATGTTGCATGAGAAACTTCAAAAATGAATGATTGATGCTATTGATGTTATGTAATTTTTCAGTTTACATGAGTGAGGACAATCTTATGTTATGATTAGTTTATTATTTTATAATAATATAACTTTAAAATAATAATAATGCGCTTATAGCATTGTGAAATATTCTACTATTTGTATCAATGTTCTTGGAAATAGATATCGAATCAAATCGTTATTACACAAAAACCGAATACAAATAATATACAATAATATTATATACAATTTCACACACAAAAAGAAATACAGTATTATTATAAATGTGTGCTACACGCCGACAAAAGTAAAAACTTGCTCGCCGACGTGGAGTCTTATCAACAGAACTTCTTTACTTCCATATTAGTACTTAAGTGAAAAAAAATTATTGTCTGTTATAGATGAATTGAATTGAAAGAATCTCATAGATAAAATTGTACGCATATATCACAGAAAATATTATAAAAAAACTATTCACTATTATTATCATATGCATTCTATATTCGAATATGATTGATCACATTTAAAATTATATGAAAACCTGATATTTATTTGGAAGTGATAGCCAAGAGCCGTAGCTGGTATCTGTTCAATCAGAAATAAGCTAAGAGACTCCTAGGCCATCTTTGTAAGGGTGACCGATTGGATTGGCCAGCAAAAAAACTTCTCTGCTGTAAAATCACTTTCCGGTGGTTTGGAACTCACCTAAAACTGTAGGTCCAACTCATCAATCACCATCATCCAACTCATTACCCATGCACAGGTCTCAGACCTATGTGGTCTTCATCCTCCGAAAAAAATTCTGTGATAGATTTTTGTTGTTTTTCCGGATTTGTCGTGATGTTTTCCACGACGAAATACTTGATGAACAATCTAATATCAAAACTGACACTGTATTTCTATTTAATTTATGATTTTTACTCACTTATACTGGAGGGATACATTTCGCTTCTAAGGAGAAGCTTCATAAGCCTTAAATTTAAATAGAAATACAGTGTTTCGAAAGAGAAACTTCTTCAGCCTTAAATTTAAATAGAAATACAGCGTCAATTTTGATATTTATCATTTAATTCGTCAATAAATTCCTTAACTTTTCATTCCTATTTTCTATAATTATTGTCAACAATTCAAACCGTATCAAAAGGATACAGAGCAGCTCTATCTACAACCAAACTACGAGCAGTTCTTTCAATAACCGAGACAACAATGTGATTGCACGAGTGTTTATTTTGGTTAGTCGCGTTTCACGTTTAGTTTTCAGTTTCACCTGTCAGCTGTCTCAGAGTAGACAGAGTTACGGGTCTGTTCTCTCTCGTACTCTCTCTCACCTATTCTAGCTCTCTCTCTCACTCTAGTCTAGCTGATAAAGCTTTAATCCGACTTTGACCACTGCTGCATAGTTTATTAGTATCGTCGTTTTCCGACAATATTAACAGTTCCGAAAGTACGTCGAATCTTTTGTAAGGTGTTGCTGAGCCGATTACGATAGTACAAAATACTTCTAGGACGAAATACGTGAGTAATTCTGTGGTTTTCTGTATTTCTTGCTGAAATTCTTTTTGTTTTTAATTTAATAATAGTATTGTGTGACCTGGCTGGCTCAGGTCTGGTGTCAGAGTTCTTAGGTCGCACCTGAACAAAGTGTTTTACTTGTGAATGGGATTTATCACTCTACAATTGTCTTTAAAAAAAACAATTTTGTTGTTTTTCTCGATTTGTTCATCTTCACAGTAAATTCTGTATTTTTCTCAGAAATTTCAATGTATTTTTTTTCATGGGGTTTATCATTTGTATTTCTTGATTTTTCTATCTTCAAAGCAAATTTCGTATTTTTTCTCTTATATTTCAATGTATTTGTTCTCTTTGATGGGGGTAGTCTACTGAAAATTGTTTAAAAAAACAATTGTCAAGTAATTTTGTAATTGTATTCTCATATTTTTCAATATTGTTGTTTTGTTTCTGTGAAAAGTTCTTGGGGGTTTTTCCACTCCACAAAACATGTACCAAGCCAGGGGCGGATCCAGGATTTTTGTAAGGGGGGGGGCGCACCCTAGGATATTTATAAGGGTGGTATGGAATACCCTGCACAAAAAGGCGGTCCGTAGTACTCGCCCGGAAAATCTTTTATATCTTAAATGCTAGAAATATCTTTGTAAGGGGGTTATGGAAAAACCCCCACGGGAGGGTGTCCAGGGGATCTCCCCAGGGAAAAAATTTAATTTCAAATGCCTATAGAGATTACTTTTTTGAAGCACTTAAACTGAAAAATTGCCGTTAGTTTTGTACAAAAATGATTATTGTATTAAAGCAAAATTTATTGAAAGTTATCATGATCTGACACGTGTTCAGACCTGAGATCTTATTGAAAGTAAGAAACAATAATAATTGTTCTATTCAACGAGGTAGAGCCAGTAAGAAGGGATATAATATCTAAGTTTTTTTAATTTCCTCAGTGCTTTTCATCCTTACTTGAACTGTTGATGTCAATGACGATAACAAAGTTGCATTTTATACCAGCGCTTAACTTTTGTAAGTAGTATTAGACGCATTTAAGGACCTAAGTCATATACTCAGCGAATAGAGAATAGAAACTGCTGTACAGAGTACACTACATAGAGTATACAGAGCGAAACGGAGTAGGCCTATGAATTCTCTGTTTGCTGAAGATGGTACACTGGTCTTGAAACGCGTGCGCTACTACTCACAAAAATGTAAGTACGTTTAATGCAAGTTTATAATCGTAATTAGCATCGATATCTTTTAGGTATATTATTTATGTATTTGAAATTAATACTAGTCAAGCATAAAGTTTAAGTATATTTTAAAATAATAAACACAAACCACCAGGAGGCCACGTTAAAGTAATTTTATCCAGCTCTTGCATCATTGTTAATTGGTGATCCGGACCTTCATTGATTCTGTAAGAAAATTAGAGCCGGCTTACTTGAAACTATTCCCATTCCCCTATGTTTCATCATTTATCTTTCCTGAGTTGGGCTACCGTACAAATAGGGCACCATACTTAAAAATTTCCATTGAAACGGGTTTTGGGACACTCCCTGAAACCTTTTTTAAAAATAAAACAATTCCTCTGAAATCACATTTTAAGCGATTTTAGATATGAATTCATCTATTTTGAAAATTCAACCCATGTTATGTGTCAAAGTAAATTTCATCAAGCTCTTGCGTTATTGTCAAAGTGTGATCCGGGCCCTCATTGTTTAATAAAAGTATTAAATTCAGGTATTAATACTCTGCTCTTTTTGATCCTCCACATTTTCTGATTCTGGTAGCCTACTGTAAATACTATACTTGAAAATTTCTTCTAAAAGGAGATTTTGGAGTTGCTCTATATTATTAATTTTTTAAGTACCATTTTATCGAAGTCGGTTTCTTTTTTGTTGAAAAAATAATCAATCTAATACCACATTTTTATCGAATTCAGACGTCTTCTTTTGTCAAATGTTGTCTCTAAAGGCTTCTTAAAATTTGAAAATTTATTTTATCTCTGGGGGATCTATCCATCCGATTACCTTATAGCTAAACCACTGTTATGTTACATGAACAATGTATGAATAAAAATTAATAAATTTTTAAAACGTGTGTAACATTATAAAAAAATTAAACCATGTGTACTCATTATACACTTACAGTTAGTTATACATAGACACTACATCATACAACCTACAACTATGCATAGTGAATTATTCAAATTAAAGTGATGTTGATATTCAAAACTTAAATTTTTTCTAATAATTCGAAAAATTACAGTTTAATTTTGCCCCCCCCCCCCAGAATTATATGCCCCTAGCTTTGTCCGGGGCATATTTATAAATCCAGCCCTGGTGAGGGGACACCAAATGGAGAAACAGCCGAAATAATCATGTCTACCTTTTTAAATAAATATGACTAATGACAATATTATTTTACAGTAGTCTTATTAATTTTGGATATCTACCATAACATCACTATCACCAATACAAATTAGATTATTAAAAGGATGTTGAAGAAAAATAATGATTTCGAATCGGTTGGATTTTTATAGATGTATAAAGTATGTAAAGATGTATCATTTTTCACTAGCATTACCCATAAAATATATTTTCACACTACCTCAAGGGGGGGGCGCGCGCCCCCCGCGCCCCCCTGCTGGATCCGCCCTTGTACCAAGCTTGTTAAGTGAGTAATCTATTAAATTTATTAGATCTACCACGTGTTATATGAGTAACTTTGCAATTTCTGATTATTTTGGTTGAAGTAGGCTACTTCCAATCGTTGACTCATTGAAGTGTTTGGTCACTTCGAATTTGTTTTAAAATAAAACATGTTCCACACGTGGTATGTGAATAGCTTTGTAATTTTTCATCTTGTGAGAGGGTTTTGTCACTCCTTAATTGTTAAAAAAAGAAACATTTAGGTGTACCACGTGTTATGTAAATTTTTAATTTTTTTTTTTTTTGTAAAACTTCTAATTTTTGACTCATCAAAGTGTTTGTCACTTCGCAATTGTTAAAAAAAAACAAGTAGCACATGTGGTATGTGAATAAGTTAGCTTTGTAATTTTTCATCTTGTGAGAGGGTTTTGTCACTCCTTAATTGTTAACTTTTCAAGAAATCCAGGTCCTTAATTGTTAAAAAAACATGAGGTGTACCACGTTTTATATGAATAACTTTGTAATTTTGTTTGTGTAAAACTTCTAATTTTTGACTCATCAAAGTATTTGTCACTTCGCAACTGTTACAAAACATGTAGCACACGTGTTATGAGGTTAATTTTGTCGTAATTGCTCATACTTTCCGTTACAGTTCTTTTAGTTTTTGACTTGTGAAAGGGTTCTGTCACACCAAAATTGTTGAAAAACTAAAATAGGTGACATTAGAATAAACTAATAAAAGGACATTTGAAAATGAATCCCCACGATTCGAAAACGTTTGGCCTACGTGACTAAAAATATAATTTATTCTTAATTAAAATTGACTGCAAGTTGTTGAATTTACCATAAAAAGTTCTTGTTACGGAACAAGAAATTCAAGAATTTATTAGAAGGGGTTTTCAATATTTAGGGTGCGTTCACAGTAAAAACCCAGTACTCAATTAAAATCACCATCGCAAAATCAAACACATGTTTTCAAATAGGGGTATAGAAGCTGCTCTAATCTTAAGACACTAGCAGAGTGGAGCATCCAATACTCGATGATAATCACCATCGCAAAATCAAACACATGCTGTGGAATGGTGGATGACAGATAGGAGCAGTGTGAATGCCAACATTCTTCAGCATGTGTTAGATTTTGCGATGGTGATTATCATTGGATGCTTAACTAGGCAAGCACCCTAAACTACAGTTAATATTTTCAAATTATTGGTGTAATTAATTGGAATAATATTTAATTGATATTAAACACGTTTCTCTGTGATGTTATTTGAAAATTACCACAAAATATTAAAAAGCAACTTGACTTTTAATAAAAATATAAACAATATTATTCTTTAAAATTAAAAATAAATTTTAAAAAATTTAATTTAATTTGGGGATTGAGTTATTTTGTAATAAAAATTTATTAAAGGGATTCATACTTTATTAAATTATATTTTTTTAAATACTCTGCATTGAATAACTTTTTATTGACAAGATAGCTACACAATATAAGTTACTCCCTATTAATATTAATCGACTACGCATTAATTCATCAATCAAAATTCAAATCGATAATTTTATCAAGGATGAAGACCGCATGGGTCTGAGACCTGTGCGTGGGTAATGAGTTAGATGATGGTGATTGATGAGTTGAACCTACAGTTTTAGGTGGGTTCCAAACCACCGGGAAGTGATTTTACAGCAGGGAACAGAGTATTTTTTGTTGGCCAATCCAATCGATTACCCTGACAGAGAGGACCCAGGTGAGCGTTGCTTACCTAATCTTATTGAACAGATTCCTGTTACGGCTCACGGCTACCACTTCCCGTTAATTAAATATAATTATTGTTATAAAAAGATATGATATAAGTTTGGGGAGGCTGCTACAATTGTCATCTTGAGGAACTCTTCGTAATGCAGAAATTAATAATTAAAACAATTTTGAAGCAACCTAGACTATCAAACTAACTTTAATATTCACTGAATTTCAGGTAATGACTGTCATAACTGTACATTATGAATAATTTTTTTTTTTTTTTTTTGTAGATTACGTCTTGGAGACTCCAGTTAAGGAGTATAAGACAAGTCAGATCAACAATATTATACGCTAGATACCATAATTACTTTAATTAGTTGAGGTAAGGCTTAATTTTGATGTGAAAGGAACTCTTGTACACTATAAAAAGCTTTATCAACTAAATATTTCTTCAATTGTTTTTTAAATATTTCTATATTTTCAAGACTCTTCAATAACTGCGGTAGCTTGTTGTAGAATTTCCTACCAATATAACTAGGTTTTTGTTTGAATAAGCTACTATTGTGACTCACCAAGTGATAATCTCCTCGGCTTCTTGTATTATAATCAAAATTTAGGTTAATATCATTCGTTTCTACATATAAAGTAGCTTCATACACATATAAGCAGGGTACAGTTAGGAGACCAAGTCTCTTGAACAACGGCCTACATGAATCTAATCTATTTACTCTTTCTATACACCTAACTGCTTTCTTTTGGATCTTAAACACTCTATCAAGATTTTGTTTTGATGAATTACCCCATACTAAGATAGCATACCTAATATGTGACAGTAAGAGCCCATGGTAAGCTGTAAAAAGTAACTTTTTGTCATTCAATCTAGCGAGCTGTCACAGGACAAATACCCCAGATGAAATTTTACTACATATTTTCTCAATGTATGGAGTCCAGGTCAATCGTCTATCCAACATATAACTCCTAGAAATGCAATATTTTCTTCGTGGTCTAATTGATTATCGTTTACAAACACGTTTATAGCCCTATCTTCATTTAAATTATGTTTGTTTTTGAATTGAAGGTATTGGCATTTTTTACTATTTATACATAAAGTACATAAATACATAATTAAGAACAAAACCACTATCCCTTATGCCAATACAGTTTGAGACAAAATTCAAGTAAATTTCAGATCTATAAAACCAATATTGAATCAATTCACAGCTAATATAGGCCTACATAAGTACTAAAAAAAAACAAAATTCCCAATCAATACCTCAGCGATAGTACAATAAACAAGAAAATGAATAATGAAATCAGCAATTGGATCATGAGCAACTACTTTTCTGTTTTTTGATTTTGGAAAAATAGCAGTTTTAACTTTTCTTTTCGCCTATTAAATCCTTTCCTTTCTTCTCCTTCTTCCTCCTACCGTAATATTATGCAGGGCCGCCCCGAGGTTAATAGGCGCCCGGGGCGAGATTTTGATATGCGCCCCCCCCCCCCAAGTATAGCGCGGTAAGGTACAAAATAGCATCCAACTATACAAAGTATTTTCAAAGTATTGTAGTTATTGAGCAATTGTATTTTTCAAGCAAATTTGTACGACCTTTCGCACATCTGCGCTAGAATGTTCCTTCTTTTGACAGTTCGTTTTCACTCTGTGATACCTTAGGTTAGGTTTTCATGTTTATGTGTTGACTCAAGTCTTTTGAACTTCTTAGTTGCTTTTAGATGTTTCACTCTTATTTTTCTCGGTAAAAAACCGATTATATTGTGACTCACAATAATGTCGGGGCGGTAATCCTTATACGACCGCGGCGCCCCCCTAGCCGCGGCGCCCGGAGCGGCCCTGATATTATGAGAACCCCTCCCTAGTATGTGGGCAACCATAGTTGGAAGGGGTTTCCATCTGCACTTATATAGTACATTACTATTATTTCAAATAGTTAACGGATTTTACTTTTGTATAATTTTGGATTTCAGTTATTGTATTTTAAATTTTTGCATGACTTGAATATGTGTGTTTTGTTTTATAAATAAAACAAATAAAAAAGAAGATTGTTTTCAAATTTCGGAGTCACTATAAACTGTTTCATATTATTCATGCCATCTCTATATTATAATAGACTACACCAATCTATTTTATAGAACAACTGTATGTTTACTTTTAAAATACGACATGTCACATATGCTACCAAGCATTGCTTGAATATGTAGTGCAGTTTGATGCAAATAAAAATGAAATGAGATACCATGCCATTCCATGTTGTTATTCAAATGATAGCTTTTGATTTCATATAATGAATGATAAAATGAAGATGAAAAAATAAATGAATGTAACCTTCGAATTGACAGTCACAACACATTAGTTCCTAAACGACCAGTCATTATTGAAAGGTTAATAAACCAAATCGACGTTGTCGTTGATATTCGTAGTATGCAATTATTATTCGAAAATTTCACAAGGCATTGTCCGACTTGGAAATGAATTGATTAGTCGATTGCTATTAATATTCAGTTTCGTTGAGGTTGAGAATACTGTCATTTCATTCCAGACTGCACTAATAATGATACTGTTACGGGTTCTAATGTCTAAAATAAGGCTGGCAACACTAAGGTTCACACTTGCACTATATTTACACAAATTAGTCTATTTACACAAATTAATATTGTAAGTTCAATTGATTAAATAAAAACAGATCAACAATTGACAAGCTAATACTTATTTTCAGTAATTATTTACAAGAATCAATGAATAAGTAATTACAGGCTGATCAATAATAAAATAAACCAGAGTCCAATAATCTGTACAATAATGCTTACATAATGCTTAATAACTAATCACTTACAAAAACACAGTCCAATTCGTTATTTGACAGTCCCAAATAATATCACTTAACACAACGTCTTTAAACTATTAGTAAGCTGCATAAACAGTAAACACTTGTCTCTGCACTTGACACTGTCTAAAGACTGATTAAAGCCCTGTTTACTGCACTGGCACTGGATTGTCTCTCTCACGAGATCTGTAATACAATCTGTCACGCAGGTTTGTAAAACCACAGATTACAGAACAACGTTTAGTTGTCTGTGGTAAAACTAACTGTCACACAAACTTTTGTAAGACTCAACTCAATGGTTCACATGAGCTCCTTTATATACGAGATAGTTGTCATAATTCCAAGAACTGGAATCACCAGATGCTTCGAGAAGGCCATAGAACATGATTTTGATTGTTCAAGAAGAATGTAGAATTGACGAGAAGATCAATTGAGTGAGAAAGTTGCAGACTTGAAGAATAAGAGTGACAAAGACATCTAACGAGAGATAATGAGAAAAATCAGATTGCCTGCTGCATCTGTCCATGAAAACAATGGAATGATATAAATAGAACAAGTGCGTGATTAACTGTTTTGTTTGCTTTTGTAACAATACGGTACCTATACAAGTAGGCAAGCTCCGTGACTTGTAACCTTGGAGTACCGGCTGTACCGGGTTCAAAATCTGACAATTTTTAGTACTTGAATATTCCAAAATCCAAGTAATTTAAAAATTTTAAACCTCTATTTTTGTATGATACATGAAATATCCCAATAACTGCATTAGTTTCAAACTTTTAACATGTTTTATTTTTTATTTCAAGTTCATTTTAGGCTAGACTATAGGCGATCAGAAGTTGGCCGAAAGATCGATCGTCGCGAACTCTGGGCGGCATAAATCGGCAGCAGTGTAGTGAGTTAGTTGCATTATTTATAATGGCTAACATTGGGAAACTTATCATAAAAACAGGATTTTAAAAAGTCAATTGCGATTTTTTAAGGAAATCTAATCTAGAAAAAGGGAAGAACCTTGTAGAGAGTAATCATGTTTTTGATGTGGAGGAGTGCGAGGGTATTATAAATGGAAAATTTATGAGACAAACTAGCTTCAATGCTGTTTTACAATCTTTTTGTCAAAAAATTTCCACTTTGTTTATCAAAAGTCAACTGCTTAGAGGTGGCAACTGCCTAATTCCGCCTCTGCTTACAATAAATTGATATTTTACAACAATAACGAAAAACATGACCTCAAAGCTGTTATTAGGATTGATTATCAATCACACAAGTGCATAGAAAACGTCTAATTTTCATCAATCAGCAATCTTTTACACATAAAATAATTTGTAAATATAATATAACTCACTTAGTCCTTTGAACATTAGAGATCCATTTCTCCCATCTATCCTTTTCGTAAGGTCGACCAGAAAATGAATAAAATGAAACACCTTTTCCTTCTGTATTATCATAGGTATTACTGCACCCATATACACAACACATAATACGGCTCTTGGGAACTTTTTGTATGTTTGTCTAAAGAAATATTTTTTCGAAAAAACGTATTTGAAGTGAGACAATTTAGCACACGAATTAATGGCGATCAGATTTTGACTCACTAAGTTAGTGCAAGGTCCTCCGCTCGGAGCGCTGTCGGTCGATCTTCAGATCGCCTATAACTGAAACCTAATGACTGAAGAAAACTCTTCTTGTTCTTGTTCTTCTCTATTCTTCTTCTTGCGTTTTCTTTTTCTTCTTTGCGTGTGATCTTTGTTTATAGTTTACTTTCATTAATTTATCTATTCTATCTTGTTAAACGGCGAGCTGAAACTACCCGTAGGATCTCCCCATCATCAAGAGTAATACGCTAATAACAATAAAAAAATCTGTCGATTTGTCATCAAACAACGGTTTATCTTTAGGATACCATTTTTGTTCATTCTTGACTGCCATTGGTTAGCTCCTCCCATTGTTACACTAAGTGGGTGTGACAGGCCTCTGCCCAACAGCCAATCACAGAACAGCTTAGCATAGTTCAGCCTACCAGAGGCAGGCATCCATTTTGTTAGCCAAATGGAATCACTCCTTGAATAAATGCATAAATAATGTAACTCTTGTCATTTTTTAGTTTCAATTTTCAGATTAAGATTGATCAGTGCCAAAAATAGTATTTTCAATACAATAATAATAATAATAATAAAGAAGTTGAAGAATATTCTAATATAGAGACAGATATGAGGAAAAGACACTTTAAATGTTATGGTCACATCATTCTATGAAGTGATTTTATTGTATCAAAAATCCCCATACAAGGTCTTAATTTCAGCCAATTGGTTTAGTCTAAACACAACAATAAAAAACATTTTTTAAATTCATGTACAATTTTATAAATTATGTTCTCAAAGATTGTATATGATTCATCATGAGGCTTCCAGACCATAGACTAACTAACAAAAAAGATATTAAACTATGTAGCGTCACTTGTCAATGGAGGAGAATGGATACGAAATGTGAAAAAAGGCCTAGTACTGGCCAAAATAACCAACAAAGAAATTTCCAATAAAAAACCTTCAGAATAAGACCTGATAAATGGGAAGTTATACCAGAGACAAAACCTCCAAGAGTTGGAACAAAATGGAGCGGAGAGAGAAAAGGTGAATTCGCACAAATTATGAAAAGCTGGCGGGCAAACAAGAAGAACAAATTAAAAAAATGAACCAACTTTATTCATCGTCTTCCATGGGAGTTTTACGTTTGATAATAATAATATGAGCTAGGACAAGTACTCAAAAATATAAAATTCCAGCAAAGCTCAGAAGACTGGTAAGGATGACCTTGGATGAAACTCAGGCCACAGTAAAGGTTGGCGGTAAATGCAGTCAATCGTTCGTTTTTGGAACTGGTGTGAAACAGGGAGATGGATTGTCTGCTGCATTATTTAATATGGCCCTGAACAGTATTAAGATGGACCCCAAAGGCAACATATTTCACAAAATGTGGCAGCTGTGTGCATATGCTGATAATATAGCTTTTGTAGCACGCAGCACAGCAAGGCAGCCATCCAAGAAATTTATCATATAATTGAAAGAGAAGGACATAAGATTGGATTGATGGTGAATGAAGGTAAAAGAAAATACCTCAGAATATCACCAGGACAATCACGACGTGTACCTCAAAACTTGAAAATTGGCAACAAATCATTTGAGGGTGTGAAAGGATTCAGCTACCTGGGTGTGGAGATGAACTGTGAGATCGACATGTCTGAAAGCATAAGGAAAAGGATCCAAGCAGGAAACAGGGCATATTTTGCAAATAAAAAACTAATTCATAGCAAGCTAATTTCCAGAAGAACCAAACTCACTATTTATAGGATTTTGATATTTCCCATAATGACATATGGATCTGAGGTATGGACAATTACAAAGAAAGATGCAGAAGACCTCAGAGTTGCAGAGAGAAAGATTGTCCGAGGCATTATGGGACCCGTAAGAGATGGTGATGAATGGCGAAGAAGGAAAAACAGCGAGATAGTTGACTGCTTGGGAAAAGAGGACAAATTTATAAAGGCACAGATACTCAGGTGGCTAGGGCATGTCGAAAGGATGGATAGCACACGGTTGCCAAAAATTGTTTGCAAGAAGGCGGGAAGGAAGACCAAAGAAGAGATGGCTAGATGATGTTCTAGACGACCTACGCATCATGGGAAAGAGAGGATTGAGATCGAGGGTGGCAGAGAGGGATTGGTGGAGGGGCTTGGTATTGGAGGCCAAGGTTCACGATGGACTGTAGCGCCAGATAGTAAGTAAGTAAGTAATAATAATATCAATACATAGCATCACTTGTTAACGGAGAAGAATGTTTTACACAAAATGTTAAGAGACAAAGAATCGTCGAAAATCACCAAGGAAGAAATTTATATGAGAAACAATTTTAGAATAAAAAGTTAAAAACGGGAAGTTAAACGTGAAACAAAAGCTCTGAGAATCGGAACAAAATGGAGTAAAGAAGGAAAAGCTGAATTATCGCAAAAAAATAAAAAACTGATGGGAAAATACAAAAAAACAAGAAGTCCCAAATATGACCCGGATTTACTTAGCGTCTTCCGTCCTGGGAGCTTGTTTTCATATAAATTGGTGCCCCCGGAGGCGGCGCCCAGAGAGGATAGAAGAACTCTAAAGATAGAAGAACTCTATTCTCTCTGGCGGCGCCCCCTAGCTGAACGGTGAAGGCGAACGAAGTGAGCCTGCCGACCAGTAACTAAATATTACTATGTTTATTGGAGTCGGCGTAGCCGAGTTGGCTTATCGCTGGTCTGATAAGCCGAAGGTCCTGGGTTCGATCCCAGTTGAGTGCAAGATATTTTTCTCGAGCCACTCCCGTGTTTCGGAGGACACGTTAAGCCGTCGGTCCCGGTTGCATATAAAAAAAAGCAGTCGTTAAAAAAAACGGCGAGGTGGAACTACCCGTAAGGGTCTCCCCACCACGAAAAGCCATACGAATTTATTTTTACTATGTTTATTACTATATATTATATATTAATAAATATTACTATAGGAAACATTTAAAACCAATATGTGAAGCTTCTACATAACCTTTTACTGCGATTGTTACATAATCATATCTATTACTTGTAGCCTACGTAATAAATGCATCTCTCTATTACGGATGAAATGCAACAATAAAATTGAAGCATATTCACAATTTAATCAGGTTTGTTCAATTAATTCTGATGTAATAATTTTAACCTTGTAACTTGCCTCGTGAATATTCATTGTTTTTTTTATTGCGGATGATGCCCACATAAGTCCGAAAACTTGTGCGTGAGCAATGAGGTGAATGGGTGAACGATGAGAAACATTCATGGCTGAATGAGATTCGAACCCAAGACTGTAGTAAACGAAGCCAGCAAGAGCCGTATCTTATCACAGACAAGCGCTCCAATCAACTGCGCTACCAGAGCCGCCTATGAACTAATTGTATAATTTGATGGCCGATGGATTTCTGCTTAATATGAGCATTTTTAATTGACATGTGGAGATTAAAATTAATTAATTGAATGTAGATTAAATTGGATTAATGTGATCAAAGAATCTCTCATGTTAATTGATAAAAAAAGTATTATAATGGCAACTTCATAAATAATTTATTAGGCCCGTAGCTAAGCTGAGTGAAGCCATGAGCACCTTTCTTTGTAGTGGCGAAGGTGATATTGTGGAAGGTATCCATCATGAATAAGGTGAAATTGTCACAACCACATTTATTAAAATTATTGAGAAACTAGTTTTGGTTGTTATAAAAGTGGGGTTTATAAATTGAATTGTAATGCTTGTTATGTGGGTTAGACCGGTAGAAGTTTCAAATGCAGAATAAATGAGCATATTAGGGATTGGAAAACCCAAAAAGGAGATTTAAATTTTGCAGAGCATCTCATTAATAATGGACACAAGTTCAAAGCTGAAGAAAATGTTGAATTTCTGCATTTGATTTGCAAAGGCACATTGAACATTTAAGAAGCTTTGGAGATAACTAGGTTAGTGAAAGACAATTCCAATACTAGTATTGTTTAAATGATCATATTATTATAACCAATTCAACACAACTAACTTGGTTTCGTTGTAATTCTAGCCTACATTTTTTAAAAACGGTACTTTGGTATCTTTCTCGGTTGACCTTGACTGCATTTCAGTGAGGTTCTATTTTTTAATTTTAAATTGATTCAATTCTAGCCTAATTGTGTATTGTTCTTCTTTGTTGCTTTCTAGATGTTCACAGATTTTAGTTATTGATTTGACTCTTATTTTGTCTTGTTACTCCTCCCACCAGGGGGCGTGACTTGTCAGCCAATCACAACCTTCAATGAACGTCAGCCTCATTCTCGCTTAGCCAATAGTATCATTCCGTGTTTAGTATATATTAAGCTACTCTGTACTTAGTTTTAGTTTGATTGAAATTGATAATGGTATAACAACCGAAACTAGTTTCTCAATATTTTTAATAAATGTGGTTGTGAAAATTTCGTCTTATTATTCACCATGAGCCCCTGACTGAAACCAACTTATGAAATTAGTTTTTTTGTAACATAAAACTAAAATAATAATAATAATAAAAAAACTAATGTACGGTATAGTTTTTATTTGTGTTTGTACGCTAAGACCCCTACCCTTAGGGGTAGTTAAATTTTTTGTAATATACAATTGAATTAAATAAATGCATTTTATTGGTGAGGAGACCCTTTAGGGTAGTTTAACCTCATCGCCATGTTATATGGGAATATGATGGACCTAGGGACGATTCTAGAAATTTTTTCGAGGGAGACATCACGTGATGATATATTTTGGAAGAGATATCACCGGAAAAGGTCCTTGCTCCCCCATAAAAAAAAACATAATTAGAGCTTGTTTTAAAGATGGTTGGGAATATCAGGGATACATTTTTTCAGAGGATGTAGCCACATAAGTATGAGACCTATGCGTTCTTCTTGCCCTCTTCCTTTTTTCTTCAACTTATTCTCTTCTTTTTTTGAGGATGAAATCCACATAGGTCTTAGACCTACTATGCGTGGGTAATACGTTGGATTACGGTGATTGATGAGTTGGACCTACAGTTTTAGGTAGGTTACGAACCACCGGGAAGTGATTTTACAGCAGAGTCTTTTTGCTGGCCAATCGGTCACCCTTATAAAGAGACCTCAGGAGTTCGTAGCTTATCTTAGCTGATTGAACAGAAACCTGCTACGATGTATTTAATTTATATCAAAGCTTTGCACACAATGCAACAACAAACACATTCCCAATATTGCACTGTAGCACTCACATTTTCTTTAGAATAATCATGTACATTCCCTTTACAAGATGTTACCTTGAGATAATAGTGATGAGTCTCCTCAATATCTCTAATTCACTATCACTATGGCACTGCGTTCATTCACTTTCTCTGATGGCTAAATTCGTTTAATGTTGTGAAGTGAGTACAGCAAAAGAAGAAGGAGAAGAAGAAAACGTAGAAGAAGAGAAAAATATGAAAATGGAGAAAAAGAAGAAGTATGAGAAGAACATGAAAATGGAAAAAAATTAAGAAGAAAAATATGAAAAAGAAGTAGATGAAGATGGAGAAAGAATAAGAATAAGAAGAAAAGGGCGAAGAAGAAGATGGAGATGGAGAAAGAATAAGAAGAAAAGGGTGAAGAAGAAGAAGAAGATGGATGAAAAGATGAAGAGGAAATAGAAGAAAAATAAAAAGAAGAAATAGTAGTAGTAGAAGAAGAAAAAGAAGAAGTGAAAGAAGAAAATGAAGATCGAGAAAGTGGAGAGGAAGAAGATGAAGAAAAAGAAGATGGATAACGAGAAGAAAAAGAAGGAGAAGAGGAAGATGGAGACAAATGAGAAGATGAAGATGGAGAAAAAATAAGAAAAAAGATAAAGAAAAAGAAGAAGATAAAGAAGAAAAAGAAAACATGAAGGAAAAGAATAATAAAAATAAGATGGATAAGGAAAAGAGGAAGATGCAGAAGAAGAGGGAGAAGAAAAAGAAGAAAAGAATAAGAAGAAAAAGATTAAGAAGAAACGGAGAAGAAGAAGAGGGAGAAGAAATAGATTAAGAAGAAAACGGAGAAGAAGAGGGAGAAGAAAGAGAATAAGAAGAAACGGGGATGAAGAAGAGGGAGAAGAAAAAGAATAAAAAGAAGAGGAAGAAGTACAAGTGGAAGAAGTTGATGATGAAAGAATAGAAGAAGATGAAGATGAAGAAAAAAAAAGAAGAAGATGGAGAAAAAGATGAAGATGAAGAAAATGATGAATAAGATGGATAAGAAGAAGAAAAAGAAGGAGCAAAGGAATATGCAGAAGAAGGCAGAGTAGTAGAAGAAGTAGAAGAAGATGATGATGGAGAAGAAGAAGAAGAAGATGTTGATGGAGGAGAAGAGGACGATTGCTAAATTCGTTTAATGTGTGGTGAATGCAACAGAAGAAGAAAAAGAAATGAGAGAGCGAAAGTGAAAGAGAATTAAATGAAGAAATTACACAACAAAGGAGAGAGAGTGAGAGCATGAGAGAGAGGGATGAGCGAGAGAGAACCAGTTTCAGTTGATGGTTTCTTGCCCAATTTGTATTTTGCGGTGTTGAATGTAGAAGCACTTACCTTCCAATCCTATTGAAAGCTGAATTGTTACGAGTATGAATTGAACTCTCGGTTTTACATTCTCCATCATTTTCATTGCAGTTGCCTACATTGGAGAATGGTCTCTATAGAGTGATTGCTGAGACCAATTAGAGTAATTGGTGTGCTCAATTTTCAAACTTGCAACAACATTAGATTTAGATTTTAGAAGAAAAAAAATGGGTTCAGTACTATGACGAAAGATAAAGTGGAAGGGGAAGAAGATGAAGACGAAGATGCAAGGAGAAAAAGTAGAAGGTGCAAGAAGAAGAAAAGAAGAAGAAGAAGAAGAAGAAGAAAGAGGAGAAGAATTAGAAGAAAAAATGTAAGAAAAAGAAGATGCAAGAAGACGAATAAGAAGAAGAAGAAGGAGGAGGAGGAGGAGGATGAGGAGAAAAAGAAGGAGAAGGGGAGGTAGAAGAAGAAGAAGTAGCAGGTATATGTTCAATCAGATAGAGATAAGCTGCGTTCTCGTAGGACCTGTTTGTAACGGTGACCGATTGGATTGGCCAGCAAAAAAGAAACTGTTCTCTGCTGTAAAATCACTTCCCGGTGGTTCGGAACCCACCTAGAACTGTAGGCCCAACTCATCAATCACCATCATCCAACTCATTACCCACGCACAGGTCAAAGACCTATGTGGGCTTCATCCTCAAAAAAAAAGGAAGAGAAGAAGTTGAAGAAAAGGAAGAGGGCAAGAAGATGCTTGATGCTCCTCCCACCAGTGGGCATGGGCGTGACTTGTTTTGGCCTTCAGCCAATCACAGAACTTCAATGAAGGTCAGCCTTTCAGAGGTACTTTCTCCCTCAGCCAATAGTATCATTCTGTGTTTAGAATACCCGGCCAATTGGTTTATAGTTTTTTTATCATATATGTTATCGTTACATTTTTGTGTTAAGAGTGCAAGAATTGGATTTCCTTGTGCTCTCTTATGTAGCCTACTCATGTTAAATAAATAAATTTCAAAAATTTTCCGTTTTTAAATAAATAAAACTATATTTCCCAATTCCTAAAAAAATTCACAATTAAAGTCAGATCCTTTGATCTGGATAAATTCTCCCAGTATGACGCGATACTTATAAAAACCACAACCTGTTTCATTACACAGGCATTCTAATAATTGGTAGATTTTTTTTTAAAGGCTCCCAGAGACCTGAGGCCTGGTTCAGACGTCATGAAGCCGCTAATAAAGTGTGATGTGACGTGTTCCTTTAAAACCAGTCCGTCCTTGACCAGAAAGTTCCCTAGATCTTGCTCTGAGCATGGAGTTGGCCTTCAGAAGTTCACAATTATCTATATAAATAAAATTAGAGTTTTGTCTGTACATTTATCAGAATTGTATATTTTTTGGTTATTTTTACGTTTTATACTTTAAATAAGCCGAAAATAGTCTTATCTCACTTTCTGTCTGTCTGTCTGTCTGTCTGTCTGTCTGTCTGTCTGTCTGTCTGTCTGTCACGGCCGCAAAGGTATTTTTCGCGGCCTTCTCCTCAAAAACGAGAGCATCGATCGGGATTTTAGTTATTGAACAGTATTGAAAACATTATTGACAATGTCTTTAGCTATAAAAAACTAAATTAACTTTTTTTTTAACAGAGTAATAAACGTTTAAAAACCAAGTACTGTGCGATTTTGGATACATTTTACGCGGCCTTCTCCTCAAAAACGAGAGCATCGATCGGGATTTTAGTTATTGAACAGTATTGAAAACATTATTGACAATGTCTTTAGCTATAAAAAACTAAATTAACTTTTCTTTCAACAGAATAATAAACGTTTAAAAACCAAGTATTGTGCGATTTCGGATACATTTCTTCCAAGTTTTATTACCACATAAGAATAAGAACAAATCACGTAATTTATCATGATATATCAATCAGCTGTTCTCAAATATAAATGGTGGGCCCTTCGCGGCGTTATTTACACTGTCTGCAGACTTGTGTAGTCGGAGCATTGCAGTCTTTTAGGAAACATATGTCTGGTGAATTAAAGCTCATTTTATGTTTTATCAATTATTTCTTTGTTGAAAAAAAAACAAAATTTTCTAATTTCAATTTATCAAAACAAAAATTAACATTTTAGGAAGGTGCAGTTTGTGCTAGGCTCTTGGGAATTCGCCAGGTAGCACTATTATTACCACATGAGAACAACAACAAATCACGTAATTTATGATGATTTATCAATCAGCTGTTCTCAAATATTCTCACTGATAACTGTCACTGAATTGTTTACGTCCTAAGTTGTTAACTAAGCTGCTAACAACTTCATGATCGTTGCTATCAAAAAAGCCGAAACATATTTAGTCGTATTTCTAAACATAATCCGTACGAAGGACGGGTAGCTGCTAGTTCCCAAATATGCAAATAAAGTTGTGTGTAAAGCGAGTGGCTGTGTGCATTTAATACAGTTTTTGTACTTAGTAATCAAGTTGGAATATAAACTTTTTATGTGAATTTAACAAGTCGTTAATTTCTCATAAAAAGTTAATATTAATAACGCAGTTCGCCATGGAACAAGAAATCCAGGAATTGAAATATAACTTACATTGTATGGTTTATTTTCTTTGCTCAGCCTTATGTTGTGATTTAGCCTTATTTATGTTGGTGGCAACATAATTATGTAATGGTTTAGGATTTCAATGCAGTTTTTGTACAGATATCAAGTACACTATAATGAGTGGTTAGTTAGAAGTAACTGACAATTTAACAGACTGACAAATATACAGAAACAGAATTTATCAATTTCGAATTCCTCAAAGTGCTAATAATTTACACTGAAGACTTCCGCAATGGCAGATTTTGACAACAGCATTGAATAGCTGATGGAAATCGATGAATGCTGCTGTAAAAAAATATCATTCAGCACCGGGAATCGAACCGCGGACCTCCCAATTGCCGGTCGGGCGCCTTAACCACTGGACTTTAGTGACCCTATAGTCACTATAGGGGTCTCCCTCCCTAGACTGACCCTCTAATTAAGCATGTTCTTTGTTGATACGATACCTTTTTGAACATCTTTCGATTTTTTTCATTTTATTTTCAACTAGCTATTGTACCAGTCCTTCGTACGGATTATGTGTGGAAATAAGACTAAATATGTTTCGGCTTTTTTGTTAGCAACTATGGTGACCCTTCTGCACAGCAGCACTCATTTTAAAATTAGCCATATCGGCTCATATCTGCAAGTTAATTTGAAGTAACTGACAATTTAACCGACTGACAAATATACAGAAACAGAATTTATCAATTTCGAATTCCTTAAAATGCTATTAATTATTATACAGTAGCATTCATCGATTTCCATCAGCTATTCAATGCTGTTGTCAAAATCTGCCATTGCGGAAGTCTTCAGTATAATTAATAGCACTTTGAGGAACCGTAAATTAATAATTTCTATATTATATGGGTTACTTTCTTTGCTTATCTCATTTGTACTCATATGTGAAGTGGTTTTGATGCAATTTTTGTACTGTAATCAAGTTGTCAGATTGATAATGGTGTAACTAGTATCTCACGGTTTTCAATAAATATGGTTTTGACAACTTCAAGTCTTATTATTCAAGTTGGAAAGTATTAAATGGGTTACTTTCTTTACTTACCTCATCTGTACCCATCTCTATTCATAAATAATCAGGGAATTTTCTATGGGGTTTCCTTCCAGAAACCACTCCCCTTTTCTTGTTCAATAGTTTATTTTTATGATTTATTTTAAATGTTCAATAGTTTATAGTTTATTTTTAATGTTCAATAGTTCATTTTTATAATTAAGAGTGCGGCAGCATAACAGCTTTTTCCAAATCTTTAAACAACCCATTGGTATGAATCGGAAAATGTTTATTTGGTTTTTATAATGTAGACACATATCTAAAGTTTTGTTTTGCTCAGTTTTGAGGTTTAAATCAGTCAGATGGTGTCCCCTCTGCTCCATTACACTGGGTACAATGTTTTGTGGAAACACTTCCCAGAGCGCCCAATCTCAAATCTCAATTATCAAAATAAAGTTATTAATCAAAAGAAAGTTACAAAATTTTTATATCATAAATCGCCCTATGATATAAAAATTTTGTAACTTTATTTTGATTAAAAAATTTTGATTTGATTTGGCACTTGCTTCAATTATGGAACTATTTATCTCAAATACAAGATCTGATTCAATTAGGGAATTTGTCTGCGTCATACATGTGAGTGAATTTATCCAGAGAACAAGATATGGCTTCAATTGGGAAATATATGCGTTTCGATCAATTACTTTAGACAAATAAAATAGGAAAACACGATTCTGACATCAGCTATGACTCAATAGAAGTTCAATTCTGGACAAATTTATTGAGAAACATTTTTGCATGAATGATATTTAATTATCTATTTATTAAAAAAAACAATTAAGTAAAGATACAACAGGCACAGCCGACCGACAGCTTAACGTGTCTTCCGAAACACGGGAGGAGTAAAAACAATCCTTAGTCCTCTATGGGTAACTGATTTATTGGCAAGTGAAATTTTTTTTTTGAGGATGAAGCCCACATAGGTCTGAGACCTGTGCGTGGGTAATGAGTTGGATGATGGTGATTGATGAGTTGGACCTACAGTTTTAGGTGGGTTCCGAACCACCGGGAAGTGATTTTACAGCAGAGAACAGTGTCTTTTTTGCTGGTCAATCTAATCGGTCACCGTTACGAACAGGACCTACGAGAACGCAGCTTATCTCTCTGATTGAACAGATACCTGCTACGGCTATCACTTCCCATTTAATGCAAAAAAGACATCTTAAAAGACTGATATTTGCTGTAAAATCTCTTCCCGGTGGTTTGAAACCCATCTTAAACTGTAGGTCCAACTCATCAATCACCATCATCCAACTCATTACCCACGCACAGGTCTCGCGGATTTGGTTCGTGGGTGGAGTTCTTGTTCATGTTTGGCCAAACAAAAATCGGTTGCTGACTAACTTGAATGAAGCCTTAGGTCCGGGATGACTCAGGTTGTGGAGGCTGTCAAAGACTTGTCTTCTAAAAGGTTGTGTAATAAACGGTCGAGGTTTCCCTGTAGATACATCACAGAACACAGTAAGTGGTGATCCAGGAATGGGCACACGTTCCAATGAAAGAGAAGAATTCTCTGGCGTTATCTTCTGAAGTTCTTCATCAATTTCTTGAGATTTGACCAATAACTCATAATCAAGGGTCGCATTAACAGCTTCAATACGTGAAAGTGTATCAGCCACAACGTTGAGGATATGTGAATTTCATGGATTCTGTGATATCCACCAATGAGAAGACATCAAAATCAAAACAGAAGCGAAAAGAAAACAGCTGGCGAGCGTAAAGTACTTTACCGCTTGCGGAGCAGTAAAGAGGTATTTTACAATTAGTTTTCAGTACATAAAGAACTACTTTTCGAGCAGTTGTAGGAAAAAATTATTATTTTAGAAGATGTTACAATTATATAATAAAAAGCTAACATTCACTTTGTACATCGTTTACATAGTGGCAACATAATGCGATATATTATGAAAATAAATTAAAGTATGTAATGCTATAAATTATGCCGATTACCTGAACATTAACCTTGAACTTCAGGTTATATAATTGGGCCCAATACTAATTCCACGGTTCTTGTCACATAAGAAACTCACTTCACGTAGTGTCGGTGATTAATCTAATTAAAACTGTAAAAACTAAGATTTAATAATAATTGAAATGTTAGAATGAAGTGATTATAATGAAAAAATTCGGATAGTTCATCATGCCAATTAAAAGTTTATTTTGTGGCATAAGGAACTGCAAGAGTGAATTTAATTCAAACTGTTTCAAAATAAATGGATTAATTAAAAATGTTTGTTTCGTTTGAACAGAATTTCTGAATGCGGAAGAATTTGAAATTCCTAGTTTGTTTTATATACTACAAGGAGAATACTTTACTGGTGAATTTAACACTTACTTATTCGTGTAATAGCTATTTCGCATTGGTGTGGTACTTTCTCAGACACGTTTTGGAGGTCTAATTTAGTTCTCTAGGACCGCCAACCCTCCTTTAGTTGTTAGAGGGACCTTAGAACTTCCTTTAGGTTCCAGACCCTCCTTTAGTTCGTAGATCTTGTGTCTGAGGAAGCATTACACCAATGCGAAATAGCTATCTCACATATAAGTAAATGTGAAATTCACCAGGTAAAGTATTTTCAACGTATTATTTATTCCTGTATTTCTTGTTCCATAACGAACTGCGTTGTCAATATTAACTTTTTCAAGTGAATTCAACGACTTGCAGTAAATTTTTTATTAAGAATAAGTAGTATTTTACTTACTCTGTAGGCCGAACGTTTTAGAGTTGTTAAAACCCATCTTCAAGGCCTTGATTAATCTTTTAACAACTCTTAAATGTTCGGCCTACAGAGTAAGTAAAATACTACTTATTCTTAATAAAAATTTGACTGCAAGTCGTTGAATTCACTTAAAAAGTTAGTATTATTTATATCTAAATATCAAGTCGAAAAAATAATATGGAATTGCAACATGAAATTACTAGAGAAGTTAATAATGTTCTTTTACCCTATCCTATTAATTTTTACCTACCTGAAATTATCAATTTCAGGATTTAGAAAAGTACTGTTGATTTTTATTTTTTATTGTAGTCCCCATACTACTTTTTACTTGATATTTAAACATAATAATAATAATAATAATAAGTTTATTGCTTTTATTGGTGGAGAGACCCTTACAGCTACCCCCTCCCCTCCTCCACCTCACCGTTTAAGCCATGTTATAGCGGAACAAGGTGAACCTACTATTTTAGGTTGGCTCCGAACCACCGGTTATTGATGGTTATTATCAAAATAAATCAATTGTTGATAATACTTTACTGTTTTATTAATTTTTTTTTTAAACATTATTTTTCAATGCAGGTTTCATCC
>OX418216.1:4468305-4684602 GCA_948455865.1 Conomelus anceps | reverse complement strand
TTCAAGGCTATTCCAAGTTCACGGTTGCATGCAATACAGTATATAGACAACAATGTTGTGAGCAAGAGAGATATAGATATACATTTATTAAAAAGAGTAACAAAACCTTGAAATTTAAAATAAAGAGAAAGCTAACAATTATTTTTGGGTTGTTAATTTCATACAATTGTTCAGTTTGTGATGACAGTGAATCTATTGTTATAATTGCAGTTTATTCGTGGAAACAAAGTTTCAAAATAATTGTGGGTTGATTTTTTTTTGTTTATAAAGTCCCAAAATAGTATTTTATTTAGGTTAATTGATATTCCATTAGTTGGTACGCTATTCTGTATCAATATTCTTGATCAGGATATGTCATGTTTTATTGTAATGTAGACAACTTATACTCTTGAATTTATTGATCCATACCGATCTGCCTTGCTCAATGAAATATTTTAAATAGCTGCAGTATTTTAACTGTACAAAGGTAGCATAATAATTAGTCTTTTAATTGAGGTCTGGAATGAAGGGTTTAACACAGTAGACTTAACAATATTTTCCCTCCATATCGCAGGAGTAAGATCAATAGGTGCAAATTTTTCTATAGGAGGTTGGTTCAAAAAATTATAGGGTGCTTTTGGTGTTTAAAATATTAACTTTTGGTAAATTTAACAACTTTCCGTTGAGAATAAATGAATATTTACTCGTTCAGGCTGAACCGTTTTCGAATCGTGATGATTTAAATGCTGTTGAAAATGAATCATCACGATTTGAAAACGTTTCAGCCTAGGTGAGTATATATTTCTTTATTCTCTATTAAAATTGACGAAAAGTTGTTAAATTTATCATGAAACGTTAATACAACTAAAACCTTCTTATTCAAATTCAGAGTTTATTTGCACTTTATAGCAATGAAATAGCACAATAATATATTAATATTCAATAATATAATAGATCCAGAGTTTACAAAACCTATTTGGTTGGGTTAGGAAATAAATACTAAAAAAAAGAGAAACTAGGGAAAAAGAAAGAAATTATACAAAAAAAAACTACAGAAAAACAAGTAAATATACTACAACTAAAACAAGCCAACCTGCTATTCCTGATTCCTGATAAGCAATTGTATAATAAATAATATAAAATAAAATAACAACTAAAAACAAAAGAATAAATGAATGTGATTCTACAGTGAAAAAACAAATAAAAATACTTCAATTTACACATTTTTATAACGCTTTAAAAACTTTATTAATAAATTAATCTTTTTCCCAAGGATGAGGCCCTCATGGGTATGAAACCTGTGCGTGGGTAATTTGAGGTGGTTGATGATGATTGATGAGTTGTATGTAAAGTTTTAGGTGGGCTCCGAACCACGGTAACAACTACCAGGTTGTTATTTTTTTACATTATTTTTGCTGGGATAGCTATCATATTAGTGAACTATTTACCTCAATTGGGAATATAATATAAAATAATATAATTCATATTATTTATATTAGAACAATTATTGGAATAATTATATTGATGTGTTGGAACTACAATTTTAATCATCTACTACAAGTTTATCTAATTAAACATAAATAATTATTGAAAATTAACCTTATTAATGAATTTGACTCTTACACCTTCGTGCAATGGCCATTTCGCATTGTTTCAAAATGCTTCCTCAGACCTACTCCAGCTGTGGACCTCCAGCCATGTCTGAGGAAGCCTTACAACAATGCAAAATGGCCATCACACCAAGAAGTAAGTGTAAATTTGTTAGTAAAGTTTATTTTTAATAATTTTATTTTTGCTTAAAATTATTATTTTAAACGGGCTTTAACTATTAGCCTTCTGTTATAAAAATCCCAAATTTTCTCCATTTTCTGGAAATATAAATAGGCCACACTTCGGAACCCACCTAAAACTGTAGGTCCAACTCATCAATCACCATCATCCAACTCATTACCCACGCACAGGTCTCAATCCTATGTGGGCTTCATCCTAAAAAATAAAATAGATCAATAAATAAATTTTTTCCGCATTCAAATTCAGTGACAAATCAATTTGAGTTTACGTAATGAATTTATGAGCCATTTCTTTAGTCACCAAATTTTTTTCTCCCTAAATCAATTTATGACTCAATAGTTTTATTCATATCTATATGTGCTACTCAACCATATTATATTTCTTTCCAGCAGATAAGTTTCTAATTTATCTATAATTATTTTTCATATGAAGTTGTAGGGCATTTGTTATTCATATTTCATTCCAGATTTAAAAGTTGATATAACTTTAAAAAAACCAAGATATAGATATTGTTATAGGTTCTATGTCTAAAATAACGCTGGCAACACTTAAATTATTATCACTAGCACTTTATTTACACAAATAATCACAACACTCACTGATCAGTAATGTCTTACAGAAAAATAAGCAATTAAAAACAGATAAATCGATATTGTTCAACTAATAAAGAGATTTCAATAAACTGTACAAAAATCAATCACTAAAGTTAAAAGGCCGATCTAATTAAATAATCACTGTACAATAAATTGTCCAATAATATTCAAAAAGAAATGTTGAAAAAACAGTTAACTTACGTAGCACTAGTCCGTAATACAATAAAAACTATTTTGTAGCTCACTGGTATGAATTAAATAGGAAAAAAAATTATCTCTATAGACACAGAGAAAGAATTATCACTATATAGGCACAAAATATAGAACTGTCACAACTTGTTTATCACGACGAATTCCAAACAAGACTGAACTAGTTTCTACAATAGTCCACCTCTATTTATATACTTTATCATAATCGAGATATCTCTAGATTTCTCTACCAACTATTTATATACTTTATCATAATCGAGATATCTCTAGATTTCTCTACCAACTATTTATATACTTTATCATAATCGAGATATCTCTAGATTTCTCTACCAACTTCTAAATAAATAAATCAAGGAAACTCGAACATTCCACAATATTCGATAAGACTCCATTAATTTCTAATCAAACAAATAGAACATTCTACTAATTACCAAGTAAACACCATAAAAGTGTCAAAAGCAGAGTAATTAATTGCTTAAAAGTAAACATTTACATAGCAGATAACACCGAGAACCACTGTTTCTTCCCAAACTGGCTTCTCTCATTCAACCCAGAGATCACTACAGTATTTATATAATTATACAGAATAGATCATAGTGAACAATGTCTTTCATAAAGCAATTAAATTTAGATTCGTAAATAGTATTGAAAAAAAACTATCTATTTTAGCCCTCTGTTTTGTAACTATGAAATTATTATCTAGTACATAGATTTTTTCTCACAATAAAAATGTTATTTGTATAATTTAATCCTATATTTTTAACTAATTTACTGGTACACCAACACATATTTATATATTTATTTATTTGCATATACAAAAATTTAAGAGTGCAACAGGCATAGCCCAAAATGCACTCATGAAACAAACATATAAGTATTACAAAAAATAATAAATGTATAAAATTACATAAGAAAAACAATACTATGAAAGAAATTACAGCAGCTGAAAAAATAGTAAGAAAACATTAAAAACTTTAGAAAACAATACTAGGAAAAGAAAACAGTTTACAATTTGAGTAAATAAAAAAGAGAAAAAACAGTGGGTGTCACCAACTAATAATTTTGAATTATCTATCAAGTGTTAAGAATTAATTTGTACCGTGGTTTAACCGAAATTTTTAAATTTATTGTTGACTAAAATTTATTTATTAATAAAAAATAATAATTATGTTTTCTTCTAATATTATCCAGATGAAGCAATGTTGAAATTTATTGTTAAATAAAATTTATTTATTAAGAAAAACTAATACTTATGTTTTATTGTAATATTTTCCAGAAAATTTTATTTACAAAGAAAAAATAATATTAATATTTTCTTCTAATATTTTCCAGATGAAGCAATGTTTAAATTGATTGTTAAATAAAATTTATTTTCAAAGAAAAAATAATATGTTTTTTGTAATATTTTCCAGATGAAGTAGTAGACCAGTGGCCCCTACTGAACCCGCTAATAGTTGCATCGATCATAATAGGCTACCTAGTTTTCACATTGAAAATCGGGCCTGAAATGATGAAAGACCGGGAACCCATGAGTCTAAAACTACCGATGATTATCTATAACGCATTTCAAGTTGTCTACAACCTATGGATGTTTGTCGCGGTAAGTTCAAAATATTTTTCTAGGATTTTCATGATAAAATTGTGATATTTATTAATAATAAGTTGGAAAATTCGAAAGATATAAGGTATCGTATCAACAAAGAATATACTTCACGCTTAATTAGAGGGTCAGTCTAGGGAGGGAGACCCCTATAGTGACCCTCCGGTGGTTCGGAACCCACCTAAAACTGTAGGTCCAATCCAATTCATTACCCACGCACAGGTCTCAGACCTATGTGGACTTCATCCTCCGAAAAAAAAGGTCTAGTGGTTAAGGCGGCCAACCGCACTTGGGAGGTCCGCGGTTCGATTCCCGGTGGTGACTGATATTTCTGTAATAAATTCTTCTGGATTTCTTGTTCCATGACGAACTGCGTTGTTAATATTAACTTTCTATGTGAATTCAACGACTTGCAGTCAAATATTAATTAAGAATAAGTAGAATTTACTTACTCTGTAGGCCGAGCGCTTTCGAATCTTTGAGATCCATTTTCAGAGGCCTTAATACCTCTGGAAATGGATCTCAAAGATTCGAAAGTGCTCGGCCTTCAAAGTAAGTAAATTCTACTTATTCTTAATGAATATTTGACTGCAAGTCGTTGAATTCACATAGAAAGTTAATAATAAATTCTGTTTCTGTATATTTGTCAGTTTGTTAAATTGCCAGTTAATTCAAACTAACTTGAATAAACATATAGTTTATTCTAAAGGGGGTTCGTTGGTACTACCCCGGGAAATTCTTTTGTAAGTAATCCCTTAAAAACCACAGTTTGAGCTATTCTAGACACAAATTCATCCATTCTAACATTATTCTAACCCAAATTGTGTGTCAAATTTTCATCTAGTTTTTGCGTCATTGTCTGTGGTGGGAGATCCGAATTCTAAATAAAAATTTATTATTCAAGTAGCCAAACTTTAAAGGAGGCCTACTTAAAACTATTCACACTCTGCTATTTTTGATCCCCCACCTCACCTAGATTGGGTACAGTAAATTACCGTAATTAAAAATTTATTTTGAAAGGAGGAGTTTCTAACAGTAATTCAATACTTTATGTAGCTTGTTGATTGGGTGGGGGGGGGGGGGTATGACCAATGTTGTTTTTTGGGGGAGAGGTTGGGTATAGTACACCATAAGAGGTAAAGGAGGGGTTTTCTAACAATAACCAAGACTATAATGTAAAGTTTATTCGAAAAAGTGGTTCGGTGGTACCACCCCTAAAAAAATTTCTTTTTTTAATAATCGCTTTCAAACCACATTTTGAGCGATTCTAAACACAAATTCATCCATTCTAATGTAGGCTTTATGTAGCTTGTTTATTTAAAAGAAGTCCGGGGTACTCGCTCGGAAATATTTTGACATGTCACTTGGATTTTTTTACTGATGGCGAAATGAGTCTGAGACTTATGCGTCGGTAATAAGTGGATAATAATGATGGACGGTGGACCTACAGTTTTAGGTGGGTTCCAAACCACCAGGTAAAAGATAATGAAGCAAAAATTATGATGTCGATCATAGAAAAAGATAGAGTAAATCCAAACAAATTTTATTAAGAATAATGTCGGAATAAATAGCATTAATAAAATACATAAGAAATACTGGAGAGATAAAGAAACTCTGAGTGGAACGAACTAATAATATATAACATATGAGCACTACTTTGTACTTTCTGTAAAATTACAGAATTTTATAGCTCGCAAATTATTTTAAAGCAACTCCAGATTGAAGAAATGATCACGAAAAATATCTCTTTGTAATTCTCTAGAACAATAGTTCTGATAAAAGTATAAAATCCTGAATGAACTCAATTTGGAGTTTTAATTCAGTTTGTACAAATCAATAGAAAATAATAAAAAACTATTTATAATCAATAACAGAATTATTCAATTGTTAAGTTCTCTGTTATAGAATTAATATTTCCTTACTGATCTATAAAAAAATAGTTATAATATTCAATTTTCTACTCAAATATTTGACTGCATAGTCTTGTAATTACTTGTAAACCTAGTTATATTGGTATGAAACTCTACAACAAGCTACCGCAGTTTTTAAAAAATCTTTAAAATACAGAAATATTTTAAAAAAATATATAAAAATATTTTGTAAAAAATACAATATTGAAAAATATTTAGTTGAAAAACCTTTTTATAGTGTATAAGAGCTCCTTTCACATAAAAATTAAGCCTCACCTCAACTAATATTGATATAGTAATTATTGTAACTAGCGTATAAGATTGTATAATTGTTGATCTGACTTTTTTTATTACTGATGCCCACATAAGTCCGAGACTTGTGCGTGGGTAATGAGGTGAATGATTACACATAAATGCCTGACAGTGGAGCGGGATTCGAACCCACGACCGCTTAAACGACAGCAAGCTGAAGTTGCGACGCCCTAACCAACTGCGCTAAGCGGCCCGCCAAATTATGTAGTCAATTTATGTCATATAATTATGTAGTCAAGTACAATAATAATCAAGTATATATCACGCAATTAGTACATTATTTTTATTGTTATTTATTATTATTATTATTATTATTATTATTATTATTATTATTATTATTATTATTAATTTACTATTCTACTACTATTCTCACAATATATGAATAAATTACACTTGTATCTGTATACTGTACTTATATTATTGATTTTGTCATGTAAGAGTGAGATAATAAAAAATAAAGAAAGAAATTATTATTATTATTATTAATTATCATTATCATTATCATTATCATTATCATTATCATTATTATTATTATTATTATTATTATTATTATTATTATTATTATTATTATTATTATTATTATTATTATTATTATTATTATTATTATTATTATTATTAATTTACTATTCTACTACTATTCTCACAATATATGTATAAATTACACTTGTATCTGTATACTGTACTTATATTATTGATTTTGTCATGTAAGAGTGAGATAATAAAAAATAAAGAAAGAAAGAAAGAAATTATTATTATTATTATTATTAATTATCATTATCATTATCATTATTATTATTATTATTATTATTATTATTATTATTATTATTATTATTATTATTATTATTATTATTATTATTATTATTATTATTATTATAACAGCAGATTTTTTATTGATGTTTTGTATATCTAGACGACATAGATAGGCCGGACTTGTCTTATACTTCTTAACTGGAGTCTCCAAGACGTAATCTACAAAAAAGTTACTAGTGAAACGTGCAATTCATCATGGATACCAAATTTCAAGATTATAGTATTGAAGTTCAATTGTGCATTTACAGATAACACCACCAACTTATTTATTGTTATATACAACACTGTTTATCTCTATTTTTCTTATAAAATTCATTCTGATGATAATAATAAGCTTATATTGGTTGGGAGACCCTTCATGGACAGTTCCTACTGGCCAATTAAGCGATTATTTTATGTCATATTGTAGTTCCATAATACTTTTTCATTACTTGATACATAAACAATTTGTGATGTTTTCCATGACGAAATACGTGATGAACAATCTAATATCCAAACTGACACTGTATTTCTATTTAATATATGATTTCCACTCACTTTTAATGGAGATACTGGAGGGATGCATTTCACTTCTTAAGAAAAGCTTCATCAGACACACCAAGGCCTACCAATGATTGTATTATTGTTTGTATATTTTATTTGTGATTGGTTGTTTTTTTTAAATTATTTTATTCTATTTCAATTGTCTATTTGCAGATGTTTTCGACACCAGGAGCAATCACCTACCTAATAGAGAATGTTTGCGAAGTAACGAGTGATAAGCCGGCTGACAATTGGTCACATCCTCTTTATTATGCGGTATGTAAAAGCTGGCATTGTATTTTAATCATTTAAAACATTTATACGCATTATTCGAGACTTACTACTGGAAATGCGACTGAAATAACCGGAATAATTGGTTAGGTTAGGTATTTTAATTCTTTTTTCATTGGATTATTATTTATGCACCTGGAATAGGATAATTGGTTAGTTTAGGTGTTTTGAATCTTTTGTCATTGGATTATTCAAGGATTGTACAGTAATTATTCACAAAAATATTCTGAAATTTTAATTTCATATTAGATTTACACTGAGAAATTGGACAATGGATTTCTATTAGTCATGTCATTAATTTCAAATGAATCTTTATATTTACTATTTTATGTTCTGTATTTCATTCTAATACAGTAAATTTATCCTGAATGATCGTATTTTAAACTTGAGAAGAAGAAAAAGGAGGAGGAGGAGGAGGAGGAGGAGGAGGAGGAGGAGGAGGAGGAGGAGGAGGAGGAGGAGTAGGAGGAGGAGGAGGAGGAGGAGAAAGACGAGGAGCAGAGGAATTAGGAGAAAGAGGAGTGGAGGAGGAAGAGGTGGAAAGGGGTGGTGCAGAGGGGGTGAGCGGGAGAAGGAGGTAATGGAAAGGCGGGTGGAGGAAAAGGAGGAGCAGAAGGACTAGGTGGAGGAGAAGGTGAGGGAGAAAGAGGATAAGAAGGAGGAGAAGACAAATACGATGTCGAAGAAGGAGTAGAAGGAAAAGAGTTGAAAGAAGAAGCAGAAGAAAGAAAAGGGAAAGGCTAAAAGGGAGAAGAACTGTAATAACCTCTGGTTTATAGGTAATGCTACATTCCAGATATTCCGATTCAATTGAATCAGGCAACTTAGTAGCTTCATATGAATCTTTATAATTATTGAGTTTTTCATGTACTGTATTCCTCTCCAATACACAAAATTTATCCTGAATTACTGAACTTCACCTAATAAATTAAAGCTGCGATTTAAACAAACAATATACAGTAGTAAGTAATTTTGTGTTGAATTGACTTATAAGGATTAAAATTTCTCACTATCCTTATAAAAATATCATCAATACTTGATAACCTTATGTAGGTAACCTTATGTTACTGCTTTCAAAAAAGGATGTACTGTATCTTTTATTACCGTACATTGAAAACAAGGGAGCTAAAGAGGATATTATATTGGATAGGTATTTAAAAAATATTCCACTAATTAAATGCAAACACATTGCAAATAATACTGCAACAGTTTCTATACTAACTTCCATACTATCCTCATTCCAGGGGAAGTGATAGCCGCGAGCCGTAGCAGGTATCTGTTCAATCAGAGAGATAAGCTGCGTTCTCGTAGGTCCTGTTTGTAACGGTGACCGATTAGATTGGCCAGCAAAAAAGACACTGTTCTCTGCTGTAAAATCACTTCCCGGTGGTTCGGAACCCACCTAAAACTGTAGGTCCAACTCATCAATCACCATCATCCAACTCATTACCCACGCACAGGTCTCAGACCTATGTGGGCTTCATCCTCAAAGAAATAATACCTTCAATTAATCACCTTAATGTTACAGCTTTTAAAAACGGTTCCCCTTCACAACATTATTGAAACCAAGAATTTCAAGGTGGATATTTAAGAAAACAGTTTATTTTATTCCAAATAAATAAAAACATCGCAGTACACAGTTTCTGTGCTAATATTTTCCTAATATCCTCATAGAATACCTTCAATTCATCACCGTAATGAAACTGTTTTAAAACCTAATTTTTCAAATCATTATTGAAACCAATAATTTTAAGGTGGATATATCATATTGGATATTGAAAAAGATACTTTTTAGGATATTTAGGATTTTAGGATATTAGGATATTTTTTTAATACCAACTCACTCATTGCAATAATACAACAGTTTCTGTGCTAATCTATCTAAACTGTCTATCCCCATAAAAATTACGTACACTTCATCACCTTAATGTAACTACTTTAAAAAACAAATTTTTTATAACATGATTGAAACCAAGGGGATATCATATTGGATATTTGAAAAAATCTCACCAAAATAATAAATACAAACACATTGCAATGACAATTGCTAGGCTCTTCCTTTAAGAGTTGAATTTCTCGAGGCCATTGAACAAAGGATTATACTATGGGAACTGAGTATGGTAATGAAAGGTATTGGAATGTTTTTTTTTTTAATATAAGGTTTGGGAGAAAAGTAATGAATATGCGCAATTACTTGCATAGAAGTCATGTGAAATTATTACACTTATTGTGAATAATTACATGCACTGACATTATTCAAGTAGAATGCAGTTGAATAATTAAAGATACTTCCGTGTGTCTGAGAAATATGATTGTTTCTGACTTAGATGATTATAATAATAATAATAATAAAGGATTGTGTGTGTAATACCGAAATTGAGTCAATTATTCTTACTTGAAGCTTATAAAATAATTCATATTATAATAGGATTGAGTGTGATACCAGTATTCAATAATTGTTTTATTTGAATTTTTTTAAACATGAATCATTTGAGTTAAAGAAATGAGGCAGAGTTTGTTATGAAGGTGGAAATATCTGAAAAATGACTTGATTGTTTTTATTTGAATTTAAAAAAGTATATTTGAGAAATATTCAGATAAAAGAATGAGTCAGATTTTATTATGAATTTTTGTATCTGGGAATTGAACCGAAAATCGAACTTTACATGAAAAAGTTTTTTTTTATAATTTTGTAATTTATTGTTTCAGATGTGTTCGTTTGGATGGTATTACCTAGTATCTAAAGTGCTCGATCTTTTTGATACGGTAAGAAATTAACAGAGTTTTTTTCTAATTTTAATTTATCAACAAACAAATAAATAAATAAAGAATAAAAAATGTTTCTTAAATTTAAAATTCAATAGGGTCTTTCCCAATAATATTACACTTATTTCAATCGATATATTGATATAAATAAGAATTGCATAAAAAAATTAATTTGGGCTAAGTAATACTAGGCTGAATATCTCCAAGTAGTAAATAATAAAATGATAAATTTGTTTAAGGACCCTGCATAAGCCTAGCACGGCAGGAGGTTGACACTTATAAAGTTTGAAATAATACCTAAATAATTGTTGATATCTGTGATGTTTTCCATGATAAAATACTTGATGAACAATCTAATATCAAAACTGACACTGTATTTCTATTATTTAATATCCGATTTTCACTCTCTTATACTGCCGATATTGGATGGATGCATTTCACTTCTAAAGAGAAGCTTCATCAGCTTTAGAAGTGAAATGCATCCCTCCAATATTTCCAGTATAAGTGAGTGTAAATCAAATATTAAATAGAAATGCATTGTCAGTTTTGATATTAGATTGTTCATCAAGTATTTCGTCATGGATAGCATCACAGACATAAAATAATAATTATTGAAAATAAACTCTACTAGTAAATCAACATGAACTTATTTGTGTGATAGCATTTTGGTATTGCTTCCACAGATACCCGTACGGTAGTAACCGTATACCTCCAACCATGTACAGTAGACACAATTAGTCTGGGCGCACGGCCGTTTGGTAGTCAGCCATGGTGAGGGTAGTGTTTATCGCTCATTTCTAAAAACATGTGGCCCGTGCGACGCTGCAGATGACTTCATGGTCAACTAGTAAACTTTTACAGGACGGCTAGTAGTGAAACCAGAGCCACGCGCCCAGACTAAATGTTTCTACTGTACCCGTACGGTAGTTTTTTTTTGTTTGTAGATTACGTTTTGGAGACTCCAGTTGAGGAGTATAAGACAAGTCAGATCAACCCTATACCTCTCCTCCAACCATGTATGAAGAAGCATGACAACAATGCAAAATAGCTATCACACGAATAAGTAAATGTCAAATTCACTAGTAAAGTTTATTTTCAATTATATTATTTATGTTTAAAAGTTGTGTTAAGATTTTGTGATTCTTCTTTTGTAGTTTTCTCATGAAATCTTTATAATATTGTTTTAAATTTTTGAAGCATGACAACAATGCAAAATAGCTATCACACGAATAAGTAAATGTTAAATTCACTAGTAAAGTTTATTTTCAATGATATTATTTATGTTTAAAAGTTGTGTTGAGATTTTGTGATTCTTCTTTTGTAGTTTTCTCATGTAGTCTTTATAATGTTGTTTTAAATTTTTGGGATAACTTTATATTTGTCCATTATATTTTTAAATATGCTCTTCTTTTCAGATATTTTTTGTTTTGAGGAAGAAGCAGTCACATGTAACATTCCTTCACGTCTACCACCATGCCAGTTTGGTCTTTGTCGGATGGGCTTTTGTCAAATTTATTAGAGGTAAGAAACAGTTAGAAAAGTCCAATATTTAAAAAAACACATGAAATAATACACACTTAATTAATAGAAGTAACTAAAAAGTGGTTGGTTGATCCGAAAAATATCACAAGTTGTATTTGAAAACTGTCAAAAATTAGAAAATAATTTACTAATATTTCTGTGAATAGTAGACCTCACGCCCAAGAATAAGGGTGCTTGCACAGAGCAACATACTCAATGTACTCAATGATAATCACCATCGCAGAATTAAACACAATCGTCAGACGTAACCCTTGATTCAATTTGCATAGTCTATTTCATGTCTGTCTTCCACAAATAGTTTGAGTTTGTATCACTCTGTATCACATCACCAAGGCTGTGTTTGTATTTTGTACTTGTTCCAGACAGCTGATTGCTCAAATCAGATGACATTTCACATATCTGACGAATGAAGTTATAGAACAAAGTCTATAAAATTTGTATAAAATTATCATTTACTTAGTGACGTTGAAGATCAATCTTGTTTCCACTAATATACTGTATAATGAAAACTTAAAATATACTTTTAATTGGAAATTGTGACTCACGTTATGGCATGACGGCTGTTTCACTCTGTTGTCAAGAGCATCGTCAGGAGACCCACAGTTGACGATGCTCTTGACAACAGAGTGAAACGGCCGTCACACCATAACGTTAGTTATAATTTCCACTTGAAAGTGTTTTTTAAGTTTTTATTGTTTACTTAGTAATCACTTGTTATTATACTCAATTCAAATATTAGAAATGATTTATTTCTGTGGAAAAAATCTCTTGATTGAATCATGGGAAGTGACAGCCGAGTGCCGTACGGTAGCAGGTATCTGTTCAATCAGAGATAAGCTACGAAACTCCTGGGCGCTCTTTGAAAGGGTGACCGATTGGATTGGCCAGCAAAAGCGACTCCTGTTCTCTGCTGTAGAATCACTTCCCGGTGGTTCGGAACCCACCTAAAACTGTAGGTTCAACTCATAAATCACAATCATCCAATTCATTACACACGCTCAGGTTTCAGACCTATGTGGGCTTCATCCTCCGAAAAAAATTATTCCTATGAATAACTTGATTTATTATGAAGACTTATCAAGTTGGATAAGAGGGCCCAAGGGCTATTTTGAAATCTGATTCAAATTTGATATGATAGAAAAGCTTCTTTTAAAAATCATGTTTCCTATAGAAAAAGGCATGAGCGCATTTCCTCTTTTTCATTTGAGTATCCTTTAAATGTAAGCAAACTTTAAACATTTTCACACGTACATCGCTGGGCATTCCTTGAAGGAAGATCCATGCAACATTTTACAGAATTTGGTAGATGCGTTTAAATGAAAATGCGATTTACTGAACGACTGAGAAGCCGGGTTTCAGTCTATCGCATCTTTTGCATTGATTTCTATTTTCTGTCAATAAATAATCAAGGATAACCACAACAAAATTACTATAACCAATACAAATTGGAGAATTCGTTTTCTCAATTTATTAACTGTTCATTTATTGTTATTTTATTGGTGTTTACAGGTAGACAAGGAGTTTTGATTGGCTTCATCAATGCTTTTGTGCACACAGTGATGTATTTCTATTACTTTCTGTCAGCCCTGGGAGATGCTGTCAAGCCGTTCCTCTCATGGAAGCCTTACATCACTAAAATTCAACTGGTAAATAAAATTATTCTCTCAATTTTTAATGCAAATAGAGCTCGATTCTATCAACTATTGTATTGTAACTGGATAATTTTGCGTTATATGTAATAAATGTAACTTAACGGGCATTAGTGAGATTTAATCATCAGGGATCGGGCGGGTCAGTATCTTTTACGCCGGTTAACCTAATCGGCGTTATCGCTTTTAATTGTCCTTTGTGCAACTAAATTCTCTCCATTAAGTTTAATTTCCGTAGAATGACGTCATTCTATGAGGATTAAATTTAATTAACTTTCGTGCAACCAGCCGTAATTCTTTTCTACAGGAGAGATAGCCGTGATAGTTGAAGTAGTTACTGATGCTTTAATCCCAGACTCAAGTATACCTACTCTTACCCATATATAGATATAATATAAAATGAATAATCTATACATCAAATGCTTCATAATTAATGCTATATATGGTTGAAAATTAAACTGGAATTGTGGGTCCGTCATGTTCTACATTACATTGTTCAAACTGTGTGAGACTAGCCGTAAGGGTGCTTGCACAGTGGAGCATTACAATGGATCACACGATGATAATCACCTTATATTTCGCAAAATAAAACTTATGCTATGGAGTAGTGTATATCAGATTGGAGAAGACAGAATCCTCCAGCATGTGTTTGATTTTGCGATGGTGATTAACATCGAGTATTGGGTGCTCCACTGAGCGTGCATCCCGATGGTTAATACAGTCTAATATCAAACCTGACACTGTATTTCAATTAAATATATGATTTTCACTCACTTTTACTGGAGATACTGGAGGAATGCATTTCACTTCTGAAAAGGAGCTTCGTCAGCCTCATATATTTAATTGAAATACCCTGTCAGTTTTGATATTAGATTGTTCATCAAGTATTTCGTCATGGAAAGCATCACAGAGGTTGATACAGTGTTTCTAATTACCGTACCGTATTCAAACACTCTATCGCAGATTAAATATTCTAAGACTCTACTAAAGATCATACAACAATAATTATCAACTCACAGAGTTTATCATTTAGTTTAAATACAAAATCACAGTTATAAAATCACATAGTTTATGATAAATAAACCTTTCCTTTACGGCAAATACAACCTTTTCCTTAACCAAATACTCACTTTTACTGGGGATACTGGAGGAATGCATTTCACTTCTGAAAAGGAGCTTCGTCAGCCTCATATATTTAATTGAAATACCCTGTCAGTTTTGATATTAGATTGTTCATCAAGTATTTCGTCATGGAAAACATCACAGAGGTTGATACAGTGTTTCTAATTACCGTACCGTATTCAAACACTACCACAGATTAAATATTCTAAGACTCTACTAAAGATCATACAACAATAATTATCAACTCACAGAGTTTATAATTTAGTTTAAATACAAAATCACAGTTATAAAATCACATAGTTTATGATAAATAAAACTTTCCTTTACGGCAAATACAACCTTTTCATTTGTATTACCTACACATTAAAATCATTTCATAAATTATATTTTATAATTCAACAGGGAACAAATATCAAACCTGCCACTCTATTTCAATTCTAATTATGATTTTTAAGCACTTATACTTTAAATTTTAATATCAATATAAATGTGTCAGTTTTGAAATTAGATTGTTCTACAAGTATTTCTTCATGGAAAACATCACAGATTACAACAAGGAAGATAATTCTCGACATCTTGTTGAATATGGGTGCTAAGCCACATCCCATTATAATTTTAATATTTTATTTTCTCTTTTCTGTGCTATAAATCTTTTGTATTTCTAATTCTAATTTTACATAGTTTCTCCATTTTGAATTGTATTTTATAGTATTTTATTCTTTATGTGTGATGAACTATTTGTTTACCATCTTCATTGGTGATGCATTTTTGCTTTCTTCTTCTTTCAGTTTTTCATGTTTTTTCAGTTTTTATGTTTTTTTTTTAGTTTTTTTTATATTTTTTCAGTTTTCATCTTTTTTAATTTTTTACATATTTTTTCCAGTTTTTAATATTTCCTCCCCGATTTTTACACGTTTTTTCCAGTTTTCATGTTTTTTTTTTTTTGTTTTTTTTTGGGGATGAAGCCCACATAGGTCTGAGACCAGTGCGTGGGTAATGAGTTGGATGATGGTGATTTATGAGTTGGACCTACAGTTTTAGGTGGGTTCCGAACCACCGGGAAGTGATGTTGTTTTTTTAGTTTTTTACATATTTTTTTCAGTTTTCATATGTTTTTTACATATTTTTCCAGTTTTTAATGTTTTCCCCCCGTTTTTTCAGGTTTTCATATGTTTTTTTCAGTTTTTCACATGTTTTTATTTTTTTAGTTTTTCATATGTTTTTTCGTTTTTCCTCTGCTTTATTCTTTGTCTATACTTTTTATTTGTTATGTTTATCTTTTCCATTGCTAATTCCTCTTCCTTCTCAATTTCCAGTTGCAGTTTGCCTTCATCATCGCCTATCTCTCTTCACTGCTGGTATTTGACTGTCAGCTGCCCAAAGTCTACAGTTACTATATGTTGGCCAATGGCATTCTCTTCTTCTATCTGTTCCTCGACTTCTACCAGAAAACTTATGGAGGAAAGAAGGAGACAACAACAAAGAGAAAGAGGAAGACATCTGATGCACAGAAACCACCAAAGCCGGTGGGTGACATATTGAATTTATTCTAATTTAATTCTTTTAATCAAAAATACAGTAAAGCCCCGATTATCCGCAGAATTGGGTGGCAAGAGCACCGCGGACAACAAAAAACGCGGATAACCCAAAAAAGGGCAAAAATGAGGCGAATAAGATAAAAACTATGTTTTACTGTACAAAGAACATATTTAAAACTTTTAAAATATGTATGTTACAGCAGAAACATTTGCTCTACATCTAAATCACCAAAATAAAGAACAGTAGACAGAAAACAATATACTGTACTGTTAACAAAAAGTGTTCGGTTATGCCTTTCTAAAAAAATCAATCACTCATTTTTGCTTCTTGCTTTGAAAAATTAAAATTTAATTAACAATTTTTTTCGTGGCATTCGCGGTTAATCCGCTCACGGATAATTGGGGCTCTACTGTATTGAAAAAAGATCACATACGCTTGAATCTGGAAACTTTTAATGTATATTCATGTTAATTATAATTTATCAAATTGGAATTCTTCTCGTTTCACCCACGGTAAGTGAAAGAAGAAAAATTTTTTTTTTTTAGGATGAAGCCCACATAGGTCTGAGACCTGTGCGTGGGTAATGAGTTGGATGATGGTGATTGATGAGTTGGACCTACAGTTTTAGGTGGGTTCCGAACCACCGGGAAGTGATTTTACAGCAGAGAACAGTGTCTTTTTTGCTGGCCGATCTAATCGGTCACCGTTACAAACAGGACCTACGAGAACGCAGCTTATCTCTCTGATTGAACAGATACCTGCTACGGCTCGCAGCTATCACTTCCCTTTAGATTCAGATAGCTTTATTCGAGTAAAAGTACAATCTATAAGACTACTGACTATTACCCTACAATGAATAACATCACCTAAATTCATGGAAAATAGATAGAAGACGATACATGTTACTATTACACTGTTTTGTAAGTTTGATTACTGACATTAATAAGAATATTTGCTTAATAAATTAATTGTAATATCAAGGTGATCATTTACACAAAGTAGTTAGGGCAAAATAGCCCTATCTTACATTCAACCTACTAAAGAGGGATAATAATAAGGAGACTATGATAGTCAACTTTCATATAGCTTATTACACATTCCAGGAATCCAGATTCAATTGAATCGGGCACCTGCTAGTAATTATCCTCTAAATTAGTACCTATTTTTTATGAATAGCCACTGTATTAACATTACTTTTTATTCTGTTTAAGACATTCCCTTCAGTTTCCCCAATTCTTTTGCTATAATATAATATTGGAAAAAAAGCAATAGAGGAAACTTCGGCTCTTGGAGCTGTTCTTCTATTTACCGTGGTTTCACCCACCTTGGGGTATGTTGAATCAACTAAGTCTTTCCGTCTTCTCCAATACTCCTTCAATCTTTCAGAAGTGGTTATTTCTGATGTTTGGACATCCCTATACCTGTTCCACGCTTGGGCTTTTCATGGACTCTTTGGTTTTGGTTTTCAAAACATTCCTGAGGCTGTGACGGTTTTTGATTATTTCATCTGTTATATTCAGCTCATTTAAATCATCCTGAACTTTTTTAAACCAGTTGCTTTTAGTTTTTCTCTTGCAAAAGAAATCGAGTATTTGTTTTTTAAGTGTGTTGTCCATCCTGAAGATGTGTGAGTGAAAACTTATTCTTCTTTTTCTTATTGTTTAATAGGTTTTCAATTTTTGTGTTCAAGGTTTTTATTAGATATTAGCTTTATTTCATTATTCTAAAACTTGAATCTTATTATTTTTCTTTCTTCCAAATTTTCTAATAGACTATTCTAATATCAAAACTGGCTTTTTATTTGTATTTAATATATAATAATAATAATAATAATAAGCGTATGGCTTTCAATGGTGGGGAGACCCTTACGGGTAGTTCCACACGCCGTTTGTGCCATGTTACGGGGAACATGGTGGGCCTACTATTTTAGGTGGGTTCCGAAACACCGGGTAAGTGATAATAAAGCTTGTAACATATGATTATAACATTTAATATATGATTTTCACTCACTTATACTTGAGGTTATCATATTTTTCCAACACCAATCCCGGTATTTTTCCAGAGAGTAAAAAAGGAATATGAAATATGTTGAACAAGCGTGTTTTGAATTTGTTTTGGATGTATTTCTTTTCTACAAGAATATATTTACCAATATTAAGTGCTTGTTTGTATTTAATAATAATATAATATTTAGTCCTATGGACTAAATACAAAAATAATTTTATAGTACTACATCAATCTTATCAGAATGAGACTATTCAGATAATTAATTAATTAGAAATAAAATTGATTTTTTATTGAGCTAAAAAATCAATAACAAGAAAGGGAATATAAACAGATACCTACACGAATTAAATTAAGATTGAATTCCAGCCGTCTTGAGTAGGCTCCAGTATGTATATTAACAATGCTAGCGAACTTACATTTTCACTTTATGAAGAAGCATTATAATATAGACATTTTTGAAAATAGAGAACAATTTTCCCTGTTTCACCATCTCTATTAAAAATCCCGGAGATAAATCAATCCCGGGTTTTTCCCCAGAGACACACGTGAATCCCGGAATTACTGGGCTAATCCCGGAGAAATGGTAAGCCTACTTATACTGGAGGGATGCATTTCTCTTCTAAAGAGAAGCTTCATCAGCCTGCCGCCAGGGGTCATGTTTTGTTGAGGTTAGGATGAGCGGCCATTATATAATTGAAAATTGCGTTGGATTTGAATTGTGTTTGGTCATTGAGTAAGTTGGTTCTGTCTTATTTATGGTGTCTGAATATTTCATATTGTTCCAGTGTAGTAATTTTGTGGCTTTTTGAAATGTGTGTAGAATTTTTAAGTCAGTTTGAATGTTTTGTGTGAACATCACAGATTTCTAATAGTCCTCTATTATTCAGTGTCAGGGTTTCAGCAGCATATAACGCTTCTGGCTAATTGGAATTAATATACATTGATTTCATGAAAAATGAATTTAATTGAAATAATAAAATTATTTCATCCTTATTTTTTTATATTTGTAGGTGGCGATCCCAGGAAGTGACTTTTTCAAGGTCATTACTCACGGAATGTCATTCATGTGCTTCCCTGGTCTACAGGATGAACTTTATAATGACGAAGACGAATCATAGTGATCAAAATTAAATTTAAAAAACATCATTTTCACCATCATCAATACCATCATGTCATCAACATTCCATCGATTTTAAGGGTTAGAATAATTACTTATCCAGCTATTTCTACAAATATCAGGTACAAATAATTTTAAAATGCGATGGAAAAACTCATTTCTCTCATTTTTTTAAAATTGTATCTCAGGAAACAGGATGACAAAGCTTGACAATAGCTTTTAACTATTATTATTTTTGTAACAGAAAGCTTGATTTGATGAATGTATTTAAAATTCAAAATAATATTCACTTTTTCGACAATTGGACAGTTTTAGTGCTACGTTGTTACAGTGAAAATTAATATTCATGTTTTGGAAAGAACCAGGAACTGTAATTCAAAGTGAAATTTCTAGTTGAACTTCGTCGTAACCTAAAATTTGGATTTTTTAATTGAAAATTTGTATAAAGAAAGCAGTAGTGTGCTGTGCCTGTTTTATCTTACCTTTACTGTGTTTTTTAATAAATAGATTTTCATATAACATAATTTATAATGACATATTTTGTATATATTTTTTCGGAAGATGAAACCAACAGTTTTAGCTGGTTACTTATCACCTACAATTTTGTTAATGCTGAATTTGCAATTCTGCATTTTGAATTGAATTCTATGACCTTTGAATAAATAACAGATACAGCATAGAATATGTTTTGCAATTTTAAAAAAATATATAAAGAAAAAGAAGAAGAATGAAACTATTAAACTATGTATGTGAAAGTAAGCTATTAAAACTATTATAAAATTTTAAATTAAAAATTTTTGAAATAAATTCTTTGGCCCTTAAACAAGAATAAATAATAATAAGGAATAGTTCTTCTAGTAATATCAGGTAGGCTACTAATATAAAGAAAATCAAGCTTCATCTCTTTTTTTGAAAATCGTACGTTGAAACCCCTGAATATGACAAAATTTAAATGAAATTCTCTCTGAAATTAAAATTGACAGTGTAAAAGTGAAATACAGTGTCAGTTTTAATATTATATTTGTCATGAAGTATTTCGTCATGGAAAACATCACAGAGAAATTCTCTCCATCTTCTTACCAAGGAATACAATAATTATCACAAATATTATTTGTAACATCTGAAAGCTCAATCTGAATAATATATTATCATATAATTATTGTTCTGATAGATCTCCATGACAGTATTATGGTTTCAGACATTACATAATTTTTCATAGAAATTTGTAAAAATATCAGGTATAAAATTAGTTTTAAAATGGGATGATTATTCATCTTATATTGAAAATTATGCGGAAAACTCTTAAAAATGCCAAATTTACAGACTCCTTCATTTTTTATATTGTATTTCTCACCAAGAAATATATTACAAATATTATTTGTAGCAGAAAGCTTAATTTGATAAATTTATTTGCATTTGTTTTTCTTCCAATAGAGTTCCATGATAATCTCATGTTTATCTAAGACTACGTAACCCTTTATATCATCTAGGGTGCCAGGGAAAAAGCATATAAGTCACAAAATGGTCAAAACATGTTAAGTCCATACCCAGACTGACAAAATCAAGATCTATCATTTGGTCATAGTAATACAAGTCAATCTTGCTTACCAAAGGAACTATAAGGTTTTCTCAAAACAGTATAAGTAGAAAGCTCTGATATGTGACAGGGAAGAAGCAGACAAGTCAATCTTGTACTATGTTTACTTTGTTATTATCAGCTGAGAGTTGGGGAAAAAGCAGACAAGTCAAGTTATACTTCTGTAACCCATGTATATTCGGGTCGCCTGCTGGGGAAAACGAATAGGGAAAAAGCAGACAAGTCGAAAATATGCAATGTTTTTTCAATCTTCATATTCAATAAAATATTATTATTACATTAATAAAAATATTATATGAATTTTTATATGAAGATGTAATGCCAAAATGAGCATTCTTTCATTATTATACTACTTTTCGTTGACAATGTTATTCAAACAGCTGTTTCCTTTCTGTGGCATTGCTGAGTGTTTGATCACATGAAACACAACGTGCAACAAAAAATTTGTATTTGGTGATTTCTTTCATGGAATTTTTAATTCATTGTTCAATCGAAACCAAGTGAGGTGAGATAATGCTGAAATGGAGATGGCGTCCACATCTGAGCTGATGTTGAAAATGGCACAAAAACTAGGTAAGTTACATTATCTTCTCAGACTCATTATTCTCTTGATTCCTCAAGACTTGCTGTTCTGTATATTCTAAGCATGATTATATACAAATTTGCACTTTGATGGAAGACAGGCAGAGAAAAATGTTCTGTTATCTGCTCTATTGTCATCTACCTACCTGGTGTTTTGGAACCCACCTGAACAGTAAACCCATCATGTTTCACATAAAATGCCATATGGCGAGGTGGAACTGCCCTAATTATTATTATTCAATTCATTGCACACTATTCGTCTCCCATCAAATTTGAAATCTTTCTGGGTCAAGTATTTTAGAGACTGTTATTTTTCATTGAATATATGTTTGATCTACCTCAACCGACATCATATTGGGAGTTATTTTGATTCGTCTTCTTTACTAACAGCAATTTTCTGTGGGTAAGATCAATGAGTCAACATATTTTTCTACTTTTTATGAACATGGCCATTGCAAAATTATTTATTCTTGTTCTCAGGGACTTCTGGAAATGGCAATGATTATGATACTCTCTCCAATCTTATCAAGAGAAGTCAAACCAGAAGAAGAATGGAGGAAGTTTGGATTAACAACAATGGAAATGAAAATTATGGTGAGCATCATATACTTTTAATGATAATCTCATAATATCCTTTGTTAATGAGATGATTTTTACTGAGACCAGAGGATTTTGAAAGTTTAATTACAAGTTTACAGTTATTAAGTTCTTGTTATTTGATTAAATTGAATGCATCAGTATAAAAACTGTATATAGCTTGCAGTAGTCCAGAAACTAGACCTACTAGGCTGTAGGTCTGGTATAGTCCTTAGATCATATTCACCTACTGTTCTCACACTTCTGTGCAAAGTTATTAATAATATTTTCACTATTTATTTATTATTATGTTCACAGGAGAATCTGATTATGGCAGTCTCTCTGAAGCTTCATCTGATTTGACTGAGGAACAGATTTCTACAGCTAGAAAAGTGGAAGACATTTAAAATAAACAAAAAAATATCATGATATCAGAGTCAGAGAATGGAGTTGAGGAATAAATTACAGGTTAGTGTTTTTCCAGAAGAACAGAAGTGAGAAACATGGTCCAGAGAGAGAAGATTGGATCAAAGCGAGATAATGAAGGAAATATGGAGAAGAAGGAGAGAGGCTGATGATTTATGACAAGTTGGGAATGACGAATGCTGTATTTAGTGAACTATTGTGTTCCATAGTAGGCCTATACAAGAAAAAGGAAATTCGGTACAAAGAACCGTAAATTCATTCTTGAATTTAACCATTCATTACATTGATTTTCCTTCAAAGAGAAGTATGTGCGGAAACAGCAAAACTGGACCCCAAAAAATTCATGACAAAACTCAACCAATATCAAACGAGAAAAAAAACTTATGGATTTATTGGAGCTCATTACACCATACCTGCATCATTTCTACAATGAGTTGAAGTCAGTCCCTAACATTCTTCCTGACATCGAAGAATGTATTGAATAAATAAAGAATTTACTTATTATGTATGAATGTATGTATTTATGTATGTAGATAGTACCATAGCCGATACGACTGTAGGTGATTCTTCAGACCTTAACGTTAGGTTTTAGTCTCAAGAGCGTACTACACAAACGAGGAGTGAGGTAGTTTGTGATTGCTTTCCTCACTGAGCTAACAGAATTGTATCAGTATGCCAAGCCCACCGAAACAAATTCTGAAGCTCTATGCTTGACAGTCCACTCCCACCTTTACAAAGGGTCTGGCTGCACAGGTGAGTGTGTGAACTATCTAGCACACCTCTGAGCTACTTCCTGCTACTTATTATATCAATAGTTAATACTGATTCTTAAATAATTTTGATGTTTTTCAATTTTTTAATAAATAATGATAGAAACTTTTAAAAAGATAAATTTACTTTTACCCTTGAAATTTAACTTTTTTATTACTTATAATTATTATTATTTTCTATTACTTATTATGAAAATTTATGTGATTGTAGAATAAAATATTGGTTTTGGGTTTGGTAGTATCGTTTTCATATCAAATTTGGATTATTTCTAGCCAATATTCCAACATAACTGATTCTGGACATATATAGTTTGGCCTGCTCCTAATAGTATAAGTCATGATATTTGACTGGTCCTTATAACGTAAGTCATGTAATTTATCAATGAAGTGGAATTACTTTACCAACAATCAATACATTGTTTTCTTGTGAGAAAAAAAGGTGTTTAAGCATTTGAAACATTGTCGATTCCAATTTTTCACTTAATAAATTAGTTTTTTCCACTTCCTGAAAAATGTGGTTTTTTGACTTATATTGTTTTTCCCTAGCACCCTAGATCTATTCTATTGATAACAGTGGCGTACCGATAATGGAGCGAGTGGAGCAGTCGCTCCAGGGCGCAAGGCTCTGAGGGGCGCACCGTTCTTGAGAGAAAATTGCCTTTTACTTACAAAAAATGTATTACTATAATGAAGGCCTAAAGGGGAAAATGCAACACAATTTTAAAAAACCGTATATACATCGCTGCGCATTACCAAAAGGAACTTTCATGTCAAATTTAAAAGAAATCGGTTCATGAGTTCAACCGTAAATGCGTTACTAACAGACAGATTGCAAAACGCTCGAATCAAAAGTAGTTTCTTGTCGAAAGTAGCAAAGCCAAAACAATTTATATTTGGTGACAAAAAGTATAACAATTTCAAGTAATAGAATGAAGACTTTGAATTTATTCTGAAAAAATAAATCCACTAGAAGTTCAATGGTTTTTATATTAACAAGAACAGGATTGAAATACTTCACTTTTGTATCCTACTTCCAAAATAAAAGAAATTTTTTATAAAAAATGACAAAATTCTAGAAAAATAACTGCAAATAAATTGATAGAAAAATGAAAAAATCCAAAACAAGATGTTTGGAAATTGATAAAAGTAGAATCTGGCCTGGCAAAAATTCTTCATGGGGGGGGGGGGGGCACTTCCGCTCCAGGGCGCTTGAAACCTCGGTACGCCACTGATTGATAACTTCTAATACACCACAAAAACTCTGTTTTATGGTTGTAAATGAAATAATAATAGCCATTCTTAATTCGTTAATATTCTAGAACATTAGTTCAAAGATGTATAGAGTGTGGATTCACTAGATAATGTTCAAATTAATGTGAAAGTATCGAATTATCCTAGTTTACCGCTAGTTTCAACATGGTTCAAGGTCTAGAAGTAAGAAATTGAGTGATACTACCTCATTAGTATGAGATTATTTTTTCTAATTACTCAAAATAAAAAATATTCATAATGTACTTAGATTCTAATTTCATCTTATATCGCTTCTATCATCCTGATTCTTCAAATTTCCATCAATTATTTTTAATCATAATTTTCTTCAAATTGAAACCATCACACCAAATTATTATGTTTGTTAGATATTTTTTGTTATTGTTTTTAAAACGTTCAAATTTTACATAAGGTAGAAATGTATTTTTGTTGAATTTTCCTCAAAAAGTTTGACTATGAAGAGTTAGCTCTGATTTATCGGTTAATAAGTATTAAGTTCATTATTTTTTAAACAGGATGAAACAAATTGACTTGATTTTAGTGATGTTTGCTTCTAAAAGAGTACCATAATCGACAAAAAAGTTTGGAAAAAATGAGAAAAGTCGTAGATTTGTTGAAAAATAATTTAGATAAAATTAGTAGAATTTTAGGGAAAACGAAGAATTAAAATAATATTCACGAGAAAATTATCCAGCCAACTGAATTGGCCAATTTGATGAATTATCAAATTAACCAGACAAATTGGAGCAATGAGATCCATTTAACATTAGGTTGCTACAATACTGAAATGCGATATAAACAGCAATAATTTAATTTTATTTCAAATAGAAATTATCAAATTTTCCACAATTTTGCTACAATGCTGACCTAGAAATATGATCTTAAAAGCAATATTTTATTTCAAACAGCAATCATCAAATTTTTCAATTTTTGCACTTTCAGTATTTTTTTAAACAACTTCCAATGGGGCAATAAACAATAGGAAAACATAATTCTATATATTGAATGAAGTTGAAGTAATATTCAGCATTGCAGTAGCCATGATTGAATGAAATAAATAATTAGGGCTTAAATAGGCTGTATTTAAACAATATTTGATTTTCTCTTAGTGGAACTACATTTTGAAGTTGTTCAGATGCCATAGAAATACAAATATCTACTATAATATATTGTATTACATGAAAAATAAGATATTAATACTGATTGAATTATCTGTACTAAGAAAAAATATAGGTGCTGGGCTTCAATGCCGAGTATGTCACAATGTACTTTAAATAGTGAATTTTAACTGTGATTAAATTGTTATTGAAATTGTATATTAAAAAATATAATATTTAAAAAGATTTCAATTTGTAATGATAATGAAAATAAACCAGTTTTATTTACATGTTTGTAATTGATGGAGCCTATTATCCTTAGTATAAGTTATACTTATGCACAGTGTAGCATATGTATTGGAGGACATCACCATCGCAAATTCACAGCGCTGTTCAGAGTTAGGTGAAAATCTATTCTGGGTTTGCCCTTGACGGTAAAACAACATAAAAAAAAGATTTTCAGATTTTCTGTGGCATCAGGTAATGACTATTATGGAGTGGGTCAATTTCGCAAAAAATTATTCCTAATATCGAAATTTTGTTTTCAATAAACAGTATATTTATGATATTACTTATAAAAACAGTGAAAATTCACTTCATCGGTGCAAAAACAGTTAATTTATGAACTTCTCTTTTCAAACAGACAAACTCTGTATAGAATTTTGGAATTCACTTACACTTCCAAATTTCGTAATCTTGTAACCACTGCCATACGTTATCTTTCAGAAAAGAAAAATTCCAAACTGGATTCCCGGGCAAGACTAGGTAAAATACTAGTGAATAATTGGCCGAACGAAGAGAGGTCTCTGTTTCAAGTCGACCGTTTAGCATTTGTCTGTCTGCCTGTTTGTAACTAACGCATTTTCAGTTAAACGCATGGATCTAATTCCATGAAATTTGGCTAGGATCTTCCTTCAAGGAATGCTCAGGGATGCATGTGTATTTTTTCAAAATGTTTTTGCATTCAAAGGATATTAAAAAGGAAAGACACTCAAGCCTTCTTCTATAGGAAACATACAATTTTTAAAATGAGTATCTCCATCATATATGGAATTGGAATCAGATTTTAAGATAGCCCGCAGGCCCTCTTAGGCCGTGGTCATACTGCATGTGTACTCCGACGAGTAAATGGACGTGCGTGCTCGCATCTGGACGTCAGAGTAAAACAAACGTTGATAAACCGGTTTGATTGGTCATAGTAGAGAAGAGTTGGTCGTACGAGGTCTTGCGCACACGCACAAGTCAATTCTGGAAGCAAGTTTGTTTGATTTTCTTCGCGTGGTCGTCAGTGTGAAAATGAAAGTTGAGGAGTTGATTACGCTTGTGAGTAGGGGTTATCGAGAATACTGCCGCGACCAATCAGAAGACAGGGGGGCGTGGCCACCCCCCTTCCCCCTCCCCCAGGTCAGACATTTTGTAAACACCTACCCCTTCCCCCCTGTCGCAGTCAGCCATTTTGTTTTTAAGGTCACATACCCCCTTCCCTATGTGTCCCCACTTTATTCCCAATAGATTAAAGGGGGACCCCCCGCAAGCACCAATGAGAGAGGACCTATCCCCCCTGACCCCACCTCTCACAGAAGGTTCCCAATAAATATAGAACATACAGCTTTATATCTATATATACATGCTTGCAATTGTATATCTATATATACCTGCTTGCAATTACTATATCTATATTTGCAATAGCATCAGCCCCCGCCGCCAGATTTAGCTATTAATTGAGGCTGCACACCTGCTACCTCCTGCTGTGATTCTCAAAGCCCTCTCTCTCTCTTTCGCACGTGCAGTGTTAATATACCCCCCTGCCCCCCAGCCCCGGACAGTGCTTCAGATATTAATAACACTTCCGCCCCCTGCTGCGAAAAAAAAAAAAAAAAAAAAACTATTTCATAACGTTTAAAAGCAGAGCACGTACACAAGTTTTTTTTTTATGTGACTCATTAAGCTGTGGAATAATAATCCTCTCTCTCTTTCTTTTTATTTCTACAATACCCCATGCTGTTTGCTCAAATAATCCGACCCCCACTTTCTCTCTCAGGTCATTAACCTTTGCATGAATAATCCTGTCTGTGTGAGAGAGAGAGGCTTTCTCTCTCACTCTCTCTCAGCTCATTTGAAGGTCACAAACATGTTTTAACCTGTCTGTGTGAGAGAGAGAGGCTTTCTCTCTCACTCTCTCTCAGCTCATTCATTAGCCTCGGTTGAAAATTCAAATATGCTTTGCAATAATATTAAACTCATCTATAGCTATACCAATAAGTAAACTGAATGACCAAAACATGGTATTATTGAATCACGTGCACTACCTTTTGAATCTCGTGCACATGCACTCTCGATGTGAGGTGTGCAAGTGAAACTGGATCCTCCAATAGATTCATAGGCACCTGCTATTAGTAACATGGTTTCTAGGCAAGCCCAACACACATAATCGCGTTTAGCATCATTAAATGTTGTTAGACACAAATAGGTGTAGAATGCTGGTGTACTTTTCAGGTCATTAACCTTTGCATGAATAAACATGCCTATTACAATGTTGGTTTCCCCCTCATGATTGAAATTTTTTACATTTTTTATCTGCTAAATCATATAGAGCATCCCAAAGTTCGTTTGTATCTGAAATAATTTGTATAGGGGAATCGTTAGAACACCCATAGTGCAAATGACCCTCCTCACTTATAACTATATCTAGGAGATCATATATTTCAGATAAAATAGGATAGCAGAAATTCTCAGTTTTTGTTGCAGACAAAGTTCCATCATCTGCCTCGGTTGAAAATTTAATATGCTTTGCAATAATATCAAACTCGCTTACTGAAATAGCCATCAGTAAACGGGATAGTTTTTTAAATTTTGTATAGCTGTAGCATCGCATCCTTCCTCTATGATAGTTAAACACATACTGAATGACCGGCGGTTTGTTAGTTAGAAAAAGCCTCCAAAGGAACGTCAACCTCACCGCCTTATTGGAGGTCACTCTTTTTTTTTATTTGGGTAAAAAGAGGTTCGCACAGGGCTAGGTCACATAAACCTGTGCTATGGAGAAAAACCCATTGTAAAAATTTACATTTCTTTCAACTCTACTTGTCCGTTCTCATGTTCGCATATTAATACAAAATTTCTCTTGTTAAAATCTGTCAAGTTCTCATTATTTAATACGCTTTTAAATTTATCACATAGTAATAAATCGAAATAAGAGTCTCCCTCACTGTCGGGATCGTCGAGATTTAGTAACACTCTGCCTGTACCATAAATTATTGCGCTTTCAACGGTCAGATACGAACCGAGAGGTACTGATTCTAGAGGCAACACCTCACGTGCCAAAGTGTTGAATGCGTCCACGCAGAACCGTCCCATCTTTCCTAATGATTCAAGCTTCTCAATTTCACTCCTTTTATGCATTCTCCCCAACACTGTTTGCGCAAGCGCAGTTTGTAGCTTCTTCCTCAATTTGTAATAATTTTTTAACGCAAAGCCTATGCGGCCTATAATAGGATAAATATTCGTAAACATCATTCAAATTTACACTGTTTAAAAAAATTTGTTTCAACTGTCTCGCAAGTCCAATGTTTTCACGAGTAGAATTTCTAATGGCATCCTCACACAAATCAAACCACTGCAGATATTCTCGTAATTTGTTCTCTAATTCTTTATCCGCACACATCCACTTCTGAGGATCCATTATCTACAACTAATTATTTATACAGCGGGATTAATACCGAAAAATTGATAGGTTTCCTACCAACGCCCACGCTACAAATTCTCACTTTGTGTGATTCCAACTCATAACCACAGTAAACGCATACGACCTTTTTTCCATCATAGTAAAATCCTTGTCTCGCATAATTTCTTTTGCTTGTTCTACTATAAAAAGCACAATTCCTCATACTTTTCATTCGATTATTTTCACAAGTATAATCCCCCTCCTCTCCTATCTTTGGATGCGTGTTAGATGTTAATAGTTGCAAATAATGTTGTGCACTTATTAGAGCGCATCTCCCACCTTCTACATTTTTGTGTATGTTACAAACCTCAAAACACCACGTATCTTTAAACTTTGTGAAATTAGGTTTCGCGTAATATTCCGGTATGCAACGTACATCATTATGATACTTTTTCAAAAATGCCGCTTTTTCTGTTCCCTTTGTAAAAATGCAATCATACGCGCCGAGATATCCTCTTATCAATGAATCTGTAAACTCCGTCTCCCCCTCATCCCATAATATTTTATGATAATGTTGTTCTAACCAGGTAGCCTCGCGAAACATTTTCCAGCTCAAAGTAGATTTCGGAAAAGGCGGTTTAAAGTGTAGTACCACATAATTACCAGCCCGATCAACCAGCGCGAATTCTTTTAAAATTATTTGATTATTATCTCCCTTAAACCAGTGTAGATCCGCAACGGCAAAATTCTTCTTCTTCTTTTCTTCCATGTCACACTGTATTCCCACTGTACGTGTTTTTCCGTCTTCACTAGCCTCAAAATCTCCAATCGCCTCTTGAAACAGCGAAGAAGTGGACATGTTGCTCTCTCACACACGCCCACACGAATGATAAATTATTTTTTACATTTCACCTTTTAAACATCCCCCTACCGGCAATTTATTGTACTTCTCTAACTAATGAGGTTAAAGGCGTGTATTCCATTATTGAATCGCTTATAAGAATACAATATGCCGAAGTCGAGTTTGGTAGTTCTTTACTAAATTCCATATCTAATCTTATATCTGTGGATGTTTTCAAATGGTCAGATTGGTGTGAACAGTCAATCACAATTATTGGTGATTTTTCGCAAAACGCTTTAAAATCAATAGCGTTCCCATGTTCTGCATTTATAGTGCGATTATAGTAACTCGGCGCGAAATCTAAAAACATACGGTACATTATCTGCTTATTCCCCAACAAATTATCATAGGGATAATATTGACTGTTTAGAAATAATTTAACGTTATACAACTCGCACGAATCAAAATCAGACATTGATTTATTAATAGCATTTTTCCGAGCCGTTTGAAAGGCTAAAATTACATAGCATGGAACATCTAAATGCGATGATGTTTTTATCGCCCACGAATGAATTCTCGATGTCGCCATGTTTGGAAATTCGTGAATCTCCCATCTTCTAAACGCAAGTTTTAAAGGACGATCAGAATCGAGTAATTTCAAAAATTTCAACCTTACGTGATCTTCCAAATGGATGTACGGAATTTTCCACTGTAGTTTATCAATTGTTAAAGAAACATTTGTTCCTGTAGCCGATTCAACGCAGTTTAGATCCGACGCACTTCTCAATAATACAAGCTCTTGTTTCAAGTTTAAAATTATTCGTTGAAAATCTTCGAAAAATGGTAACAAAAGTTTCAGCGGTACGCAAAAAATGAATTTATTATCCGTCAACTTATATCCATCTCTATCAAATCCTGCCAATTGGTATGTATTTGTATCGAAAACATTTTTCAAAAGCAATCCTTTAATTGTAGACGTAATTCCGACAAGTCTCGATTTCGCTACTTGCTGTCCCGCCAATTCATAACGTATCTCATCAAACAGATGGCCTACCACGTTGCTGACAAGTTTATATTCGGCATGCACTGGCGGATCCTCGGGTTTCGCACCAGGCTTTGTACATTTAACACTCCCCTCAATAAATAGAAAGGATTTACAAGGCAGTGTGTATATATCCTGCTGATTTACAGGAAGCCTTACTTCATCCGAATTACCTAGTTTCTGTCCAGAATATGTTGTGTGCGTGTGAAATTCGTACTTAGTAATATCAGAGTAAAATTGAATTTGACTATCGACATCTAGAATTTCACTTATTGCGGCTCCCGACATTTTTCCAATTAACTATAAATCCCAATTTTTCTAGTATTCTCGCGTTTTTAGCTGTTAATCTGTTTTTCGGCGTTAACATAGGTGTTAACGCTACTGAGCTTAAACTCCTACTGACGCTTTCTCTGTTCTCATCTCGACGCTTAGGTACGGCATTGAATACAATAAAACCCATCTTCTAACTTTTCTCACGAATATGTAACCTCACAGTTATACTATCCCCTCGAAAATCGATAAGTGATCCGTCTTGATCGGTTACCGTCACATTAATAAACTGAATTCTGCGAGTATTGAGAGGTACATATATAATTTCTGCGGGCGTTTCATTAATCAAATAACCGGGCGGTACCCTCGGCAGAAATTCGTAAATAATATGCTTTTCATCTCCGTTAGCGAAGCTTCCACATGCTAAATTACATGACACCACGATTGTATTAATATGACTGATCGAGACTAAATGATTTGAATAATGCCATGTATTTGCTTCGAGTAGAAGTTTATCAAACCCAAGTGTCTTACCAATTGAATCGTCAAAAGTTAAATCTACTGGTTTATCGGAATAAATTCCAACTTTCATAGTGTTATTATTCGGTTGTATAACAAGACTCTCATCGCTCAAGTTCAATTTCAACTTTATAGCGCTTATTATATTATCAATTTCGTACGATCCTGTATCAAGATTCACCAGTTTATCTCCATATTTAAAACTGGAATTTTTCCCCCTTATTATATTCGGTATACTATTAAACGTCCACAAGTTAACCAATCCAATTTCCCATTCGCGATTTTTATCCAATTCCAGAGCGTGGTTTAAATTCTCATATAGATTACTTGTTTTTGAGGTTAGTGTAATAACAGCCATCCCTCACTCAGCTAATGCTTTCAACACAAGCGTAAAATTACAACTGGTTAGCAAGAAACAAAATCACTAGGTGCCCACAAATGTCTGTGTTTACCCGCTGCAATTGGTTGGTATTATAGAATATTTTTACATTATTTTCTTTTTCCCAATATTTTGCCAATTCGCGTGGCGGTTGCAAGTCACCGATCGGATCAAAATAATACACATTTTTTCCTCGTTTAATATATGCAGTCCAATGTGTTCCCATTCCAATCTGTTTGTCTAAATTGACAATTGCGAGCTCATTATTTCGAATTTTACTCGGAAGTGTATCAATCATATATATGCCTCTTAGTGGTATATCTAATATTTTGCACCATTTTATCAGGTCATAGTTTGACAGCGGGCCGTTCATCTTTGCGTTTTTCTCTGTCTTTTCCTCTGCTTTTTTCCTCCTTGCTTCTTTTTAACCTTAGGAAATAGTGTTACACCGTATTGGGTGGGAGGTACTAGTATTCTTCCGCCTGTTGGATATGGTTTCAGATAAAAACCACGACCAGCAATATGATTTTTTAACCTATTGATCGCCTTTTGCCTAATACTATCACTATGCGTTTTTCTAACTCCCCTCGTTTTTCGTTTTCTCAAACCTCCACCAAATGCGGATTTCGCTTTCATAATGTTTGTAACAAGATAAGAATATGCTCTCTCAGATAACCCCGTTTTTGGATCCTTGAAAATTTCCCAAGCTCCATCTGCCAAGTGCCTGTCAGCCTCCGCCCGCGTCTTGTTATCAGACGCTCGGGAGTAAACTATGTCGTGCGTCTTACATAAATCATCAAGACGGTTTATAGGTTTGTCTCCACGTGCTAACCTTGACCTTAACCTTGTACCAGGTCCGCAATACGAATAATTAGGTAGATGAGCCTCGAAATTGAGGTTATCCACCCCCTTATTTATCACTGTACCCAATACATCGCCAATTTTTGATAAAATACCTCTACCACGCTTACGAACAGTGCGGCGCCTTTTCTTAACAGTGTTCATCCTTTAAAGGTTAAACATAAACTGAACTGTAATTACTACTACTACTACTACATAATTGATTAGTTTTCTTCAAAAGAAAATTCGATTTTTCATTAAAAGTCTCGGCACAATTTGCAAGAACGCTATAGTATTTGTAGAAATTACAAACTGTTTCTAGCTCATCAACCATAAATTTATACCAATGTATCAACCCAATTTCAAAGGAAATTGGTGTTTTATAATACGAATTAACGCAAGATTTAATATTGAATAAAGTATGATTTCTCAGTGAAGTTGACGATCCAAAGGAATTGAAAAGAAATTGCGTATCATTTCGTTTCTCATGCAGATTGCACGATTTATCTTTATTTAAAAGTAGTACGGTGTTTAGACAGCATAATAGAAATATAAATAGTACTATCGTTTTCCAGACGTGCCGCATCACCAAAGCACATTCCATGTTGACAGATGTAAACATACTGATAAAAATAGAACACCGTGTTGAGGGGGAGAAGCGAGCGCGTGCCAGCGAGAGCTTCCTGCGAGCTTCCTTCTTTTAGGTGCTCACCTAAAAGAAGGAAGCTCATCGCATCCCGCAATCCTTTTTTAGATTGTCGCGCACACCGCTAAAAGATCATTCGCGTTTGAACGTCATAGTTATCGGATCGAAAAAAGTGTGATCATCTTTATCAGTTTGAAAGCGTCACAACAGTTTGAACTTTAGCTATCCGCGCACAGCGATAAAAGACCATTTGCGTTTTTGAACGGCGCAACAAGAAGAGTGATCATTTTGAAAGCATCACATCAGTTTGAAACAAAGGTGAGCAATAATAATTCAAATCTTTATTTACATTAATCAATTATAACAAACTCGAAATAAAGCCACAAAATAATCAAACTCATAAAAATTATCTTCAACCCAATCACGCATTTTTACAAGTTTTTGGGTAAATACTGTTAGTGCAAAAAATCTTGCATATTAAATTGGAGCAATTGTAATAGTAATAGTAATTGTTCAATAATATTTACAATAAATCTTCTCACACCTGATTAATGCAGATGACACCTCCATAATCTGATAATAAGTGTGCATAATCCAAATTTTTAAACATCAATCTGATCCATTTTCCCTATTTTGTATGTTTCAGTTCCAACTAGAGACGTTTCAAGTCTACAACAGAGCGCAAGTGATTCCTCGGCTTCCTTCTCGTGCAGGTTTGTTTACTTTTTTAATTAATTCTCCTCCTTCTCCTTCTCCTCCTCCTTCTCCTCCTTCTCCTCCTTCTCCTCCTTCTCCTCCTTCTCCTTCTCCTTCTCCTCCTCCTCCTCCTCCTCCTTCTCCTTCTCCTCCTTCTCCTTCTCCTCCTTCTCCTCCTCCTTCTCCTCCTTCCCCTTTAAGACTGTTCTTATTATATATACAAAACGATGCATGACACAGTTTTTTCGAATCTGCAATAATTACTTTACAATATACACATTGCAAATAACCCGTTTTATGTAGAAAAAATCCATTACTCGCGAAATATTCAGCATTTCTTATAAAAACCAATATCCTCTTATTAAATGAGTTTGACCAGTGAGGCATCGATCTTTGATAAAATGTCTTTATTCGCTGGTCGTAATCCCGAAGATTATTAAAATTTTCATTCTCGATAGAAATATTATGCATTCTCCTCCACCCACAATTCGGACTATGTTTTTCATGTTCTTTTTCGGGATCATCTGTTATTAGCCATTTTTCCAAACCAACTAAACAAAACACGCACTGCACTGAGTCTGGTGGCGTCTTGAATACAAATCCCAGTTTAGCTAAATGTTTAGGTGATAAAAGGGGAGATTCGAATTTTTTCCATCTCTCATCAAAACTTAATAACCTCAATCTTTCGTACATTAAAACGTGTGATTGATCCATAGTGTGCCGATCAACTTCTAATCCACTACTAACTTGTTTGTTTTAGATCAGTTGTACCAGCGGAGTGTAAGAGAGCACACATCTGAGTGAGAGGATACATCTGAGAGAGAGCGCACATCTGAGAGAGAGCACACATCTGAGAGAGAGAGAGAGAGCACACATCTGAGAGAGAGAGAGAGTTCATCATTTGCCATCACCCTTTTACAATGTAAGTAGCGATTATTGACTGTGCATTATTTCGAATTATTTTTCTCGGTAGAAACTATTATTCTGCAGAAATCACACTGCATGCGAGTATCTCCATTCAACTAATTCTGCTGCCTATTGTTGTACATTGGAGGAGTAAACTTACGTTCAGTATTCCTACTTAGTTTTACCAGCACACTTGAGTGTTTGAAATAATTTACAATTTTTCCCACACCGAAATTTTCTGGACGAATTACACAAAAATTTATCAATTTTGTTGTTACACATATTAAATGTATGATAGACACCATTACACGATTCGTGATGGTTATCTGCAATATGTAATTGCATTATTCGATAAAAACAAGTATCTGAATTACATTCTCCAATAAATTGGTGTAATGGTTCATTGAGTGCAGGATTTATACACATGCAATAGTGTCCATATTGTCTTCCATAACACTCATAGCGGTGGAAGCGTAATTTATGTATTAATTGTTTTTCGAACGAGGATTTATTTTTAATAAACTTTTCTTCTTCTTCCTCGTCTACCGCCACGTTTATATCCATAGATATAATCTGTTTCACACTCATAATCTTTTTTAACCTTTCAGTTGGAGAACGCAGTGGAATCGCTTCCTTTGAAAGTCAATCATTCGTAATTTAGAATAGTCCGTGGTGATCAACTTCTAATCTGCTACTAACTTTTTGTTTTAGAGAGCAGAACGATTTCACAATGGCTCATACGACGGAGAAGATTCAGGGTTTGAACGGCAGCGCAGCTAGATACAGATTCACGTATCTGGAGGAGGAACGTGACATCAAATCTACGCTGGAATCAAGCAGGGAGGAGGTGCTGCAGCTTATCGTCGACGAGTCGCAGCGGTTCAACGGAAATGTAAAGTGGTTCATTGTTTTAAATGTGATTTTACAAAAACTTGTTGTGCAACCCGAGGAAAGTGAACAAATTTCAGCAACTGTGAACTTTCACAGCTACTCGGCAATTAGTGTAAATGTATGTGAGAATTTGAATGAATGGAATAGGGATTTTGTGTTAGCTATTGGGAAAATTTTATCTTCTTTTGAAAATTTTGTTAGATTTGGCAGTGGTTGGGTAATAAATAGGATCCATTCGCTGGATCTCAACGTAATTAGGTATAATCCGATTTATACATCTTCATCTTCCTTTGTAGAGACTCCCGATTTTATTGTAAGGAAAAAGTGTGTGATTAACATAAAAAATTTCAATGACGAGAAATGCCTTTTGTGGTCAATTCTCGCTTATTTCCATTATCGGCGAAATACACATATGAGTGTTGAATATTTGAGCAAGTTTGCTCACACAGTCAACACAAACGGGGTCAACTTTCCTGCTACTTTGCAGGACATTAAGAAATTTGAAGCTTTAAATCCTGATATATCCATAAATGTAATTGCGTACGACAATGGAAAATTTTTCCCATACAGGTGTAGCATACACAGAGAGCGTACTCACCAAATTAATCTTTTGTTGCTAACAAGCGAAACTTATCCCCGAAAATCACATTTTTGTCTCATCAACACCGCAAACGGGAAAAACGGGTTGTCTCGGCTTTTGAGTCGTTTATCAAAACATAATGGGGAGGTACATGTTTGTGAATTCTGTTTCCATCGCTTCACAACAAAGAAATCGTTGAACGTGGATGGAAAACTAAATTTGGAAAAACACAAAGAGCAGTGTTCAAAATTTGCTGCACAGAGAACAACACTTCCCAAGGCAGATGAGAAACTGAAATTTACAAATTACACGTATACCTTGAAACCGAAATATGTTATTTATGCCGATTTTGAGTCGTTTATTGTGCCAATAAAGAGTGGGGAAGAAGAAGAAGAAGAAGAAGTTGATGATGTGCCCATCACTGGAAGCTTTACAAAAAAGGCAACTCGACACGTTCCATGCGGATACTGTTTTGTCGTACTCAATATCGATGGCGAAATTTGTCATGGACCACGTATCTATCGGTCGCGAGATATTGCCGATAAGATTGTGGAAAAATTTCTAGATGAAATTACAAGTGTGGGTGAAGTGCTTTACGAGGACATGAAAAGAGAAATACCTATGATTCGGTTGAGTGAAGCGCAACAAAGAGATTTTAATAGTGCGGAAAAATGCGGGCTGTGTGGGAAGGATTTCTTGATTGGCGACATCAAGTGTAGGCATCACTTGCACGAAACAGGTTCATATATTTGTGCCGCACATCAGTCGTGCAATTTGAATGGAAAGGCACCTAATTTCATACCCTGTTTCATGCACAACTTCACGGGATATGACAGCCATCATATCGTACAGGCTTTAGGTAAATGCAAAAAACCAATACAATGCATTGCCAATTCGTCGGAAAAGTTTATGACAATCAGCGTGGGACGAATCAAGTTTCTAGATAGCCTGAAATTTATGAATGCCTCTTTGGATAGTCTTGTTAAAAATTTGTCAGAAGATGGAAGATTGGAATCGAAATTCAGGAGAATGCATACACTGTTCAAGACACCCGAACAACTGAGGCTTTTAGTTAAAAAGGGAGTGTATCCATACACATATTTCGATTCGCCAGAGAAATTTGAAGAAGTCAACCTACCGCCAATTGAGGCATTTTACAACGACTTGTCAGATTCGCCTTTAGAAGAAAGGGAGTACGCTCATGCACAGAATGTTTGGAGAGCGTGTGACATTGAAAACCTCGGACAATATCATGATTTGTATCTACTTTGTGATACACTCCTTTTGTGTGACGTTTTTGAGGATATGAGATCATCAATGTTTGAAAAATACGGATTAGATGTAACCCATTTTTTGTCTCTGGCACATTTCTCGTGGAATTGTATGTTGTATTATACAAAAGTCGAGCTCGGACTGATTACAGATGTGGATATGCACTTAATGTTTGAACAGAATGTACAAGGTGGGTTATCTGTTATACCACACAGATTTGCCGAAGCCAATAATCCTTTTATGCATGAGAAATACGATGAAAGCAAACCGACGAGCTATATTTTATATTTGGACGCTTGTAATTTATATGGGTACACAATGTGCGAACCACTCCCAGACGGAAATTTCAAATTTCTATCACAAGATGAAATTGCGCAAGTTGAATTTCTAAACTTGCCGGTGGATTCAGAGTTCGGCTACGTTATCGAGTGTGATCTCGAATATCCTAAATCGCTTCACGATTTACACAATCATTTTCCGCTAGCGCCTACAAAAGAAGAAGCACCTCACCATCTATTGTCTGACTACCAGAAACATGAGGGACAAATATTAACAACAAAACTTTTGGCCACCCTCTATGACCGCACGAAATATGTTTTACATTATAGGAATTTAAAATTGTATGTAGAATTGGGAATGAGGCTTAAATGTATTCATCGCGTGTTGAGGTTCACGCAATCACGATGGTTGAAACCCTACATTGATTTCAACACAGAGTGTAGGAGAAACGCAAAAAATAAGTTTGAAATTCAAAATTTCAAGGCGTTGAGTAATATAATCTATGGGAAAACATTGCAGTGTGATAGAAACCACACCCAAGTAGAGCTTGTTACCGACGAAAAAAAATTAGACAAATTAATTTCGAAACCTCTGGTCAAGCGATGGGTTATTTATAACAAGCATGTAATCGGGGTGTTTCTAAGAAAGATTGAAATCAGCTTGAAAAAACCCATCTTTGCAGGATTCACCATTTTGGAATTGAGTAAACACCTAATGTTTGATTTCCACTACAACAAGATTTTGAACATATATCGTCCTGAAAATGTGAATCTATTAATGTCGGATACGGATAGCCTGATGTATGAATTGAAAACAAAGGATGTGTACCAGGATATTAGGAATAATTTGACGTGGTTTGACACATCTGATTACCCAACCACTCACAAATGTTATAGTCTTGTAAATAAAAAAGTGGTTGGGAAATTTAAGGATGAAGCAAATTCAAAGATAATTACACAGTTTGTCGGTCTCCGCCCCAAATTGTATTCCTTCAAATATATGGACGATGTGGATGAAATTACAAAAAATACTGCTAAAGGTGTGAAACGTCAAATTAAAGACAGGTGCTTATCGTTTGATCTATACAAGAAGTGTTTATTTGAAAGGATCCGACACTACGAGCGTTTCAATATGATTAGGAGTTTTTCGCATAAAATTTATCAAATAGAATGTGCAAAAACAGCGCTCTCATGCTATGATGATAAAAGGTATATTGCCCCGGATGGGATTCATACCTTGGCATGGGGCCATTATAGAATCCCCCAAGTTGAAGAAGGAGAAGAAGAAGAAGAAGGAGGAGAAGGAGGGGGAGAAGGAGGTGGTGAAGAAGTGAGTAGAACCTTCCTCTCCGAGTGCGCAGCAGCGAGTGAGTAGTGGAGAAGGAAGGAGGAGTGTTGTTTTACAAAAAAGAGGGTGGCTAAAAATAGATTACCTACGCGACGACGCGTGCCGAGGCAGTTGAGATACAATCGCGCGTGTGTGATGTCGACAAAAATGAATGAACTTAGACATAGATTAGCACAAGAATTGCATTCTGTTCCAAGAGTACATTTTAATAGGAGAAAATATGAGATTAAAAGTGAGGTGGATCTGCTTCAGGCAGATTTAATTGATATGAGCTCGCTGGCGAGAGATAATTCAAATTTTACTTTTATTTTAGCTGTAATTAACTGTTTTTCTAAATATGCTTATTGTGTGCCAATAAAATCCAAAAGTGCCGGCTCTGTGTATGCTGCACTTGAACCAATTATTCGTAAAAATAAAAATGTTAAATTTTTTCAGACAGACCAAGGTACCGAATTTTTTAATACAAAAGTAAAAGCATTATTGGATAGGTATAATATTAAACATTACCATGTTTTTAGTGAGAAAAAGGCTGCAATAGTCGAACGTTTTATTAGAACTATTAAATCAAAAATCTATAAATATTTAACGCAGCATGGAACAAAACGATGGGTAGGAGCATTACCAACATTGGTTAAAGAGTATAATAATGCTTTCCACAGAACAATTCAAATGCGGCCATCTGATGTTCGCAAAAAACATCGAAATCATATAATAGCATCACTTAATAATGCGGCCAATGAGAACTTACGTTTGAAATCTAAACGAATAAAACCGAAATTTAAATTGGGCGATGTTGTACGCATTAGTAAGTACAGACAGGTTTTCGACAAATCGTATAATATTAATTGGAGTGGGGAATTATTTATAATTCATTCAGTCTATCCGACTAAGCCACCTACTTACATCTTGCGTGATTTGAAAGGGGAAATAATTTCTGGCCGTTTCTACGAAGAAGAAATGAAAAAAACAAAGTTGGATGAGGAGGAGCAGAAAGTTTATTTAGTAGAGAAAATTATAAGGAAAAATAAAGATAAAATATTGGTTAAATGGTTAGGTTTCAGCGAACCTACATGGATCGAGAGAAAGAATTTACTAGGTTAAGAACTGTATTGTAAATACTATGTATTATATTGTAAATACTATGTATTATATTGTAAATAAGCGAAATGTTGTATATTGGAAAAGAACTGAAAAATATTATCAATAAATTGATATAATATGTTGAACCATGTGTTTTATTCAGTTATCCGTTGGCTATCATAGTGATACAATGGTAAAGGATACGACCATACCCATCATCAATTTTGATGAGGTTATTACAGGTAAACCGAACATTGGCAAGAGTAAAAATGGTAGTTTATTACCGCATAATGCACGCATTATCCTGATTGGAAGATCCAACAGTGGTAAGACAAATACGTTATTGAATTTGATTTTCAATAAAAACGGATTGAAATTTAAACATTTATATGTATACAGTAAGTCATTATATCAAGATAAATATGAATTTTTGAAAAAGGTGTTTTCAAAGATAAAATGTGTTACTTTTCATTTATCAGACAATACTGATATGATAAAGCATCCCAACAAAGTTGAGAGAAACTCTCTTGTCATTTTTGATGATTTACAATTAAGCAATGTACCTCAAATTCGTAATTACTTTACAATGGGTAGACATCGCGAAATTGACACAGCCTACTTGGTACAAAGTTACGGTGCGATAATGAAACATCACATCCGAGATAATTGCAACGTATTGATTATATTCAAACTTGATCAATTAAATTTGAAATTAATTTATAGGGATTTTGTAGAGGAAGATATGAGTTTCAGTGAGTTTAGAAAACTATGTTGGGAGGTGTGGTCAAAAGGTGCTCACAAATTTGTTTCTATTTTTACTGAATGTAAGGCTGAAAATGGAAGATACAGAGAGCAATTGGATAAATTCATAAAGATTCCTTTGCAATGAGGTAACTTCGGTGTTTGCACGATTTTTTGTCATTCAACGTCGCGGCATTAATGGAGAAAGTTAATATGCGTAAGAAACGCGATCGTGCTGCTCCTACCGCAGCATCATCTGTTGGGGAGAGAAGCAGTTTAATAGATAGAATAAAAAAATTGAGAAAAACTATTATTGAAAAACACAGAAATTTATTGGGTTTTCAAACACAGAGTGAAGAATTTAATCGTAAAAGGTTGGAACCAATAATTACTCCATTAATTGAACTCAAAAAGAGCACAATCTCTGCCAATGAAACAGTAAAGCGCGAAAAAGAACACAAGGTTGAACCGTTGGTAACGGAGAAGGAGAAGGAGGAGGAGGAGGTGGAGGAGAAGGAGGAGGATGGGGAGGAAGATGTAAATATTTCTGCTAATGATAAATCTGCTTTCTTTGATTCGACTTTGAATATTACTAACCGTCGCACTCGAATAGAAGAAATTTTAGACAACTATTTAGGTGTGTTTCATAACGAGAAATTAGATAATTCTATTCCTTACGGTATACGTTTTGATCATAAACAAAATTTATATTTTATCGGCGATGAGCCCGTAAGTTTTGATGATGTTTTTATAACTGTCGGCGAACAAAGGTTTAGAATGTCTCATGGTTTGTTGGAGCTATTGTTTAACAGTAGGCCAAATTCAAATCTCTACAATAACAAAGATTTGGCGAAATATAAAAAAATATTATCACTGACATCTGTACATATTAATAACCAGGGTTACGTAATTCGCAATTCTGGTAAAAAATCTCAAATTATACAGAAACTTTTTCCACCCAAAAAACGTTCAAAGTATGGGAAGGGATTATTGAATTTTGTTAGAAATAAATCACGTGATAGAAACTACATATTCTGGGATGATGTTAACGAACTAGTCGAACGGTTATTTATTTTAATGGGTTCAAAAAATGCAGGAAATTCAGCTCATGATATTGAAATCGATTCGATATTACAAGAACTGCGAGAAGCTAACTTTATACAGTAAAAAAAGCGAGGACAGGCCGTGTTGGCAGGAAGCTGTTCGGTAGAGCGAAAGAGGAGAGAAAGAAATATGAGAGAGATGAGGCTGGGTGAAACCGGCTGTTGCGAAAGAGTATGTTAGAAGAAATGTGGAGTGGGCGCCCCCTCACCCCTCTGCAAAACATCGTGTAAAGTGAGAATAGCCGACTAAAGACACGAGCTGGGGTGGTGATGTCAGTGCTGTTCCTTCTTGACAAGCAACACAAATCGGAGCCTCTCCGCTGGAGCGGATGTACCAAGGTGTTGATAATTAATTTCGACATTCGAACAATGAACACCGATCGATTCGGTAGGATGCATACAGTGCATGCGAAGCAATTAGAGGAGTTAAAAAAATTAGTAGCGAATTTTGACAAGTTGAAATTTGAATTGAGTGAGTTGAAGAAGGCTGTTTTAACTAGAACAGAATTTAACAATGAAAGAAGCCAACTTGTGTCGTTTGAAAATCTCAATAGTGGATTAAGTATAATTAACAATGTGTTGGAAAAACGCATGCATGATTTAGAACAGGTTGTTTTAACTAGGAGAGAATTTGAGCAGGAGAAGGCTAGTGTGCTGGTGAGTAGACATACCCTCAATAATGAGATGAAAATTATTAGCAAAGAGGCAAAGGCAGAAAGAGATAAACTACTCACTCGAGATGAATTCAATAGGGAAAATTTACTCACTAAAAAAGAGTTTATAATTGAAAAAGCAGGATTCATCTCATATGAACAACTTAACACAGCTGTAAAAATATCACAGGACCTATTAATGGATTATGTGCATAATAATCGAGATTTCAAGAGACATTTAAATGATCTGATGTATAGATATGCCTATTATTTGATAGAAAAATGTGTAATGGCTGCCAGAACGTTTGATTATAAAGAGTTGGAGGGACGAGGTCTATTGCCAGAACATACTGTCGGCGAATTTCTTCGACGAATTGATATGAATGAGCCAACGATAAAATATGATAGTAGTTTGTTTTTACCTCCCCAACAAGAACGTCTATTACAACGCTATCAATCTAGGAATCGAGGAGTGTAGAACTATTCTATTTCTGTGTACAGCCCCCCACCTGCTAGGCACGTGTTGCGACCGTTAAATTCTAAGGTTAATGACCTGAGAGCACGTCTCTCTCACACGCACACACACACACACACACATAAAACTTGTGCACGTGCTCTGCTTTTAAACGTTATGAAATAGTTTTTTCACAGCAGGGGGCGGAAGTGTTATTAATATCTGAAGCACTGTCCGGGGCTGGGGGGCAGGGGGGTATATTAACACTGCACGTGCGAAAGAGAGAGAGAGGGCTTTGAGAATCACAGCAGGAGGTAGCAGGTGTGCAGCCTCAATTAATAGCTAAATCTGGCGGCGGGGGCTGATGCTATTGCAAATATAGATATAGTAATTGCAAGCAGGTATATATAGATATACAATTGCAAGCATGTATATATAGATATAAAGCTGTATGTTCTATATTTATTGGGAACCTTCTGTGAGAGGTGGGGTCAGGGGGGATAGGTCCTCTCTCATTGGTGCTTGCGGGGGGTCCCCCTTTAATCTATTGGGAATAAAGTGGGGACACATAGGGAAGGGGGTATGTGACCTTAAAAACAAAATGGCTGACTGCGACAGGGGGGAAGGGGTAGGTGTTTACAAAATGTCTGACCTGGGGGAGGGGGAAGGGGGGTGGCCACGCCCCCCTGTCTTCTGATTGGTCGCGGCAGTATTCTCGATAACCCCTACTCTTGTGTTTGACCAAAATCCATTGTGGGACCAATCCACAGAGGATTATCAAATAGAGATCTCAATGTGACCGCTAATCTTTCCACAGGCTTGATACAAGTCCAAAAATTGCTTTGTTTTTAATTTTTGTGCTGATTCTGTTTAAAATATAAAAAACGTTTCTAGTGACATCCGAAAATATTCGAAAAATTTTCTAACAGTTGTTCATAGATCAGGAAAAAGTTTGAATTCTCTTTGCGTCTCTCTTGTTAAATTAATATCATTCACCCAGCTTTCTTTTTCTTCATTAACAAACAAAATGCTCAATAACAGATTGTCTAACAACTGGTCAATGCCATTGAAGTATAAACTCGCAGGAGTAGGAAGTTTGCAATGTGACCACTCTTACTCTGACGACCTACTCGTACGACCTGCTCGCAAAACGATCTACTCGTCAGTCGCATGCAGTCTGACCACGGCCTTATTCCTCTGGTTGAGCCACTATGTTATCATTCATAAGAATCTGTTTAGGTATATAACAAGTGATTACTGAGTAAATTATACAAATTGAATTAATATTGTTTATTAACTTTTTATTTCAACAACGCAGATCATTATGGAACAAGAAATCCAAGAATTTAATATTGTCTCATAAATATATTTATGATGTCATTTTCGATGTCTTCATTTCAATCAAGTTTGAATAGGATAGTTCCACACATAACCGCCAATCGGATAACCGATGTCGTTTACCCGGCATAATTTGCATTGCATCATATATGATTTCGAAAACCGTCTAGATGTAAAGCGCTCCATATGATACAATGATTTGCCTGGTAAACGACACCGGTTATCCGATTGGCGGTTATGTGTGGAACTATCCTATTCAAACTTGATTGAAATGAAGACATCGAAGAATGCTCCTTTTTGTTTAATATTGGGCTAAGTATTGGGCCGATCCTTGCGAAACTTGGATGGGACCACCGCTGAGCGATGCTCTTTCATTTAAAAAAAAATCATCGAAATCGGTTCGATATTGTTCAAATGATTGATGTACAAACATATAAAAAAACAGGTCGAATATAGTAAGAGAGTAACCTTAATGAAAAATAAGACGAAATTGTCACAACCACATTTATTAGAACTTCGAGAAACTAGTTTCGGTTGTTACACCATTATCAATCTCAATCAAACTCTCTTGTTTGATTGAGATTGATAATGGTGTAACAACCGAAACTAGTTTCTCGAAGTTCTAATAAATGTGGTTGTGACAATTTCGTCTTATTTTTCATTATGGATACCTTCCACAATATCACCTTCGCCATTACTAAGAAAGTGAGAGAGTAACCTTGTTGTTTTTGGAAGTCAGTTAAAAAATCAACCACTATCTGTTAAAAGGCCAATCAAATATTAGATAATAACTGTTCAATAATTCAAGAAGAAACGTCTAAAACATAACAGTTGAAACAATATAAGCAGTTATGAATCACTGTATAAACTGTTAAATAAGCCTGAATAATAATCTGTCACAATATACTGCATTATCACATTAAACGTTCATATATAACACAGTTTGTATTAGCACTCACTGGTAATCCGGTTTGTATGAGAGGAAACTGTCACTGTCAATCTGCAACATTAATGTTTGAATCACAACTGATTATTTTTATGAGAGCTTGAGGGTTACCATACGTTAGGATTTGTCCTGACATGTCAGGATTTCGAGGCTCTTGTCAGGACTGCGGTCTTTTTAAATGAATTGTCAGGATTTCTTGAAGTGGAACGTGGAAACACGACTGGACTGTCAGTGAGAGTAGAAGTAGGAAGGAAGTAGGTACGTTATGATACTTTTGATATAATTATTCGATATTCTACTTTCAATACTATACTAGGCTAATATCAATATTCTCATTAGGCATTCAGAATGATGTTCATGGTATTCATCTGATGGTTAGAAATAAATTAATGTACTTCATTGAGTGATAAATGATCAGAGTCTGAAACTCTGACCTCCAAAAATTAAGTTATATCAAAAAGAAAGTTACATTGTTCAATAAAACGTTTCAACAAAGATTTAATTATTAGAACATGGCTTCAATGCTTCACAAAAACGTAAGTGAGAGGTTTGTAGTAAAGAGCTATAAAAATCAGTTTTTCCTCTATTTATCAATCTTTTAAATTACAAAGAACTTTATAAAAGAATTTGATCAAACGATATTTCTAACAAAACATTCAAATTCCTCAAATTAGGTGAGAAATTAGGGAAAAATCACAAATAAAAAGTCTAAAGCCAGAAGTGCTGTCGTTGGCCGATAAAGTTCACTGTTTCACCCACAGGTGGCGCTAGTGTCTAACAATCTAATCTCAGGACCAAAGAAGTTATAATCAGAGAGAATAGAAGTAAAATTCTATACTCTCTGGTTATAATAATATTCAGGACTGATAATTGAGTTTTAGCATGCAGTTCCATATTTTGGTTTATTGTGCCTAATTCTGGCTTGAGATTATGTTTGTTCATTATGTCTGTTCATTAGATACAAAAAAAGCTGCATGAATTGTGTTGTATCTGTCGAATAATGGCTTGGTCGCAGGAAGTAGCTCGAGTCAGAGGTGTGCTAGATAGTGTACACACTCAGCTGTGCAGCCAGACTCTGTGTTAAGGTGAGAGTGAACTGTGAAAGACTAGAATCTTTCTTTCAAGTGCTAACCATGGATGGACAGACAATGGCTTATTAAATAAAATGAAATTTTATTAAATAAAATGAATTTTATTATATAAATTTTATTAAATAAAATGAAAAAGTTCATTAAAATAAAATGAAAGGAAATTATAGTTGCGTCTTTAATAATAATATTATCATCAGTTGTACTGAAATGCACTATTTATCTTCTTTGATTTTTATAAACAAAACATCATATACGGTACCGTACTTTACAATTTAAAAAAAATGCACTTCAGCAATTCAGAATTTGTTTCGGTGGGCTTGGCAAAGACACTACTCTATTAGCTCAGTGAGGAAAGGATTCGCAACCTACCTCACTCCTCGTTTGTGTAGTACGCTCTTTGTACCATAGCATAATGATGAGATCTGAAGTCACCCACAGTCGAAATCGGCCATGGTACTATACATATATTGTTTCCATTATACTTTCCGTTATTATTTTATAAATATCTGTCATGTTTTCCATATTTGATGAACAATCTAATACAGTACTGTACTATCAAAGCCGATACTATGTGAACTAAGCCGATACTGTGTAGAACTAACTACAGTAGTTGGTAATAGTATAGTAAAGAATAAATCTAATAAATTAGAGGTGCAAGCTGGAGTGCCTCAGGGGTCAATACTAGGTCCATTGCTTTTTTTGTTATATGTCAACCGTTTACCTAAAGAATTAATTAGTGGTAGAGCCCTCTTATTTGCTGATGATACATCACTCATTTTCAGCAATTCCATTCTAGATAATTTAGAAATAAGTGCCCATATAGGTGTGCAGTCCATTGTCCAATTTTTAAATCAGTTGAAATTAACTATAAATAGTAAAAAATGCCAATACCTTCAATTCAAAAACAAACATAATTTAAATGAAGATAGGGCTATAAACGTGTTTGTAAATGATAATCAATTAGACCAGGAAGAAAAAATTGCATTTTAAGGAGTTATGTTGGATAGACGATTGACCTGGACTCCATACATTGAGAAAATATGTAGTAAAATTTCATCTGGGGTATTTGTCCTGCGACAGCTCGCTAAATTGAATGACAAAAAGTTACTTTTTACAGCTTACCATGGACTCTTACTGTCACATATTAGGTATGCTGTCTTAGTATGGGGTAATTCATCAAAACAAAACCTTAAGTAATTACATTAAAGAGTAATTAAACTAAAGAGTAAATACATTAGATTCATGTAGGCCGTTATTCAAGAGACTTGGTCTCCTAACTGTACCCTGCTTATATGTGTATGAAGCTACTTTATATGTAAAAACGAATGATATTAACCAAAATCTTGATGTACATGATTATAATACAAGAAGCCGAGGAGATTATCACTTGGTGAGTCACAATAGTAGCTGTTGTAGAATATTATGATGTCATGATCTAGTCAGCATTGACAGCGTTGGTGTGTGTGTGTGCAACTGGGCATCACGCAGCACTCCCGTTGTTGAATAAACGTGGACGGTGAGCAATTCCCGTTTCAAAATGAAACCAGTCTTATTATTGTAACTAATAATATAACACCAGTCTTATTATTGTAACTAATAATATAACATGGCGCAGTCGTTAACGAACCGTGTATTTATCGTGCACTTAAGTGAGCTTCGAGTCTGAGTGAGTTACCTCTTGAGGTTAGTTTGACAAGGATTGGTGGAAGTGAAAATGGCGTTCAAACCACCATCTTCATTGGCGATAACGGACAATGTTGCAAACGATTGGGTGAATTGCAAAGACAGATTTTCGTTATTTTTAACAGCGACCGAAACAGAAAATAAATCGGACCAGATAAAGGTAGCTCAATTTCTTAATGTAATAGGGGAAGAAGCCTACGGAATTTTTAAGACATTCAAGTTGGGACCACTAGAATCCATAAAATATCCGGCAGTAATCAAAGCATTTGACGACTATTTTTTACCGAAACGAAACATTGTATACCAGCGATTCTTATTCTTTAAACGTTCACAGAAACTGGGTGAGCCATTCTCAAACTTTTTGACGGATTTGAAAAAATTGGCACACTCATGTGAATTCGGCGACCAAGAAGAAAGCTTAATTCGTGACCGGATAGTGCTGTGCTCCAATGATGGGCTTCTTCAAGAACGTTTACTTCGTATGCCAGATCTAAAATTGGAAGAAGCAGTGAAACATTGCCTGTTGTGGGAGACAAGCAATATACAGTTTCAAGAAGTGATGGGGCACAAACAGGATCAGGTAACAATAAAAGAGGAACATGTACATGCAGTAAGGTATGGAAATTCATTCAACTCTAAGTTTAAGCCTAGTTCTAGTGATACTTCTTTGTATCTTTGCAAAAAGTGCAATAAAAAGCACACCAGGGGAAAGTGTTTAGCTTACAATAAACAGTGCCACAATTGTGGTGAAATGAATCATTTTGCTGTTGGGTGTACTAAGCCACGAACAAATGCGAAAGTAGTTCAAGAAGTAGTATCACAAGAGTTTCACATTGATGGAATTAGACTGTTTAAAATCGATAACATGGAAAATGTGGGACCAGATAAAGTAAATTGTTCATGGTTTCAACCAATTAAGGTGAATGGTGAAATGATTAATTTCAAAATAGATACAGGTGCAGAAATAAATTTGGTACCTTTGCACATTTTTAGAAAATGTAAACTTGATGTACTAGGGTTGGAAAAATGCAATCTTGTTCTAGAATCCTATGGTGGTTTTAGAATGGTAGCTACTGGTAAAATTCATTTGAATTGTAGTGTCAATAATATTGAATTGAATGTAGAGTTTCTTGTCATTGATAATGAGAAGTGTATTCCTATTCTTGGCTTGAAGTCTTGTGTTGATCTGGGTTTGATAAACAGAGTTCATAGTACACAATTAGAGTCTAAAGAAAAGTTTCTTGAAACAAATAGCGATGTATTTACAGGAATAGGTTGTTTCCCAACAGAATATAAAATAAAATTGAAAAGTGGAGCAACACCTGTAGTAAGGCCTCCACGAAGGGTCCCTTTAGCATTAATGCCGAAATTGAAGGAAACTTTATTTGAATTGGAACAAATGGGAATAATTTCAAAAAATGAAAACCCCAGTAGCTATGTAAGTAATCTAGTTATTGTCGAAAAACCTGACAAATCTTTAAGATTGTGTCTTGACCCTCAAATTTTGAACAAAGATTCAATGCCAGAACCGTATTTAATTCCATCACTGGAGGAGATGAAAACAAACTTGGCTGGGAAAAATCGCTACTCTGTGTTAGACTGTAGTGCAGGTTTTTATCATGTAAAATTAGACAAGGAGTCAGCCGAAATTTGCACGTTCAGCTCTCCTTATGGTTGCTATTCATTTAATAGACTTCCATTTGGGATTTCAATAGCTCCTCAGCTATTTCATAAATTAAATTCTGACATATTTTCTAATATTGAAGGTGTGACTGTGTACTTTGATGATCTGTTGATTGCAGCACCAGATCAGGACACACATGATGAAATACTTGCAAAGGTACTGGACAAAGCTAGGCAGAATAATGTAAAATTTAATCCAAAGAAATTCCAGCTTAATCTGGATGAAGTGAGTTTTGTAGGTCACATATTTTCTTGTAATGGGGTTCGTATTGATGACAAACATATTGAATGTGTAATGAATTGCTCACCGTCCACGTTTACAGTAGCTTATTCAAACAAAAACCTAGTTATATTGGTAGGAAATTCTACAACAAGCTACCGCAGTTTTTGAAGAGTCTTGAAAATATAGAAATATTTAAAAAACAATTGAAGAAATATTTAGTTGATAAAGCTTTTTATAGTGTACAAGAGTTCCTTTCATATCAAAATTAAGCCTCACCTCAACTAATTGAAGTAATTATGGTATCTAGTGTATAATATTGTTGATCTGACTTGTCTTATACTCCTTAACTGGAGTCTCCAAGACGTAATCTACAAAAAAAAAAGAAAACTATATTTTATTTAATATAATTATGATTTTCACTCACTTTTACTGGAGATACTGGAGGGATGCATTTCACTTCTAAAGAGGCTGATGAAGCTTACCTCCAGTATCCAGTATCTGCAGTATAAGTGAGTGAAAATCATTTTTAAATAAAATACAGTGTCAGTTTTGATATTCGATTCTTTATAAATATTTATAGTGGACGAATGGTCGTCGTGGGGGGGGGTATGCAAGGGGATGCAGTTACTCCCCTTGGCTAAAAAAATTAATATTTTCAATAAATATTATGGATTGAACAAAAATTACAAATTGACAATGACTCTCAAACACTGTCAATAAACAGAATTTATTAATTTCGAATTCCTTTAATTGCTATTACTTTATACTGAAGACTTCCGCAATGGCGGATATTGACAACAGCATTGAACAGCTGATGGGAATCGATGAATGCTACTGTACAAAAAAAACAGTCACCACCGGGAATCGAACCACGGACCTCTCAATTGCCGGTTGAGCGCCTTAACCACTAGACCATGGAGACCTTTCTGCACAGGAGCATTCATTTTCAATTTGGCCATATCGGCTCGTATCTCACAAGTTAGTTTGAAGTGACTGACAATTGAATAAACTGACCTGTGCAGAAAGGTCTCCATGGTCTAGTGGTTAAGGCGCTCAACCGGCAATTGAGAGGTCCGTGGTTCGATTCCCGGTGGTGACTGATATTTTTGTACAGTAGCATTCATCGATTCCCATCAGCTTTTCAATGCTGTTGTCAATATCCGCCTTTGCGGAAGTCTTCAGTATAAAGTAATAGCAATTAAAGGAATTCGAAATTAATAAATTCTGTTTATGTATATTTGTCAGTTTATTCAATTGTCAGTCACTTCAAACTAACTGTCAATAAATTTGTGCATTAAAATGAATGAATTCATGCCCAAAATCACTTAAAATTTTGTTTTGGATAAATTATTTTCCAAACATCTTCTGGGAGAAAAAGAACCTCAGATTCATTTTACAACAAAATTTATTTGACATGAAGCAATTTAATATCAAAACCGACACTGTATTCCTATTTCAATCATGATGTTTACTCACTTATACTACAGATACTGGATACTGGAGGTAAGCTTCATCAGCCTCTTTAGAAGTGAAATGCATCCCTCCAGTATCTCATGAAACCCATCTTCAAGGCATCCTAAATATCGATGTTGGTTTGTTTGTTTGTTGGTTAGAAGAGCTGTGGTTTCTGTATAATGTGGTCAAAAAGTTTGTGTGATTTAAAATTTAACTGTTCGTTGAGGATGTTTTGTTTATTGTGTGTGGTGTTTGTAAATTTAAAATTGTTCCAAGGTGTTGAGTTTATTTTTATTATTTTTTTTTTTATATATATATATATATATATTTTTTTAATATTATTACTCTCCTTAACAGTTACTAGTTGATCAGCGGAAAGAGCAATGAGTCGAGTCAAAATTATCAAAAACAGACTCAGATCAGCTATGGGAGACTCATGGTTGTCCAATCTAATGGTTCTAGCTGCAGAAAAAGATTCGTCTATTTCTAACGAAGAAATAATTGAATGGTTTTCTGTTTCCTCATCCCAAAGACAAAAACTGCTATGTAGGGTTCAAAGAAATAGATTTAACAAGCTTAGAAGGTGCCTAGCTAACTTGTAGATGGTCACAGCCTACAAATTTAAAATGCTTGACTACAAACTGTTGATGTCGATAACTACTTACTTGGAAGTAAGAACAGCTATAGCAAAATTTCCTAAGTAAATACTAAAAATTACCTAAGTTTTCATAACTATGTTTTTATTTTGTTTTTGAAAGACGTTTTTTCGATTGTGTGTTGTAAATAATAACTATACATGAAATGTGTGCCTTTTATGTACTTCTTCCATACATAAATTCTCCCAAGATACCACACTAAGTGAATAACCTGCTGTTTAACTACTGTCCAATAAATATTAGCATAAATGACTTAGTATTTTGAATTTTTGTGTTTTACAAATGAAGTTATTAACTCATTGTTTTCACTTCCTTTAAAGAAACAACTTTGTAGAATTATTTAACCTTAATGTAATTGGTACACCGAACTTAAACTTATAGGTATTTCATTTTTATTGAACCATTATGTATTTGTAATAATATTTGATTGTTTAAAAACAATTTAGGTTCACATTTTTATTTAGCTATTTTACAATTAAGTTTATTGAGCAAAAGTTCATATATTCATTTCATTGATATTTCTTTTTTACATTTACAAAAAAATGTTACCTATGTTATGTAAAGAATCTCAAGAAATATACATACATTTTGTATATTATCGACTGGTTTTGAATTTTTTCAACAGCTATGTAAATCTTCTTTTAGTTTTAGAAACAATACGGGGGGCTTATTTTTTCGCATTTTTGGGGGGGGCTAATTTATGGGTTGGTGCTATATTTAGGGGGGTGCGTCATGAGGCTTGGGGGTGCCTAATTTACTGGGAGGGGGGGGGAGCGTCATGAGGCTTAGGGGGGGGCACCTCTGTATTGCAGTACAAATTTTGTTATTTTTGTAAACAGATGAATACATTTATTAATAGCAGTTGAATGGTACAGTACACAGGATGAACTTAGAAATGCAAGACTGAAAAATTGCAGAATTTCAGTACAATTATCCAATAACATACCATAGATGTATGTATAGTTCCATTGCTGATTTCGACTGCAGGTGACTCTTCAGACCTCAACATTATGTTTTGGTCCAAAGACGTACTACGCAAACGAGGAGTGAGGTAGGTTGCGAATACTTTCCTCACTGAGCTAACAGAGTTGTATCTATGCCAAGCCCATCGAAACAAATTCTGAAGCTCTATGCTTAACAGTACACTCCCACCTTAACACAAGGTCTGGCTGCACAGGTGAGTGTGTATACTGTCTCACACCTCTGCACACTACTGTACGCAAACGAGGAGTGTGGTAAGTTGCGATTGCTTTCCTCACGAAGCAAACATAGTTGTATCTATGCCAGCCCACCAAAACAAATTCTGAAGCTCTATGCTTGACAATCCTTTACACAGGGTCTGGCTGCACAGATAAGTGTGTATACTGTCCTCTGAGCTACTTCCTGCGTCCAAGCCAGTGGCGTAGCCAGGATTAGATTTCGGGGGGGGGGGGCTCACCAAGGGGGGGTCTGGGCAGTGGCTTCGCCAGGATCAGACTTGGGGGGGGGGGGCTCACCAAGGGGGGGTATGGGTTATAAGAGAGTCCGGATTTTTTTTTTAATTTAGTGGTGTAAAAAGCTAATCTAGACAACTTGTTGGGCTCTAAAGTTCAAAATAAATTTTTGAAAAATTACTACCTAAGAACCTAGGTGGCCAGGTTTGAAATGATACAGTTTGATATACCGATATCTGTGACTATTTTGAGTCAAAACCCTTGAATTGGAACTAACCATACTTAACTTATGTACTGAATCTCAAAATTAATACTAATTATTATAAGTTTCATATAATTTATGTCATTAGCCTAAAACGCACCCAACCCAAAGTTCATGAAATCGGATTTTTTATTTATCATAGCACACTGATTTTACACGCTTGCATAGAACTTGCATTATTTGTGTGTTTTCATTTATAAAATCCCGATTTTATGAACTTTGGGTGCGTTCAGGCTAGTGGCTTATACTGAGTTTTAACTTCAAAACTAAATTTTCTACAAGATGAGTTTATTCAAAAAGGTGATTTATCAATAATTAACAAAGTTAATCCACTTCAAACTTGAAACATTGCGTTTTATTTAATGTAATAAATAAATAGTTATGGTAGTCTCAGTTTTCTAACATGTTTTATTCGATTTCGTTGCTCATTTTAAATCAAAATTATTCATTTGAGCACCTAACAAGTTTCTATATGAGTAAATATTGAGGAAAAATTTGAAAAATGCATTAATCTGACTATAACTGTAGCTAAATTCTGTTACCCAAACAGGGTTTCTGTATTCTGTTCGTTATAATACTACAAAACAGATAGAACCCTTCGGCTTTAATAAGTCCTTATCTATTAGTTATTTGAGAATTTGTTATTTCTGAAATTTCGGGGGGGGGGGGGGCCCGGGCCCCATGGGCCCCCCCTTGGCTACGCCACTGGAGGAGACCCTTACGGGTAGGGTAGTTCCACCTCGCCGTTTGATTCAAGTTATAGGGAACAAGGTGGGCCTACTATTTTAAGTGGGTTTTCCGATTCTTCCATCAGCCTTGGAACAAAAATTACTTAATGACATTGTAATATTATGGAGAATTGCCTATTGTTAGAGAAATTGGGCAACCCACGGTAACGCTTACCTGAACATTCTATGCATCTGTCTGCTCTGTAGCATCTTTCTACTAGAAGACTTGTCATTATGATATTAGAGAAAACTTAATTCACTATACTATAGTTTTCTTGAACTTCAACGTCAAGGGGCCACATTATTCTACAAATGTAAGCAAGTGACAAAAATAAAATAAAATAAGGGGACCCAAATTGTCCTCCAGGGAACCTTTTTTCTCCATTTCGGACCTCTAGAGGCCCCTTAGATGCCTAACAGATCCTAGAAGCCCGTGGCGCCGCGGGACCTTCGGGCCCGTTTTTTATTGCCAGTATAGTCATGTGAAGTAGAGATTAAAGTAGGCTGCATCAAGAATATTTCAAATTTCAACGTTTATAAACAAGGGTCCCTTAATTGCCTCGGCTTTGAGCCATCAAAGGCCCCACGATTCTGGTGAGTCCCAGCAGTATTTTCGGAGCCCCCAGATCACTTGAATGAAGTTGACACAGTAGGCTTGAAAGGAGAAAAGGTCTCTTTTTTGCAGACAGGTTTCAAATGCTAATTTCTGTTACTGTTCAGATCTGATAGAGTTTATTGTGATCGTGAAACTTGTCAGGCCATGGATCAATCAAAAAATAGTATGAGGGAAGAGTTGATAACCATAAAAAAGCTTAGAATAATTATTGCACTTTGAAAAGACCTGGAAAACAATTTTTTTCTCTGTAGGAGAACCCTCAGAATCCCCAATTTTTTGGGACTCCGTCACTCTAAATGTAAATGCAAAATTACTATAAGTTAAAGTTAGGAATTGGATGTGGTATTTCTCTCTTTGCAAGTTGAATAAAGTCATAATAATTATATATTTTCACACATTTTACATATTCCAGTATCAGTTCGATGCGAATCCAACAGATTACACAAAAATAGAAGAAAACTTTATTGCTCTCTCTAGTGCCACTCATTGCCCTTTTCCCTAACTTCCACAACTTCTTCAAGGAATGGTTTTCAGTTGGCCTACATTCGAATTTTAACTTTAAATTGAAAAAAATAATTCAAATTAGTTACACAGGTTCTTTGAGTACAAAACTCAAAGTAGGCAACTACGCATAGCTGGAATACATAATCAATGCTAGATGGGAGTCAATGCTAAATTGAGTCATTATTGATTAAATTATTTAACAATTTTCAATTATTGAAAACTGGTGTTTAGGTATTTAGGGTGAACGTGTAAGGGAGCCTCCAGCCACAACTCTGCCCTGAGCCACTGAAATGTCTCTGGGTGGCCGTAATATGGATATGATTGTAATAACAATTTGAAACCACTATAAATTGTTAAATTGGCTTTATAAAAGTAGTATTTTTTGGATTTTATAAATTAAAATTTTTTTGCAACTAAATAATGAACTAGAACTAACAATATACAGTACGTAAAGTGGGTTCAAGCTCTTTGACTAACGATTCATAAAAGCAGTGATTTATTGAATTGAAGCTTTCACTTTACCCAATTTATAAACTTTATTTTATTAAATAAGTTACTTATATAAAGTTACTGTTTTTAAGCCTCAAATCAAGCTCTCAACATCGAAAATTCAAAAATTTTCCAATAATGTGGACTAAAATGAATCGATGCTTTTCTAGACATGGGTCTGGAATCTCTTGGAATACGATTTTAGAGGGACTATTTATCAAGATTTTCCCCGGGGGGGGCCAAATTTTCGATAACCCCTCGCCATGAAAAGATTTTTACTGTTGTGCTTAGGTTATTTTATGATTATGTCGCTTCCTAGTCGTTTTTATTTGCATTAAAAAGAAACAGAATACAAAATATAAAATTACAAAAATTCAGCATATACCATAAAATCAAATAAATCATAACTTCATAATGCAATTATTAATACATTATTACATGTGACTTGCACGAAGGCCTAAGCACTAAGCCTGTGTGTAGAAGGGAGAGTCTGCAGTCTGGATTATATTTTCTGCCGGTTTATACAATTTTATAAAGCTTTTTACATTTATTACACTAAGCTGCGAATACTGGTTTACTAACCAATACTCCAATAGAGCATTATTAATAACATAGAGTATTTTTTTGCTTTTTGTTGTAGGCCTATTAAGGTGAACTATCGTTAGCAAGGGTGATGACTATTGATATTCTCAACCACTAGGAGTGACATAAGACCATATTTGCAACGTGCAATAAATTAATTATTAAATGATCAGAGGGGACTACCTCTGATCTCCAAAAATTTAAGGATTGATATTATGAAGATAAAATGGTAAAATATCTAATTAAGGATCAAACTAGCAACTGCGTTCACTACATCACAAAAACGTAAGTGAGAGGTTTGTAGTAAACAGCTATAAAAATCATTTTTCCCTCTATTTATCAATCTTACAAGTTACAAAGAACTTTGGAAATTTCTTTGATCAGACGATATTTCTAACAAAACATTGAAATCTCACGAATTGGTAGAGAAAATATGAAAATATCAAACATAAAAAATCTGAAGCCAGAAGCACAGGCCGCTCACCATGGGTGCGCTTTATTTAGTTCAGGATTTGATTCCATTGCCGCGCTGGCATCGAAAAAATAGTTTAGAATTTGATTCTCAGGCCGCGCTAGCGTCGAGAAAATAGTTTAGGATTTGTCCGTAAGGAGCAGGCACGCTGCAATGCGGGAATATTCAAATTGTCGCTAAGTCTGCATTAAGTTAAACACAGACAACTACAGTTGTCTCTGTAATCTGTGAGTTAAAGCTTGATTCTGCATTCAATGAAGTACAGGCATATCATTCCCAGATGGCACATTTCAAAAACACTGAATCGTATTGATAGCAATGCTCAGTATAATATTGAGCAGAAACACGAAGAGTTCGCATTCCGAGCTCCTAATTTTAATAAAGCACTAAGTTTATCATCTGTCCCCAGATGAAGCAATACACTTATGACCGGTTTCTGAGTTGTTCATTAAGTTCAATGGATCATTAACCAATTGCTTCATCATTGAGTTAATGAACAACTCAGAAACCGGGCATTAATATTATTGATATTGATGGAATGACTGCTTCCACCTTTAATACTGAACAGGAATACTAAGAGTCCCTAGTTCAAGCTTTCAAAAATCACAAGTATATCATCTGTCCCCAGATGGAGCATTAAACATTGAAACTTATTGACAGTGTGAAGGCGATTTATTGATGAAAATCATGCAGAATACTGCCATATTCTGTACAGTGTAATTTCGAATAAAATACAGAGAGTCCTTTTTTAGAGCTTTGGCTTTTAACGAAATACACATAAATTGTCTGTTTTTTCTTATTTTTTTCGAAGGATGAAGCGCACATAGGTCTGAGCCTGTGCGTGGGTAATGAATTGGATGATGGTGATTGATGAGTTGGACCTACAGTTTTAGGTGGGTTCAGAACCACCGGGAAGTGATTTTACAGCAGAGAACAGTCTTTTTTGCTGGCAACCTAGTCTTTTTTGCAATCGGTCACCCTTACAATGATGGCCCAGGAGTTACGTAGCTTATCTCTGATTGAACAGATTCCCTATCACTGCCCCAGGTGGAGCATTTTAGAACACTGAATCTTATTGAAAGTGTGAACGCAATGGGTTGATAGAATGCCTGCTTTTAATATTGAACCGAAGACTTCCGCAATGGCGGATATTGACAACAGTAATGAACAGTTACTTCAAACTAACTTGTGAGATACGAGCCGATAAGGCCAAGTTAAAAATGAATGCTGCTGTGCAGAAAGGTCTCCATGGTCTAGTGGTTAAGGCGCCCGACCGGCAATTGGGAGGTCCTTGGTTCGATTCCCGGTGGTGACTGATATTTTTGTACAGTAGCATTCATCGATTTCCATCAGCTTTTCAACGCTGTTGTCAATATCCGCCAATGCGGAAGTCTTCAGTATAAACTAATAGCAATTAACGGAATTCGAAATTAATAAATTCTGTTTTAGAATAATTTCTTCAGGTTCTGAACCTCCCATGTCTTCAAAACTAAATTTATTCAAATCTCATCACTATTTTGAGAAACCCGTACTATGCATTTGATGAAGTGAGAGTTTGAAAACAAGGGTGGAAAATTGCTGAATAATATTGTAACACTGACACTAAGGGCCGTATTTATGTTCCTTCAGTTTCTCTTGACTCAAGGGACTCTTTAAATGTAACGTATTTATTGACCGAACGAAGCGAGGTCTCTGTTTCAAGTCGACCGTTTTGCATTCTGTCTGTCAGTGTGTAACGCATTTACGGCTAAACGCGTGGTCCAAATTCAATGAAACTCTGCATAGATCTTCCTTTAAGGAATGCCCAGCGAAGTATGTGTAAGGATTTACGAAATTTGCTGGCATTTAAAGGATATTTAAAAGGGAAAAAAGTAATGCTATCAAGCCTACTTCTATAGGAACACATGATTTTTAAAATGAGCTTCTCCATCATATGTGATTGGAATCGCATTTCAAGACAGCCCTCGGGCCCTCTTATTCATCTGGTTGAGCCTTATTCATATTAATAAAGTTATCATTCATAAGAATAACATATTTGAGAGAAACATATAATTCTTAATATTCCAATGTAGTGACAACGAGTGATGACTTGTAAATGATATACAGTTTAATTGAACGAGCGAAGAGAGTTCTTCCTTTTGACTTGAGGCTCGAGGCGTTGTGCGTTTGTATGTTCCATGATAACGTTCGAACGCCTTTATCAATCAACTTCAAATTTGAAACACAGATTCTTGGTATCTTTAGACAGGTCAAGTTCGTTGGCCAATAAAATTAACCGACTCCTTAATCCTTTTTGAGGAGAATCAAAAAGGTAGGTTCTCAGCCCTTCATTAATATATCTATATATTACTATAAACTTAAAAAACACTTTTGAATGGAAATTGACTCACGTTATGGTGTGACGGCCGGTTCGCTCTGTTGTCTAGAGCATCATCAGACGACCCACAGTACACTGATTCAAGGCATGAGTTTGAGGGTTATGTATGTTGGAATGGTGAAGGGGTGGGGGGATGAGTAGGCGGGAGGTTTGAAATTGGGATTATTTTGTCAATAAATAGAGTATGTGAGAAGAAGTTAAGTTGATCATTTAAAATGTTGTCAGGTTGCTGCTTTGCATGTTTCTATATCTCATATTGTTCTAAAACATTGAGTTTCTGGCTTTTGTGAGTGATGTGTAGTGTGTCTAAATTAGTGTCAATGTCTGTATAACTGTGGCCTGTTGAAACAAGATGGATCTTCAACATCACTATATATTACTATGAAAATAGTTGTTTCTACGATTATACCATATGATGGCATTCGCAATAGATTTCAATAGCTATTTGTGTAACTAGAGTGCAAAATAGTGTTTTTCTGCATCAAGAGAAACAGCTTTTTTCACGAGCCAAAGGCGAGTGAAAAAAGGTTTCTCGAGTGCAGAAACAATACTTTGCACTCGTATTACACATTAAATTTTTCCTACTGTAATGTATAAAGTAATTCAAACAGAACAAAACAGGGCATCCATAACCTGAAAATTCCTCACATAACCTATCTTCGAATCAAATCGATTTCATCAACAACAACTATTCACAGCTGAAGCAGAGTAGCCAACCTATTTTTGAATGCAGAATAGGGAACCTGCGTTTTACATGCTCACTATTTTGTGTTGTTAGGTTGCAAATTTGGAGTGCGGAAAAGTACACTCCCGCACTGCAATTTACTTTCCCGCACTGGTGCAGGAATAGACTATTTTGCGAGCTACAGTTAGTGCAAAAATAGGCACTTTTTCGGGTCACTGTAGGAAAAGTACTTTACCGCTTGCTGAGCAGTAAAGAGGTATTTTACAATTAGTTTTCAGTACGTAAAGAACTACTTTACGAGCAGTTGTAGGAAAAGTACTTTTGTGCACTGGAATTTATTTTCCCACTCTGGTGCAGGAATAGACTATTTTGCATGCTACAGTTAGTGCAAAAATAGACACTTTTTTGGTTACTGTCGGAAAAAATATATTTTGAGTTATTATCAGCTGTAGGTGAATATAAATGTGATCAGGTTTTTTTATATAATCTCTATCTGGTATACTAATTTCATTGCCCTGATATTTGGATATAATTATGAACAGCTATTTTAATGTGGTAAATATATCTACTAAATATATTCCATTGCCCTGATATATAGGTATATGATTACGGTAGGTCTTGTTTGTGAAAAATAAATCTGTGTATCAGAGCAACGATGAACTTGAACTTAAAGTGATGTCTTGTGAATTTTATCTAAATCAGAGCAGCCGTTTTATCTTCAAAGCAGCCGTTTTTCGTTACTACCTTACCCCTACGATAAGCTTTCCAAATGAGTTTCCCTTTCAAAAATGAATTGTTTGCAAGCGAGTTCTCCAGCCCGTTGGGCTCACTAGTTGATATTGTTTTATAAACTCATTCATCAGACATCTAGAATCTAGTTTGAGCAATCAGCTGTCTCTCAAATCAAAATGCAGCCTTGGTTATGTGATAAAGAGTTACTTTTTGTGGAAAACAGACATGAAATAGACTTTGCAAATTGAATCAAGGGTTAGCTCTTATGATTGTGTTTAATTTTGCGATGGTGATTATCATTGAGTAAATCAAGGATGTTCCTCTGTGCAAGCACCTTATTCCTACCCGTGAGGTCTACTGTTCACACAACTACTAGTATAAACATTTCAAGAGACAGTGAAGGAACGTTCATAATTACGGTCCTATATAAGCAACAACGGAAATTTGATCTATATACTGATTACACTTCAAAAAATTTACCATTAAGATAAACATAACAAATAATTTAATTACAACTTTAAGTGCACAGAACTTTAGAACTTACTCTTCTAAAGTGCAACTTAAGGAGTAAGTTCAGTGCTCAGCTGTCATCAGTAATTGTAAAATAATAATTAATAACATTGGAAACAACTTTATTGGAAAGAAGCATACATGAAATAGATTAAATTAATAGTGGTTAAGTGAAAAGACTCATTTTTTTATTTTTCGAGTGAAGGTTTTTAGCAAATCTTAAATTTTTAGTCTATGTTAACCTCAATGTTTTGGACAATGTAACTTATTCAAAATTTGTGAAGGGAGCAGTTTTGGACTTGAGTCTGTTGCACCTTCACATTCGTTGTAAATTTGTCACAATAAATAAATAATTTATTCAACGTACCCCAGAGTGCGTGATTCGAGAAAAAAACATTGGAAACAAATTACTTAGGTGGGGAAATAGAATATGTTGGGAACAAATCCTAGCTTAGGCCTTGATCAAAAATTTAACTTAGTATTTGATTATCCAACTGCGAGCTGGATAATCAAGCAGCGACCAGTTAAAAACGTCGACTTAAGTAAAGAACCTATACTTACTAAAAGTATAACCTACTAATAACATAGACGCAACAATCAACAAATACCAACGAAAATAAGAACTAAGTATAACCTAACAATAACATACACAACAGCGACAATTAGAACTTAGTCTTCTATTAAAACTGAAATTGAAACCTAATATAGTAATAGTAATTACACCATTAACAAATTCATATTATCAATATTGTAATTCCAGAACTGTAACACTATTATTGGAGCTTACCAAGCCCAATATTTCAACATGGCAAGAATCATACAATAATTAAGCATGAGTTTTCAACAAATAAATAATATTAAATAGTATATTGGATCAATAAGGCCGGGTTCACACGAGCTACAATCGCGCGATTGTAGCCAGAGCAATTATTCTGACGGGCAACAGCCTTGCCAAATCGCAGAGCTGTCGCCACATTTTTTCCTAATACAAATACAAAAAAACATAAAAATTTCAGATATTCAAATTTTTTAAAGTCCTATGCTACTTTGCTCTGCCTCCTTAATCCAAACTAACTTTAACTTTTCTCCTATCACTAAAATTGAAATTTTTATGCTATAAAATAGATCGACCTTCATGGATCATGTGGTATAACGGCAACTTATGCAGTCAAACAAATATTCTGTAAAAATGTTAATATTCATGCTAGAAAAAATCGCAAGTTCCTACGTATTCACGACAGTGAGCAGAGTATGCTAGGATTTTTAAAAAACAAAAAATCCAAAATTTCATGTTTTTTGTTGCTATATGAGTTAAAAACGGAAATGACCTTCGCTACAAGAGCGCGATTCTAGTAGAATTGGCAACATCGCAGCGGTGTGTAGCTCGTGGGAACTGCACAATCTGATCCTTTGCTCTACTAGAATCGCGCAACTCTCGATAATTGCTCTGGCTACAATCGCGCGATTGTAGCTCGTGCGAACCCGGCCTAAAAAATTCACATCAGTATTGTAATTCAAGATCTGTCACCCTATAACTGGCGGCTTGAAATATTCTAAGCCCATATATCAATGTGGCAAGAATCATACAACAATTAAACATGAGTAATCAACAAATAAACATTAAATAGTATTCTGGAACAAGAAGATATTGGTCAAATATCTTAAAACTAATGTAATGTAAGTATCACTTAAATCAATTAAAACCCCGATCCAAGTCAAGTCACTTATCTTGTTCGGGTTTAATTAATTTCAATTAGAACTAATTAAGTAATTAATGGATATTATTTACTAATTAATCAATTCTGATGCGTAGACTAACTAAGCAATTAATGGATATTTCAACTTTCTTTGTAGTGGCGAAGGTGATATTGTGGAAGATATCCATAATGAGTAAAAAATACTCCAAGTTGTAACAATCACATTTATAGAGAACCGTGAGATCCTAGTTTCGGTTGTTACACCAATATCAATCTCAAACAAACTAAAACTAAAGTACAGAGTACCTTAATATATATACTTAACACAGAATGATACTATTGACTGAGGGTGAAAGCGCCTCTCATAGGCTGACCTTCATTGAAGGTCTGTGATTGGCTGAAGGCACTAACGTGACTTGTTGGGCCTTCAGCCAATCACAGACCTTCAATGGAGGTCAGCCTATGAGAGGCACTTTCACCCTCAGCCAATAGTATCATTCTGTGTTTAGTATATATATTAAAGTACTCTGTACTTTAGTTTTAGTTTGTTTGAGATTGATATTGGTGTAACAACCGAAACTAGGATCTCACAGTTCTCTATAAATGTGATTGTTACAACTTCGAGTCTTTTTTATTCATTTTGGATATTTCAACTAATGAATCAATGCATAGACTAATTATTATTTGGAAGCATAGTTTTCAGTAAACCAATGTTCAATTTGTGATGAATTCTCCTAACTTTGTCGAGCAATTTTAAGACGACTGTTGAATTACCTATTATGGGGAATAGGAAATGTCAACAATTCAACCCCCGGAAACACTTTAAATTTAAAATTTCTCAAACATTTTAGAGCTTTGTCAAAGACTCCCGATTAAGTTTTTCAAAACGCAAACAATGTCATTTTCAATGTCAATGACAAATTAAACAATTCAACCCCCATAAACCATTTAAAATAAAATTTTCTTAAAAGTGTTAGAACTTTGTCAAAGACTCCCGATTAAGTTTTTCAAAAGGCAAACAATGTCATTTTCAATGTCAATGACAAATTCAACAATTCAACCCCCATAAACCATTTAAAATAAAATTTTCTTAAACATTTTAGAACTTTGTCAAAGACTCCCGATTAAGTTTTTCAAAACGCAAACAATGTCATTTTCAATGTCAATGACAAATTCAACAATTCAACCCCCATAAACAGTTTAAAATAAAATTTTCTTAAACATTTTAGAACTTTGTCAAAGACTCCCGATTAAGTTTTTCAAAAGGCACACAATGGCAATGACAAATTCAACAATTCAACACCCATAAACAGTTTAAAATAAAATTTTCTTGTGTTGGAACTTCGACAAAGACTCCCAATAAATTTTTCAATCGGCAAAACTTTCTCCAACTTTCCATTGAGAGCTTGATACAAGTCCTTAATACCAAAGTCCTTAATACCAAGTCCTTAATACTGTACTATAAATTAATTTAGTGCTAGTTTTTCATGGCCTTAAGAGCGTTATCCAGGTCCTCGATGAGGTCAGGCACTGATGATAGGCCAACAGACAGACGAATAAAATTGTCGGTGATACCCAGCTGGGCTCGAATATCTTCAGGTACTGAGGCGTGGGTCATGATTGATCTAAGAAATAGTAGATTAGAAAAAAATGAAGTTAGCAACAACGAATATTGTGAGGGCATGCAGAATAATCTTTATCTAGGGCTACATTATAAATTACATGAAAGAGGCTAGACATGATGTCAATACAGCTTCCACGTATCTTATCAAAGTAGTGTCATAATTAGGCTATTTCAACACTACTGTTACTTTTCCGTACAGACCTATCAGAATTCAGGAAAGTCACTGAAATTTAATCCCCGTAGAATGACGTCATTCTACGAAAATTAAACTTAATGGAGAGAATTTAGTTGCACAAAGTACAATTACAAGCGCTAACGACGATTAGGTTAACCGGAGTAAAATATATTTAACCGCCCGATCACCGATGATTAAATCTCACTAATGCCCGATAAGTTACATTTTATAGGTTATGCTTATTGTACAAGAACACGGAACTGCAAATTAGATCGTAGATATTAAAAACCTTACAAAATGAATAAAATCTATCAAGAATATAATAATATTGAGATAGTTGAACAGTGAATCAAATAATTCACAATGAAATGATTCTAATTCATTTTTTATTTCAACTTCAGTATCAGCTGCTCATCAAATTACAGTGTTGCCAGATTGTGCTCATTTGGTTAACGAAAATATTAACTAGGATCTATGTTCAACAGAAATAAACCCGTTACACTTACGACGGTTAGTTAACTGGCATTAAACTTCTTATTTAATTGGCTTTCGTGCAACCGTAATAATGTGTTTCAACAAAATTGACGGTTTTTAAAAAGTTAACGAATATTTTTCTGCTTATCTCATATACTACATCAAAGAAAAAATTGAAGTTTTATATTCATGTTCGGTTAAATACCCAGACGATTCCATCTGGATAATCATCGATTGATTAATAATTGCCATATCATTTACTTATTTATTGATCTTACTGTTACTCAACTGTTGAACCTGGAGAAGAAAAACAAAGAGGAGAAGAAGAAGAAGAGGAGTAGAAAGAGTAGAAAGAAGAACTGAAACAACGGCGCAATACGATTAAACAAACAAAAAAAGCAGGGAGAAAAAGAAAAAGTAGCAGATGAGCGAAAGAAGAAGTGAAAAAAAGCAAGAAGACGAAGAAAAATTATTAAAGTTATTAAAACATTATTAAAGATTTTGATATATTTTGAAAAATTATTCAAGATTTTGAAAAATTATAGAAGAATTCAAATTAATTCGAAGAATTAAAATTAATTCAAAAAATTCAAATTAATTCGAAGAATTAAAATTAAAAAATTTAAAATCGAAGAATTATTAGAAAATTATTAAAGAATTATTGAAAGATTATGAAAAAATATTAAAGATTTCTAACAAGAAATATGTATTTTAGCTTTTTGAGAGCCTCTGAGTACAGCTCATTAATATAGTTTTGCCATACATGTTTGCGGTTCCTTCTAAAAGCAGAAGAAGGCACAAAAAGGAAAAATATAAGAAGAATAAAAAGAAGTGGAGCTATTAATAATTAATTAATATGATTTAACTTACGGTAATTCGGCCAGACTCTCGTAGCCTCCTAAACTCTCAGCCAGCATGAATATTTTAAGGCTTTGTAGGAACTTTTTACTTTCTTCAAGGCCATACTTGTGGTAGAAAGAGACCATTCCACTGTAGCCCGACCACTGGCGAAGAGCTAGCTGGTGGTGAGGATGCGATGGAAGGCCTGCACAAATTCAATAAAATGATAACAGAATTCGAACACGAAAATAAATGTTTCGAACACAACAAATGTTTGTACTATGAACAGAACTGTCACTTGTTGTCTCGACAAATTTCAAACAAGGAATACAACTCACGTTTACCTACACGCTCGCTTTAAATAGGTTTTATTTTAACTAGAAAGATGGAGATTTTCCAAATTGTTTCATGGAATTCTAAATAAACGATAAAATATTCGATAAGATTCCATTAAATTCTAATTAAACATTCTACAGGTGTCACAAGATAAAGTACAAGGCGAGGAGGAGAATAATTAATTGTTTCCGGAAATTATAGGGGAAGTGATAGCCGCAAGCCGTAGCAGGTATCTGTTCAATCAGATAGAGATAAGCTGCGTTCTCGTTGGTCCTGTTTGTAGCGGTGACCGATTAGATTGGCCAGCAAAAAAGACACGTTCTCTGCTATAAAATCACTTCCCGGTGGTTCGGAACCCACCTAGAACTGTAGGTCCAACTCATCAATCTCCATCATCCAATTCATCACCCACGCACAGGTCTCATACCTATGTGGGCTTCATCCTCCAAAAAAAAAATCAATATTGACAAAGCAGTTAACGCTGAAAATCACTGTTCATTCTTCCACAACAATACAATATTAAGGCTTGTTTCACACATACCGGTGTCGTTTACCCAGCACAATTACATTGAATCATAGGATTTAAAAAATCGGGTAAGTGTGAAGCACTCCATTAGATATAATGTCTCTACAGCTGGGTGAACAACAACGGTTACTTGACTGCCGGGTATGTGTGAAACAAGCCTTAGGGCCCGGATAATGAATCAATAGCTGCTCAATGATTAACTGAGAAACCGGGCATGAGTAAAATAAGTTTTTTTTTGGGAGGATGAAGCTTACATAGGTCTGAGACCTGTGCGTGGGTAATGAGTTGGATGATGGTGATTGGTGAGTTGAACCTACAGTTTTAGGTGGGTTCCGAACCACCGGGAAGTGATTTTACAGCAGAGAACGTGTCTTTTTTGCTGGCCAATCTAATCGGTCACCGCTACAAACAGGACCTACGAGAACGCAGCTTATCTCTATCTGACTGAACAGATACCTGCTACGGCTCGCGGCTATCACTTCCCTAAAGTTGAGTTGAGCCCTCAGCTGCCAAAAAAAGCATATTGCCAAACGGGGCAACATTTATGTCTCTCTACGTGATTACCAACGTCAGTTCAATTTTTTCGGAGGATGAAGCCCACATAGGTCTGAGACCTGTGCGAGGGTAACGAATTGGATGATGATGATTGATGAGTTGGACCTAAAGCTTTAGGTGGGTTCCGAACCATCGGGAAGTGAGCCTTGGTTTATTCAATATAGTTGCAAAGTTGGTAAAAACATGACGAGTCAGTTTTTAGAACCTTCTTGATGTTGGGTGAAAAATTTTAGAGGTTTGTAATCTCGTTCAGAGCAGTAGCGGCTGGTAGGCTTTTGAGAGGGAGGGGCGGCTAAACCTATAAAGTTTTAGTGACGTTTGAATCAATAATTACAAGTTATAGTTATTATGAAGTTCATAATAAGTATGGGGTTAAAATAAGACCCAATTACCAATAATTAATATGATAGAGTTCCATAGTTTCAAGTCAATTTATTTGCTTGTAGATGAAATTCGTTCTGATTCTTAACTCCTTCTGTTAAGCAAAATTAACAATTTTTCACTCCTAATTTACCTATTATTAATTTTAGGAGAATTTTGATCCTGCAAAATATTGTGGTTTATAGGGGGCCCCAATTTTTTCAATTCTAACCTATGATCAAATTGTCGGCAGTCAAAGTACTATCCACAGAATTCATTTTAAGAATGAATTTAAGTATAATTTATCACCTTTCTTGGAAAAAATCATGGAAACAAGCTTCACTCACAAACTCCAATAATAATTATAATTGTGGAGGAGGAGAAGGAGGAGGAGAAGAGGAATAAGGAGGAGGAGGAGGAGGAGGAGGAGGAGGAGAAGGATGAGGAGGAGGAAGAGGAGTAGGAGGAGATGAAGAGGAGGAGGAGGAGGAGGAGGAGGAGGAGGAGGAGGAGAAGGAGGAATTGAGGGGAAAAGGAGGAGAAGGAGGAGGAGGAGGAGGAGAAGCAGAAGGAATTGAGGGGAAGAGGAGAAGATGAAGGAGGAGAAAAAATCTACAGTTCAAGATGGAATTTAAACAAAAAATCTATAAAACTTAAATTTAATTTGGAGATTACTACTTACCAGGATGAATAACTTTCTGTACGTCTGGATGCGATTCGAGAAATCTAGCCACCTCGAAGCCAGACTTCATATGATCGTTCATCCTGAGATGTAAAGTTTTCAGACTGCGATTGACTAGAAAACAGTCGAATGGGGAAGGCACTATACCAGTCGCTAAAAAAACAACAGAAATAAAAGAATATTAAAAAATAATTGAAACAGCCAAGAGAAAATCATTAGGACAATAATAGCTATTTGTGTAACTAATGCGCAAAGTAGCTCTTTGCTGCACAAGAGAAATGCATTACGCATGAGCTGAAGGAGAGTGCGGAATAGTTTCTCGAGTGCAGCAAATATACTTTCAGTAAGAGAAACACATTGGATTTTTCCTACAGTTGGCACACCTGGAGTGCGACAAAGTAAAATGAGTGCGGCAAAGTAAAATAGCGCAGGAATCAGTTGTTTTCCGTACTATAATAAGTGGATAAATAGCCACTTTGTTAGATAACTGTAGGGAAAAAATAAATACAATTTTATTGTCATTCAGTTCATTGAACAATAGACAACGTCATAAATCAACCCATTAATAAATCAAATCATTAAACAACTAGTACAAGTTGCAAGTACTAAGTACAACTAGCTGTAAAAAGATACATTGTTGTGAAAAGATAATGAATTACAATAATAATATCAAAAACATTCAAAACAATAAAATGCCTTCTAAACAACAATAATTATTCCAATCCCAAAAAACTCATTACTGCTATAAAATGGATTAGCCACCAGCCAATTAAACAACCTGATCTTAAATATGTTATCAGTCTTCCTTATCAACTCTAATAGAAGTTTGTTGTACAACTTCATACCAAGTACTGTATGTCATAACTATTAGTTGTTTTGGACAGGCGTTGATAGGGTATATCAATTCTATTACAATTCCTTGTTTTGTGGTAATGAGTTTCTTGTCTTAATTTTAAACTGGTTGAATTTTTTCAACATTCAGCAATACTGTGCACATGTATAAATTAACTAGTCATTTTCAAATCAATAAAAAGAGGTTTACAGTGGGCTAATTATTATTATTTCCTACAGTGACCCGAAAAAGTGCCAATTTTAGCACGAACTGTAGCATGCAAAATAGTCTATTCCTGCATCAGAGCGGAAAAGTAAATTCCAGTGCGCGAAAGTACTTTTCCGCACTCCAGATTTGCAACCTAACAACACAAAATAGTGAGCATCTAATACGCAGGTTCCCTATTCTGCAATAAAAAATAGGTTGGCTACTCTGCTTCAGCTACAAAATATAGTCAGCAGTAGTTGTTGAAATCGATTTGATTCGAAGATAGGTTATGTGAGGAATTGTCAGGTTATGTATGTCCTGTTTTGTTCTGTTTAAATTACTTTATACATTACTGTAGGAAAAATTTCATGTGTAATTCTAGAGCAAAGTATTGTTTCTGCACTTGAGAAACTTTTTCACTCGTGAAAAAAACTGTTTCTCTCGATGCAGAAAAACGCTGCTTTGCACTCTAGTTACACAATAGCTATTTGTGTATTGTTTCTGCACTTGAGAAACTTTTTCACTCGTGAAAAAAACTGCGTTTTTCTGCATCGAGAGAAACAGTTTTTTTCACGAGTGAAAAAGTTTCTCAAGTGCAGAAACAATACTTTGCGCTCGAATTACACATTGAAGTTTTCCTACAGTAATGTATAAAGTAATTCAAACAGAACAAAACAGGGCATACATAACCTGAAAATTTCTCACATAACCTATCTTCGAATCAAATCGATTTCATCAACAACAACTATTTCACAGCTAAAGCAGAGCAGCCAACCTATTTTTGAATGCAGAATAGGGAACCTGCGTATTACATGCTCACTATTTTGTGTTGTTAGGTTGCAAATTTGGAATGCGGAAAAGTACTTTCCCGCACTGGTGCAGGAATAGACTATTTTGCGTGCTACAGTTAGTGCAAAAATAGGCACTTTTTCGGGTCACTGTAAGAAAATAGCTATTTCCTAAAGTTACCAAACAAAGTAATTTGTCGCACTCCACGTGTGCCTACTGTAGGAAAGATACAATGTGAAACTCGTGCTGAGACTACCTTTGCTCCACTTGAAAACCTATTCCGCACTCGTCTTCAGCTCTTGCATAATGCATTTCTCTCATGCAGCAAAGAGCTACTTTGCGCACTAGTTACACAAATAACTATTGTACTTAAATAGATCATATAAGAATTTTTTGCAGAAAGAAACCATCATAGCATAGTTCATAGATACCATCAGCATAGTTTTAAGTAAACAATGGGAGCTTGATAAAGTTTTGATTATGGGGAAGACAGAATAACATTTACTTATATCATTATGCCTTTATTTATGTAATAATCTCATCTTAAGTGAATTAATTGCAGCCGTGGTGGCGCAGTCAGTCGGAGCGCTTGTCTCTTGTAAGACTCTAGCTGCAACTACAGCGGTCATGAGTTCGATTCTCGTTCAGTTTTGGATATTTTGTGCCATCATTCACCTCAATAAATTCACCTCATTGAACCTAAAATTTGGATATTTAATTGAAAATTTGTAAAGAAAGCAGGAGTACTTGTATCTCTACTTGATTGTGTTTTGTAATGAATAAATAACCCACACACAAGTCTCAAGTTTCATGTGAGCATCATCATACTAAAAAAATGTGAGGAAACTATCGTTTTTCAGCTCAAAACTGCTTTCATAAAAAAGTAGAAAATCGAATTTGTAAATCTTAATACAATATAAATACAGTGATTGAATTTTATGAATTGACTTCAAAGGATCGTATTGAGTTAATAGGTTTTACATTTCTATCAAAAGAACGTGGCTAAAGGTTGATCACCACACATCAGTTACGGCCCGTCACAGTCACAGTTCAGTCACGGTTCCGTCTCAGTTCAGTCACGGTGACAATCAGTCACCTGACGGGTCTGCGCCGGACGAGTGTAGACAGCGTTACTGGAAACTCAGATAAGAATATATTTTATGACTGTGACGAGATGGATAGCTCGGAACTGAGACGCGCCGTGACTGATGTGTGTGAATCGACATTTAATCTGCTAAAGAACGTCACAGTTCGTGAAAGAGAATAGAAAAAACTCACAATTCTGTATAAACTTTAGTCGCTCATAAAGTTCCTTATCATTTAATGCTAATGATCCCATAACAACATCCGAGTGTCCGTTAAGGTACTTGGTAACTGAGTATAGCGCAATATCAGCTCCTAGTTCCAGGGGTCTCTAGAAAAAACATAAATTTATTTTATTTCCATAGAAAAATAGCATATTTATGACCAAAAACTAAAACTATTGCAATAAATTTACAATTTATTCTCTTTTTTTTAAATTTATTTTAAACAGAATAAACCCCACATTTTAACAGATGAAATTTAATAGAAAAATAGAATTAGACACCATTTTCTGCTATTTGAAAGGAAATAATTCTTTATTAGACGCAGCTTGAGACTATAAAGGTTTTTATCTACGACCATGTCATAATGTATACATTACAGTTTCACAATTGATGCCAAAACAGCTGTCTTTTCGAAATGCTTTTTGAGACCCGTTGCATAAAGAGCTCATTATAGTACAGGTTCTACATTATAACACAGGTTCTGAACCAATCAGAAGCATTTTTGATGGAATCAATATCGTAATTCAATATTGTGAAACTATCAGCTGATTTCATCAAACTGCTACACCAGCTGCTTTAACCTAACAATCTACTATAACTTCTCGTATTTGAGATGAGAGGTTAGGTATCTCTGACAGTCACAGGTAAAATGAAATTGTTTTAATTAAATGTATACTAGTGGTCGTAGATAAAATAGTGTATGCAACGATTTTATTTGGCCATTAAAGCACTCGTGAGATATTTATAACACTCGCATTCGCTCGTGTTATAACTTACATCTAACTCGTGCCTTAATAAGGGTCAAAATAAAATCGTTGCATAAACTACTATTCTACCACTCAACCGTATGAAATTAAAAATTATATGAAAAAGAAATTAAATCATAATGGTTCAGATAAAGAGTTAAAACGAAACGATAACATGCAAATCAATTTGATAGCTAAGAATTGACAATGTATTATCATTTTTTGGCTTTTAAAGAATTGGGAATTAAATGTAACTTATTGGGAAGTGATAGCTGAGTGCCGTAGCAGGTACCTGTTCAATCAGCTACGAAACTCCCAGGCCATCTTTGTAAGGGTGACCGATTGGATTAGCCAGCAAAAAGACTGTACTGTAGTATTCATATAACTTGGCAGCGTGTAGAAGATGGGAGGACTTGCTAGATCTGAACCCAACTGCTGCCAAGTTATATGAAAACTGCAGTACTCTGCTGTAAAATAACTTTCCGGTGGTTCGGAGCCCACCTAAAACTGTAGGCCCAACTCATCAATCACCATCATCCAATTCATTACCCACGCACAGGTCTAAAGACCTATGTGGGCTTCATCCTCCGAAAAAAAGAAAGATGATAATTCATTTATTGCGACGAAATGACAAAAAATGTGAAAGAGCAACAGACTAGAGTTCTAACCTGCTCTCTTCAAAAAATTTTAATATTTTACAAGGAATAATAAATAACAGATTATAATGACATGAAAAACAATTTGATAACTAAAAATATGATAATTAAATCTTAAAATTGAAACTTGATTCAAAATTGTCCATAAACTTACCAGGACTAGGAAGTAGGGCATTAGAATATTGACAATATCAAACGATAGAGAAAGAATTGATAATCATGACATGGAAATCAATTTGATGACTTCAAAATAGATCATTTATATCTTAAAAACAATGAAATGTGATTAAAAATTGTTCACAAACTTACCTGGAAGTAGGGTGTGAGGAACGTATTATCAACAATAACTATCACATCTTTCGATTTGGCTTTGGCAAGTTGGCAAATTTTTTCAATATCCCAGACTTTCAGCAGAGGATTTGTGGGACTTTCAAGCCAGATAACCTGAGAATAGGATATACAAAACTTAGTGAAAACTCTTATTAAAGAAATCAGTAGTAATTATGACAACAACTTGTATTTCACGATAACTTTCAAGAATTCCCATAAACTAATGGCAACGACAGCATATTGGTTTGAAGTCAATTCCACGCTTGGCGAACGCTGCGTGTGTGGACTGTCTAGTAAACTGAGTAGTCATAATACATCCGTAAAATTATCTTAAGTACTACGTATTTTGTGAAGAATCATATAATTTACTCCAATTATAATTTTTTTGCTGATGATGCTCACATGAGTCCGAGACTTGTGCGTGGGTAATGACGTGAATGATATCACATAGATGCCAGACGGAGGAGCGGGAGTCGAACCCGCGACCGCTGAAACGACAGGAAGCTAAGTTGTGACGCCTCAACCAACTGCGCTAAGCGACCGTAGCAGGTATCTGTTCAATCAGATAGAGATAAGCTGAGTTCTCGAAGGACCTGTTTGTAACGGTGACCGATTAAATTGACCAGCAAAAAAACACTGTTCTCTGCTGTAAAATCACTTCCCGGCGGTTCGGAACCCACCTAAAACTTTGTTCCAACTTATCAATCACCATCATCCAACTCATAACCCACGCACAGGTCAAAAACCTATGTGGGCTTCATCCTCAAAAAAAAAATTATGTAGTTAATTTATGTCATATAATTATGCAGTCAGTACAATAATAAAGTACATATCACGTAATTAGTACATTATTTTTATTATAATTATTATACCAGCAGATTTGTTATTGATATTTCGCATCTCTATACTGAAATTAAACAAGGTATAATATTCTCCATTTGTGAAGAGATGTAAATTCGATGAAATTAGCTTTCTGTGAAGGGGTAGCGCTACGATTACTTTTATAACTCACAACATAAACAATTAGCTACTAGATACAAAACTTACTTTAGTGTTGGGCTGCATTGATGCAACAAACTTTTCAGGATTGGAGGCATCAAGAAAAGAAGATTCCAATTTGAAACGAGAGGCTATGTGTTTGAAATACCTGTGAAAGTACAATATATTAACTTTTTATAGTTAATTCAACGACTTGCAGTCAATTTTAATTGTGAATAAATAATATTTCTACTCACTTTTGGCCAAACGTTTTCGAGTCATGGAGACTTATCTTCAAAGGCCATTTAAATTTTAGGGAAGTGATAGCCGCGAGCCGTAGCAGGTATCTGTTCATTCAGAGAAATAAGCTGCGTTCTCGTAGGTCCTGTTTGTAACGGTGATCGATTAGATCGGCCAGCAAAAAAGACACTGTTCTCTGCTGTAATATCACTTCCCGTTGGTTCGGAACCCACCTAAAACTGTAGGTCCAACTCATCAATCACCATCATCCAACTCATTACCCACGCACAGGTCTTAGACCTATGTGGGCTTCATCCTCAAAAAAAAAACAAAAACAATTTCATGTTTTAGAGTGAAGTTTTGATAGTACATATACATTTTTAATGTAAATCAAACTTAATGTTTTGGACAATATATCAGTCAAAATATGTGAAGACAACAGTTTTGAACCTTGTCTACTGCATCTTCACTTCATTCTTATTCTGCCTATAAATACAATACATCTTCATTTCCAATAAAAAAAAACAAATATAAAACAAACTCTTGATATACAAAAGAAAATTAATCGAACAATTTCACGAAAAAAAAAAAAAAAATTTATTGGTACCACCCAGCAAGGAAATCTGGAAATCTGGTACCATCCACCCTGTCCGCTGGATGAGAGTATCGGTTCATGAAGTACAGTTTATAAGAAAATAGTTATTGAGAAAAAAAAAATGGTCAAAAGTTAAAGAAGTAAAAAAAGGATTTATAATATACTAGCAGGCTCGACGCGCGTTGCTGCATTCTCATAAAAATTCTCTTTGATTTTATTATTCGCCACCTCCCGCTGAGGTTACATTTCAAATTAGGAAAGAAGTTAGTCCTAGGGCTCTTCCAGCTGATCATAGAGGCCTCCTTCGTTGTTTTCTTAATCACCACCTCTGAATAAAGAAACATTTAAAAACATGTTAAATGGCCTGATTCAATAACAAAGAGTAAGATGAATCTCCATGAGATAGAAAACTGCCTGAATCGTTTTTCAGGTTCAACTTCATATCACCTGTTATCTAGAACACATTTTTTTTGTTAGGAGGTATTGCCAGTACTCAATAATTTTTATTAAACTGGAATAATTCGGGAAGACGTTACAATTTTTAAACTGTCTAAAGTTGATAAACAAATTGAGTATTCGAATTTCCTTATTTCGAATATTCAATTTTTATTTGATCACAAAAAACATGTGTTAAACATTTGTTATTGGTTAAAGTCAGTATAATCCCGTATGCCCAAAAAATTACCTGAGCACTGAAAAAGCATGACCATTACAGATGATTGGCAAAAATACGTTTACCGGTTTGATAGACAGACGTTGTTTTTAGAATGATGATTTACAAAACACACAAACAGCTTGTCCATCGAAACAGCGTGTACAGCAGATCGAAAAATTTCAAATTATTTTCCATATGATTAAAAGATCCCAGTAAGCTAGCTAGCCATGTACCCGTGCTTTGCATAGGCAAAACTTTAACCCCCTAAAAACACCCTTAAAATAGCGAATTTTGAAAAATCCTTTCTTATTGCACGGTGAAATCCTATAAGGATTGTTCATACGAAATTTCAAGTTCATAGGCCTAGTAGTTTTGTCTCTGCGTTGATGAGTGAGTCAGGGTATCATCCTTTTATAGATAGAGAAGAAGAAGAAGATGTCTGATGTTGTAGGAAAAAAAAGATCTATTATCCAATTATGTATCTGTTCCATCTTGTGTCTACTCTTATTAGTGAGAGAATTGAACAATCTGCTTGGAATGCAATTTGTTAGTTTTGTGCTTAGATATCTCAATTTTTAAATGAGAGTAATTTATTGTATATTTGTTATGTGAATTTAATCTAAAATTGTATCAAGTAATAGTATTATTTACTGTAAATTCATCTTTCTTTACCCATATATAGTAAACTAGTTTCTTTATATATAATTGAAGTATAGCCATCACTATTAATTGATCAAATGTGACTGGAAAAGGCTCTTGACTTAAGGATTGTTTTTATCATCATTTTTGGATGATAAATATTCTATTCATGGAAAAATCATACGATCCTCCTCACACCACTAATCCCAACTGTAGAACAGATTAAATAAATAATACAATCGTTGTATAAAGTACGATTTTAGGGTAAATTTGCGCAATCTATCTGATAACAGATTTTTACCATGATATCAGTTATGATATCTCAACCACCAAAACAAACAAAATCTATTACTGGAACATTTTCATATATTTTTCCTACAACTGCTCGTAAAGTAGTTCATTACGTACTGAAAACTAATTGTAAAATACCTCTTTACTGCTCCGCAATCGGTAATAGCTATTTGTGTAACTAGAGTGCAGAATAGCGTTTTTCTGCATCGAGAGAAACAGTTTTTTTCACGAGCCAAAGGCGAGTGCAAAAAGTTTCTCGAGTGCAGAAACAATACTTTGCACTCGTATTACACATTAAATTTTTCCTACAGTAATGTATAAGGTAATTTAAACAGAACAATACATAACCTGAAAATTCCTTACATAACCTATCTTCGAATCAAATCGATTTCATCAACAACAACTACAACAACTATTTCACAGCTGAAGCAGAGTAGCCAACCTATTTTTGAATGCAGAATAGGGAACCTGCATATTACATGCTCACTATTTTGTGTTGTTAGGTTGCAAATCTGGAGTATGGAAAAGAATTTTCCCGCACTGGAATTTACTTTCCCGCACTGGTGCAGGAATCGACTATTTTGCATGCTACATTTAGTGCAAAAATAGGCACTTTTTCGGGTCACTGTAGGAAAAGTACTTTACGCTCGCCAGCTGTTTTCTTTACACATCTGTTTTGATTTTGATGCCTTCTTATTGGTGGATCACAGAATCCGTGAAATTCACATAACCTCAACAATGGCAAATGCTAACCAAATCCGCGCATGGTCTGTGATGTTACAAACTACAAGCTTTTATTGTGTTGTAATCCAGAACTGCAGTTTTAGGAAAAATATTGTATGTAATTCACACGTGAAGCTTCTTTATCGCTCTCGCAAAATTACTGCGCTCTGCTACGCGTCGCGCAATAAATGTTTTGGCTCGAGCGATAAAGTCGCGTTTCATGCTCTTAATTCATAAATAACTATTTTGCCACACTAGGACGTAATAAGCTGTTTTTTGTGCGTCATATGGAAGCCGAAAGTGTTTGGTTTCCGACAAGGTCTGTGAACGTTTACCACCCTAGGACGGAAGAAGAAAATGACCTTGAATGACAGCTGATCGTGTCTGATCACACAAATCATAGAGAGATGATCACATAATATTACGGTAATAAGCTATATATATCGTAGTATTATATTTATAATATATTTTATAAATTATTGTTCATAACTTGTGTATTATCCTGTTTATTTCGTAATTTTGATATCAAACAATAGAATACGATGATATTTTCATAACCTCAACAATTGTGTTAGTTGCATTGTGTAATTTTGATATCAAACAATTGGAATACGTTTTTTTATAATAAGTTTAAATAGAATAAGTTTTTTATAATTTAATATGTACGAAGTATTTAAAATGTCAATAAATCACTTTTTATAACTTAATATGTATTATTTTGTAGTTTTAATAACAAACAAAAGAATACAATGATATTTTCATAACCTCAACAACATTGTATTCTTGCTAGTACCATAGCCTTGAAATTTCACTTTCAAAATTGCCAACTTAACATTGTTGTTTTGTTTGTTTCTTGTGGTGCGGCGAAAAATAGCGTTCGCAACACGGGAAAAAATGTTTTGCCAGCTCTCAAACGCTTCAAGTTCTTGACTTCGTCTCGAACTTGAAAACCGCGATCTCGAGCCGGCAAACACACATTTTCGGCCCTAGGTGCGAAATATACTATTGAAATGATAGTCTGGATCTATTTTTAAAAGGAAAAAGAATCTTAATTATTTTTACTGTACCTGAAAGTACCTCCATACAGATCGTCGACACATAGCACGTGATCTCCAGACTCCAGGAGACTCATGACAGCAGTCAACGTTCCCAGACCCGAGGCAAAGCACAGGCCGTAATTGGCATCGTCCAGACTCGCCAAACATTTCTCAAGAACATCGCGGTTCGGATTACCACTGCGCGAGTAGTCGAATTTCTAAAATAAAAATTTGATATTTTGATTTTCACTTGATATTAAAACATAAATAATAATTCCTAAATACTTTGTCAAGAATTTAAAATGAGCTTCTTCATCATGTTGAAATTAACAATAAATAGTAAAAAATGCCAATACCTTCAATTCAAAAACAAATATAATTCAAATGAAGATAGGGCTATAAACGTGTTTGTAAGTGATAATCAACTAGACCAGGAAGAAAACATTGCATTTCTAGGAGTTATGTTGGATAGACGATTGACCTGGGCACCATACATTGAGAAAATATGTTGTAAAATTTCATCTGGGGTATTTGTCCTGCGACAGCTCGCTAGATTGAATGACAAAAAGTTACTTTTTACAGCTTACCATGGGCTTTTACTGTCACATATTATTAGGTACGCTATCTTAGTATGGGGTAATTCATCAAATAAAACCTCGATAGGGTGTTTAAGATCCAAAAGAAAGCAGTTAGATGTATAGAAAGAGTAAATAGATTGGATTCATGTAGGCCGTTGTTCAAGAGACTTGGTCGCCTAACTGTACCCTGCTTATATGTGTATGAAGCTACTTTATATGTAAAAACGAATGATATTAACCAAAATCTTGACGTACATGATTATAATACAAGAAGTCGAGGAGATTATCACTTGGTGAGTCACAATAGTAGCTTATTCAAACAAAAACCTAGTTATACTGGTAGGAAATTCTACAATAAGCTTCCGCAGTTTTTGAAGTCTTGAAAATATAGAAATATTTAAAAAACAATTGAAAAAGTATTTAGTTGATAAAGCTTTTTATAGTGTACAAGAGTTCCTTTCACATCAAAATTAAGGCTCACCTCAACTAATTGAAGTAATTATGGTGTCTAGTGTATAATATTGTTGATCTGACTTGACTTGTCTTATACTCCTTAACTGGAGTCTCCAAGACGTAATCTACAAAAAAAAAAAAACCACGCACCCGACCGTGATCTGACCGTGACCGTACCGACACAGCCAGAAAAGTTGTCGACGATATTTTTCACAAATCACGGCCGTATTTTTTTAGCTCATTTTGGTCATTTGCTGTTTGTTAGTTGCTCTTTCTTCCAGTGTGTATCTCTTTTCTTAAGACTGAAGTTCCTTTCATATCAAAATTAAGCCTCACCTCAACTAATTGATATAGTAATTAATTATGGTATCTAGTGTATATGACTAATGTTAATCTGACGTCTTATACTCCTTAACTGGAGTCTCCAAGACGTAATCTACAAAAATAAAAATGTGCAATTGGAATTAGATTCATAGATAGTTCTCGGACTTCAAGATTCATCTGGTTGAGACATATTCATAAGAATTGCATATTTTTTTGAGAGAAACAAATAATTTCTAATATTTTTATAGAGTCTAATAGCAAGTGGTAACTATATTACAGAGAATACAATCAAGAACACTGACATTTAAGACATTTGTTGAAAGATGAAAATAGAAAATTCCAAGTACATCCTAAAGCTAGAAGAGGTACTGTAGTATCGGAGGAGAGAAGAAAGACAACATCAAAGAGAATGAAGGAGTACTGGAAGAAGCATCCATGAAGAAATAATTGATTCAACATACCCCAAAGTGGGTGATTCGAAAAAAGTGATAACTAAGTAATTAGACAAATTTCATTAATATTATTTTGTAAATATTCATTCACCAGACATGTGAAATCTGATCTGATCAATCAGCTGTCTGGAAAATAGAAATTCGGCCTTGGTGATGTGATACGGAGTGACTTATTGTGGAGAACACACATGAAATAGACGACGCTAATTGAATCAAGGGATGATGATTGTCTTCAAATTTGCGTTAGTAATTATCATTGAGTACATCAAGCATGTTCCTCTAGAGCAGTGGTTCCCAAAGTGGTCCATGTGGACCCCCTGGGGTCCACGGGGACCTGCCAGGGGGTCCATGTCAGTGAAAAATAAAATTGGGGGTCCATGATATGTTAATGGGGGTCCACAATAGCGAATGTCTTTGGATCGGGGCTTGGTATATGCTATGTACAAACTAATATCAAAACTGACACTGTATTTCCAAGTAAATTATAATTTTTACTCACTTCTAAACAGAATCTTCATCAGCCTAGAAGTGAAATACGTCCCCCTAATATCTCCAGTACTATATACATGAGTAAAAATCATAATTTACTTAGAAATACAGTGTAATTTTTCATAAACAATCTAATGTTCATAAAGTTTTTCCTAATGGAAAACATCACAGAGTACCAGTAGGCTACTTATGTACTTGTATAATAGGCTACTGTTATACGTACATGCAAGCAAGCATTATATCTATTTGAAATAATAGCGCTTTCTATGAAAACATTTTTAAATCAGAGAATTCATACTTAGTTTTCTTATATTTGAAAATTATAAGCCTTCACTGGTAGATCACTGAACAGCTCAGGTTTACCAGATATAAATCTCCGTTTCTAGTTGTATTGTTATGAGGAAAACTAGCCCCATATCCTTCAATTATCTTCTATTAACATTTACTGGTAGGTCACTAAACAAGTCAGGTACTGTACTTAATATTTCAAGCTATTTTCAGCAATATTGTTGTAAGCAAATCGCCTCATATATTTTAAAGTTATAAACAAAAGGAGCCTCGTATTTATATTTGAATGATATTCTATCATATTTCAAAAAGGATCGTTTATTGGTAGGTCACTCAACAACTTAGGTAGGTACCAAACTATTCAAGTTATTTCAGGTTTATTATTATGAGGAAAAGGAGCCTAATGTCTTTAAATTATCAAACCATAACGACTTTCTTTAACATTCTAGCAAGCTCTTGCTTATTCAATTAATTGCTCAAAATTATTCTGATGGAAAACAAATCTGTGCACAATAAATTACATTTATTTCGAAAATAAATTCTAGCTATAGTATTAGTGTTTAGTTTTTATTTTCCACGTTTACAAGAACTTATAATAAGGTCTAATAAGCTTCCTTTTATTACTCTACGTACTTGATAATTTTAAATCGAATAGGAATCTTAGTAGTCTATTCAATTCTAATAAATTTGTTCTTATCTTTTGATTAACTTTTTTGGAGTAAATTTTTAACAACAATTCTTGATGAAACACTCCATTACTGTCACTGACGTCGCGAGGGTGGGTTCCAGGTTACAACTCCCCCCCCCCCCCTTTAGCCTGTGAAAGAGGCCCCAAAAATGAGTAGGGAGGCATCAATAAAAATAGGATGATATCGGTTTCTGGAGGTGAAAAAAAGTTTTCATATGTGAAGAGTAGCTTAAATAATGTTTCAGCTAGAAAAAAACTATAATTTTAATACTTCAATTAACTTAAAAAATACTCTAATTAAAGCTATAGAGGGGATGAGGCGAACAAGGCAAGTTTCCTTGGGCCACATCATTTTACAAATGTAAGTAAGTGATAAAAGAAAAAGAAAATAAGGTGCCCCAAATTGTACAGCTAGGGGCCTCCAGGGCCTCTTTTTTCCAGTTTCGACCTCTAGAGGCCGCTAGGAAGCCTAACACTCCAGAGGCCGGGGGCCCTACGGGCCCGTTTTTATTGCCAGTATAGTCATGCGAAGTAGAAATTCAAGTAGGCTGCATCTAGAAAATTTTCAAATTTCAACGTTTATACATAAGAGTCCCCTAATTGCCTCAGCTTTGGGCCTTCAAAGACCCCACGATACTGGTGGGTCCCAGTATTTTTGGAGCCCCCAAACATGGGTTTGAATTTCCCCAGACCACTTGAATGAAGTTGACACAGTAGGCTTGAAAGGAGAAAAGGTCTCTTAATATTTTTGCAGACAGGCTTCAAATGCTTATTTCTGTTTCTGTTCAAATCTGATACCCCAAAGAGTTTTATTGTGATCGTGAAATTTGTCAAGCCATGAATCAATCAACAAATAATATGAGGGTTGATAGCCATAAAAAAAGCTAAAAGTTGCACTTTCAAGAACTTAGAACAATTTTTTTTAGAATCCTCAATGTTTTGAGGCTTTGTCACCATCTATTTATGTATTTAAAAATTACTATAAGTTAAAGTTTGCAATTGGATGTGTTATTGATTCATTCGCTCTTTGCAAGTTGAACAAGTCCATTCAAAATCATAATAATTTTTATAATTTTACACATTTTACATAGCCTACCGGTATTCCAATATTAGTGAATAGTTCAAAAGATTACACAAAAATAGAAGAGAAGTTTATTGCTCTCTCTGGTGCCACTCAGTACCCTTTACCCTAGCTTCCACAGCTTTTTCGACGAATGGTTATCAGTTGGCTTACATTAGAATTTTATCTTTAAATTGAAGGAAAAATTCAAATTAGTTACACACATGTTTTTGAGTACAGAAGATAACTAGGCATAGCTTAAAGACTTAAGCAATGCTAGTTGGGAAATCAAGTCATTAATTGAAAATTGGTGTTTAGGGTGAAGGTGTAAGGGTGCCTCCAGCCTCAACTCTGTCCTGGGCCACTAAAATGTCTCTGGGTGACCCTGATTGTAATAATAATAATTTGATACCACTATAACTTGATGAATTGGCTTTATAAAAGTAGTATTTTTTAGATTTTATACATTAAAATTTGTTCACAACTAATCAATTAACTAACAATAAACGAAAAGTGGGTTCAAGTTCTTAGGCATAAACATATTCAAACGATTCATAAAAGCAGTGATTTATCGAATTTAAGCTTTCACTTTACCGGATTTATAAACTTCATTTTAATAAATACTCGTATAAAATTACTGATTTCGAGTCTCAAATCAAGTTCTCAGCATCGAAAATTAAAAAAAATTCCCATAATGTGGACTAAAATAATTGGATTAATGCTTTTCTAGACATGAGTAGAATCTCTTGGGATACGACGTTAGAGGGACTACTCCTTAAAATTTTTCCGGGGGAGGATCCCCGAGCCCCCCTTACCCTAGGGGGTATTCCATACCCCTAAGACTCCCTGGGGGCCCCCAAATCTCCAATAACATTGAAAGATTTTCGATATGTTACTGATTACTGTATCTGTACCGCCCTTTTGTCACAAATTTGATGCAATATTCTAAAAAAGGTGAAATTATATTCATTGTTATTTTCCACCTCCTCTCCTCAATTCTCTCACATTTCATTATTAATGAGTGTTGTGTTTGCCCACATTGAGTATGAGTAGGCTTTCTGATTTTAATAGATGCGAATGTTTCAATTACTACAAAGGACACAATGTTGATAATAAAATACCGGCCGTTATACTTCTTGGGTTCCATTAATACTATTTCACTATAACCAAAAACAATATGTCATACTATTTGATTATTTCAATTCAAATTAACTATATTACAAAAATGTACTAAGTTTATGTGCTTTTTAATGTTTTCTTATGTTACCACAATTTGAATTGGTTACTGTGAGCAGTAGTAGACCTACTTCATCAGCTTTAAAAACACATTTCAACTTATAGTAAAAAAAATTAGTGACATTTATGCAGGGGGTCCACCTAATACCAAAAATCATGGCAAGGGGTCCATCAGGCAAAAAAGTTTGGGAACCACTGCTCTAGAGGTTCAAGCAGCCTTATTATTGGGCGTGAGGTCTACTGTTCACAGTAGTTCAGTACGTTGCATGTCTGTAGAGAGAAAAGGAAGTGTCCGGTACGTTACATTTCTGATACATTGAGTGTCTTTGGATTTGAAAAAACAATAAAAGCCTATCTACACACAACCATACCGTGACAGTGCAGTAACAGTGAAAATATTCTTCTACGTATTCTAGATGGGACTATTACTGGGGTTGCAAGGTCATAAATCAATTAAAAAGAGTAGAGTAATGAAAGAAATTCAACAATGTGAACAGGGGAATATCGATTGTTTGAAGCAGAATCTGCTACAAGAAAACTGGAGTAGGGTTTACAATAGCAATAGTTTAAATGACAAATATGATAGTTTCATTAATATTTTAAGGTTTCATATTACTATGAGTTGTCCAGTTAAAAAAGTCCCTGTAAAGAACAAATTAGACAAGATTGAAGAGTGGATAACTGATGATATCCTTGCAGAAAGAAATAGGGTTAAAGATGCATATGATGAATTCAAACTATCTAGAAATATGTTAAGTGAAAATAATTACAAAGCTCTAAAGAAAAATTATACAAGAGAAGTGAAAAGAGCGAAATGTAAGAAAACAGCTGAAATTTTGAATAATAGTATGTACTTTAACACAGCAGTGTGGGATTTAATTAACAAAAATAGGCAAGTAGCTCATGTAGATGCTTATACTAGTGTCCCCAGAATAATTAACGAAAATAACAAATATATTGATGATAGTGTAGACATTTGTAATTTATTTAACAGATATTATCAACTGGTTGCTAAGGATCTTCAAAAATCTCTTAATACAGGTATTAGTGATGCAAACATGAGGAATACTGAGGGGATTCAAAACGAATTAAAATTCCACCCAGTATGCCAAGACGAGTTGTCAAATATCATTGATAGTTTAAATAATAAAAAAACTGTAGGAATGGATGGGGTATCCAGTAAAATTCTGAAAGAATGTAAAGATCAATTGTTAGAGCCTTTGATTCATCTGATCAATCATTCATTAGAACAAGGTGTTTTTCCAGATAACTTAAAAGAGGGGAAGATCTTGCCAATCTTCAAAAGTGGTGATAGAGAAAAGGTAGAAAACTATAGGCCCATTAGTATTTTAAATGTAATAAGTAAAATTTTTGAAAGAGTAGTTCTAAATAGGTTACTTCTGCACCTTCAAGAAGCTAACTTTATCTGTGATGAACAGCATGGCTTCCAGAAAGGGAGATCAACAAAAACAGCCATAGTTTCTCTAGTTGAAAAACTAATAGATATAATAGATTCAGGTGATAAAGCTACTGCAATCTTCTTAGATCTGTCAAAGGCATTTGATTGTGTTAATCATAGAACTTTATTGGAAATACTGCAAAATGTAGGTGTAAATGGGGTTGAACTGAAATGGTTTGAATCATATCTTATTGGGAGAAAACAATGTGTAGAACTAACTACAGTAGTTGGTAATAGTATAGTAAAGAATAAATCTAATAAATTAGAGGTGCAAGCTGGAGTGCCACAGGGGTCAATACTAGGTCCATTGCTTTTTTTGTTATATGTCAACCGTTTACCTAAAGAATTAATTAGTGGTAGAGCCCTCTTATTTGCTGATGATACATCACTCATTTTCAGCAATTCCATCCTAGATAATTTAGAAATAAGTGCCCATATAGGTGTGCAGTCCATTGTCCAATTTTTAAATCAGTTGAAATTAACTATAAATAGTAAAAAATGCCAATACCTTCAATTCAAAAACAAACATAATTTAAATGAAGATAGGGCTATAAACGTGTTTGTAAATGATAATCAATTAGACCAGGAAGAAAAAATTGCATTTCTAGGAGTTATGTTGGATAGACGATTGACCTGGACTCCATACATTGAGAAAATATGTAGTAAAATTTCATCTGGGGTATTTGTCCTGCGACAGTTCGCTAGATTGAATGACAAAAAGTTACTTTTTACAGCTTACCATGGGCTCTTACTGTCACATATTAGGTATGCTATCTTAGTATGGGGTAATTCATCAAAACAAAATCTTGATAGGGTGTTTAAGATCCAAAAGAAAGCAGTTAGATGTATAGAAAGAGTAAATAGATTAGATTCGTGTAGGCCGTTGTTCAAGAGACTTGGTCTCCTAACTGTACCCTGCTTATATGTGTATGAAGCTACTTTATATGCAAAAACGAATGATATTAACCAAAATCTTGATGTACATGATTATAATACAAGAAGCCGAGGAGATTATCACTTGGTGAGTCACAATAGTAGCTTATTCAAACAAAAACCTAGTTATATTGGTAGGAAATTCTACAACAAGCTACCGCAGTTTTTGAAGAGTCTTGAAAATATAGAAATATTTAAAAAACAATTGAAGAAGTATTTAGTTGATAAAGCTTTTTATAGTGTACAAGAGTTCCTTTCACATCAAAATTAAGCCTCACCTCAACTAATTGAAGTAATTATGGTGTCTAGTGTATAATATTGTTGATCTGACTTGACTTGTCTTATACTCCTTAACTGGAGTCTCCAAGACGTAATCTACAAAAAAAAAAAAAAAACCACGCACCCGACCGTGATCTGACCGTGACCGTACCGACACAGCCAGAAAAGTTGTCGACGATATTTTTCACAAATCACGGCCGTATTTTTTTAGCTCATTTTGGTCATTTGCTGTTTGTTAGTTGCTCTTTCTTCCAGTGTGTATCTCTTTTCTTAAGACTTCTTTCAATCTTGTTTAATAAAATGTTAAAGGTATTTTCTGACACCCTAAAATATTCGAAAAAATTCGATGCATCGTCCATTAGCTACTTATAAAGAGTAAAGAACTCGCCTTCATTTTGTCTCTTTTTGCATACTTCATGCACCCAGATCCTCTTATCGAGCCTCATCCATTTCTTTATTTAAAGTAGAGCAATCATTATGACTGTGCGCAGGGTTTTTCTTCATAATGTTTTTTTCTAAGTTTATTGTATTGTACGTTATTAGGGCTTTGAAATGGTAAAAAATATTAAAATTTAAATTTCAAGTCTTTATATCCATTTCAAACTTATTAATTTAATTTTTTTTAATTTTAAAAATAATTTATAAATTTATTAAAATATTTTTTGTTAAAATTTTTCTATTGCCGTGAGGAAAAGTATTTTTCACCAATTATTTTGTGAAATATGGAGGTTCAAAGTTGAAATTAGTCTGGTTTTGGGGGCATTTGATCTCACTTATGAGTGATTTTAAACTTTTGATAAATTTTCTGTATCTGAAAGACACCTCAAGGAATAAAATGACATACGTTTTGCTCTGATCAAGCTATTAGTTTTACAAAATATATATTTTTAAATTTGTAAGAAATTTGAGTTTAAAAAAAATTATTTTGAAAAAAACATTTGTTAGATTGAAATAAAAAATATGTCATTTTATTCCTCAAGGTATCCTTTAGTTATGGAAAATTTATCAAAAGTTTAAAATCACTTGTAGGTGAGATCAAGGTGCCCCCAAAAACCAGAAACCTTCAACTTTGAACTCCCATATTTCACAAAATAAACGAAGTAAAAATTTTCCTCACAGCAACATATCATTTCAAAGCCCTTATAATATGCAATACAAGAAACTTCGAAAAAAAAATTATGGCCAAAAACCCTGCGCATACAGCTTTAACAGTGATAGCCGAGAGCAGGTATCTGTTCAATCAGATAGAGATAAGCTGCGTTCTCGTTGGTCCTGTTTGTAACGGTGGCCGATTAGATTGGCCAGCAAAAAATACACGTTCTCTGCTGTAAAATCACTTCCCAGTGGTTCGGAACCCACCTAAAACTGTAGGTCCAACTCATCAATCACCATCATCCAACTCATTACCCACGCACAGGTCTCAGACCTATGTGGGCTTCATCCTCAGAAAAAAAAACATCTCATTACGTGTAAATTCTTCCATTGTCACACACTTGCTCACAAACCAACCCACTGTGGCTACCAAGCACAAACCACTTACATAGAAGTGCCGGTTACGTATTTAACCTAAGATAACCTAACCTAACCTGACTTACATTACAGTCGTGTGTGAATGGTAGTAATGGTATAACCTAAGTTAACCTAACCTAACCTAACCTGACTTACGTCACAGTCGTGTGTGAATGGTAGTAATGTTATAACCTAAGATAACCTAACCTAACCTGACTTACGTCACAGTCGTGTGTGAATGGTAGTAATGTTATAACCTACGATAAAGTAAATTTGTATGGCTTTTCGTGGTGGGGAGACCCTTACGGGTATAACCTAAGATAACCTAACCTAACCTAACCTGACTTACGTCACAGTAGTGTGTGAATGGTAGTCACAGTGGGGACCATGGTCAGTAGATCACGTGACGGTCACTGCACAGGCACTGTCAATGTCACGGTACGGTTATAGTCTTCAAGAGTGGAATTATGTGTCTGGTACGTTACAAGTCTGATATGTTTAGTGTTTGTGGATATGAAAGAAGAACAAGAAGTGTTCAAAATGATGCCACACTCACCGCTACGCCTGGTTCCAACTGTTTGTATGTGGATGCCACACATATAGGGGGCACCGCGTCATTAAAGCCCCATTGCTCGGGGTGCTGGCCCACTGTGCAAGCCTTGGTTCCGAATCGAGGATCGAGTTTCTTCTGAAACACTGGATAACTGGACTTATCACCGGATGCCATCGCAGATAACTGTAAGCAAAAATAATTTGAAATAAAGATCATTCATTGCATAAATTAATAATTTATTCAAATAAATTAAATTCATCGTGAAAAAAATAAAAAAATCTATCACTAAGTAGTAAAATAAGTTAGATTGTTTGTTGACAATAAAAGCAAAAGAAGGTAGATAAGCTGCGAGCCGTAGCAGGTATCTGCTCAATCAGATAGAGATAAGCTGCGTTTCGTAACGGTGACCGATTAGATTGGCCAGCAAAAAAGACACTGTTCTCTGCTGTAAAATCACTTCCTGGTGGTTCGGAACCCACCTAAAACTGTAGGTCCAACTCATCAATCACCATCATCCAACTCATTACCCACGCACAGGTCTCAGACCTATGTGGGCTTCATACTCAAAAAAAAAGATAAGATAATGAATAAAAAGACTTGACGTTGTAACAACCACATTATTTATTGAAAACAGTGAGATAAGTAATTACATTACAATCAAGGAAGCTTATGAAAAGAGAAGAGAAAAAGTAATACTAAATCCAAATGAAATCTTAAATAATCCAACGTTTTCCCAACTATAGTCTGTTCAGGGAGACTACGGAGTGGAGTAAACAAACATGTGCGTGCAAGCCGAGACTCAACGAAGCCCGATTCACACATAGCCTAGTTTTCGAAACGCATCGAACAGGTAACAGGCCTACCCATTGAAAACGACTTTCAATAATCATTTTCAAACACCTACTTGGATAATACTTATTATTTATTGTAAATGGAAATAGATACATGAGAATAATGAATTATATGAATGAGATGGCTATTTTCTTATTTACAATGTGCTTAGGTAATGTATCCAAACATTCAGCAATCACTGGTATCACTATTAATAGAATTTATTTATTTATTTGATGAAATTATTACAATCAAGTAAAAAACTACAGGCATTTGCCCAAAACAGTTCAAATTACAAATTTGTCACATAAATAGTCCAAATTAGGTTATGTCCATAGGTTGTGTTCAAATTTCTGTTTCCATCAAATATTTCCACTAAAAAAAGTTGTCCGACAGTAAATGATCAATTTGAATGGTTGATAAAACCGAAAAACACTACATAACACAAATATATCAAGAATATTGAAATTAAATTGATAATTTTGAGCCGGAAATTCTCACAACCTATTGTTCATAAATTTGTCGATTGAATTATTTTTACCTATACATTTGAAATGAAAATACTGACTTGATAATACAAATTTGAACACAACCTACGGACATAACCTAATTTGGACTATTTATGTGACAAATTTGTAATTTGAACTGTTTTGGGCAAATGCCTGTAGTTTTTTTACTTGATTGTAATAATTTCATCAAATAAATAAATAAATAAATAAATAAATAACTGAATTTAAAGTCTAATATGTTCTTGAAATAATGCAATGATAATTTATTTATTTCACAAACTGGAAGTGCGACATCAGCTGTTGAATGAACAGGAGTTGGCAATGAATGTGAATAGGCCGACCGACCGATGCCAGTACTAGAGATGAGGCGTATTTACTGGAACAGGTATTTTTACTGAGTATTTGAACGTACGGACTAGCACCTAGTATTCGAAGAACAAAATACTCAGATATCTTTGAGTATTTCTAGTAAACCACGCGACTTCAGTACGGGCAGTGACTTCAAGTCCCCACTCCAATTTACGGAGTGGGAGTGGAGCTTTGTAATTTGCAGTTGTACAGTAGCTATTAATAGCTCATTTCTCGTTATAGAACTATTCAACTACTCACTCATTCTTTCTCGCTCGCTCTCACGCTCTCTCTCTATTCACTATACTCGATTGTAGGCGCATGTGTCTAGATTGTCTTTGGTTGCGTATGGCGTACGCGCGTACTTTTCCAGTAGGAGAACTAAAAAGTAGTTTGTTACTCAAACGTCTCAAGGTCTTGCCGTCCGCGTCTCATTTCGCTACAGCACATTTGAGAGCAGCTCAATAATTAGATTCGTGCTGTATTTAACACGAGTAATAAAGATTCATGCTGTATTTAACGTGAGAAACAGTACCAGTACCGCAGTACGATACTCTCTTGTACGTGTACTCTTGTACATCTACTCTGGCAAACTGGCTAATATAAAATACTACCTAGTATTTTGGAACAGGTATTAGAACGTACTAGTACTCGGAATACTTAGTATCAGAAAAACCTAGTACGACCCATCTCTAGCCAGTACAATTCTCGGAATTCATCACTCACACACATGGAACGTTTGTTTACTTCATTCCGTAGGTTCGCTGAACAGACTATAGTTTATACACATCAAACTTAAAGAAGAAGAATACAGGTGGAGAAGAATAACAGGAAGAAGAGATAAGAGACTATTTAATTAAATTTGTAAGATGGTTGTCAAAGTTCAATTGCATCGGGCAATCTCAACGAAATCTCAAATAATCCAACGTTTTTCCCAACTAGTTTATACACAACAAACTTGGCCTAGTGAATGAAATAAACTAACGAGTTCAATAAACTCCTAAAACTTGCATTGCTCATCATTATAGTGTTGCCTACCAATTAGAGTTAAAATGATGGGAAAATCTGATTTTATCAAACAGTGAACCATGAAATTTCGTTAATGACGATTTGCGAATGATAGTTTATTATCAACGAATACAGTGATTTATGGTCTTTAAAGCAGTAAAAATTGAATAAAAAAGTTGATTTATTGCCAATTTCTAATAGATAATGAATGAATTAGAGCTATATATAACATTAGCTTCAGTCGAGTAAAACAGTTAGATACATTTACAACGAACCAGATATACAGGGTGTTTCGGAACTCTCTACCAATACTTCAGGCAGTGTTTCTGGACCACTAACAAAAGTAAATATCATAATAAAATTTTTCTAAAATCCCCAGTTACTCGCACAGCCGCCATTTTGTTTTTTTTTCACTCATTATTTTTTTATTCAAACACCTCTCAATGTATAATTTTGAAATTTTTTATACAGCTTTATAACAATTTAAACAATCTTAAAAAAATCAATCAAAATTTTCCGACATCAAAAAACAAAATGGCGGCCATTTAAAATCTTTCAACAGGATTGAATTAATAATGGTTGTTGATATCAAAATTTGACTAGAATAACTTTTTTTAGATAATTGAAGAAGAAGAGGAATGAGAAGAAGAACTAGAAGAAGAAGAAGAAGGAGAAAAAGATGGAGAAATAGAAGCAGAAGATGAAGAAGATGGAGAAGTGAATAAGAAGAAGATGGAGAAATAGAAGTAGAAGAAGAAGATGGAGAAGTGAAGAAGAAGAGGAAGAAGTAAAATAAGATGGAGAAATAAAAGCTGAAGTAGATGGAGAAATAGAAGAAGAAGATGGAGAAGTGAAGAAGAAAATGAAGGAGAAGGAGAGGAAGAAGTAGAAGAAAATGAAGGTAAAGAAAAAGAAGGGGAAAAGAAGAAGAAGAGGAAGGAGAAGAACTAGAAGAAGAAGAAGGAAAAAAAGATTGAGAAATAGAAGCAGAAGAAGAAGGGGAAGGAGAAGAAGAGGAAGAAGTAGATGAAAATGAAGAAGACGGAGAAGATAAGAAGAAGTAGTAGCCGTAGTAGAAGAAGAAGAGGAAGGAGTAGAAAAAAATTAAGAAGAAGAGGAAGGAGTAGAAGAAAATGAAGAAGAAGTAGAGAACAGGATGACAAGAATAACAGGAAGAAGAAATAAGAAAAGAGAGACGATTAAATTAAATTTGAAAATGGTTGTCAAAATTCAATTGCATCGGGCAACATGCTAGTATAAAATGAATAATTTGGCATGGCAGTGGTGCAATCGGTTAGAGCCTAATTTCTTTTTACATTTTGACCGACTGCTACTCCTGCGGTCATGGGTTCGATTCCCGCTGTTCAGAATAACTTATTTTGAGTAATTAATCACCTCATTATATAGTTATATTGGTAGGAAATTCTACAACAAGCTACCGCAGTTTTTAAAGTGGCTTGAAAATATAGAAATATTTAAAAACAATTAAATTGAAAAAATAATTAATTGAAAAAGCTTTTTATAGTGTACAATAGTTCCTTTCACATCAAAATTAAGCCGCACCTCAACTAATTGATATAGTAATTATGGTAACTAGTGTATAATATTGTATTAATCTGACTTGTCTCCAAGACGTAATCTACAAAAAAAAAAAAATACCAATTACCCACGAACAAGTATCAGACTCATCTGGATATCAACAAAAAAATAGAACTTTCTTAGTAACAGTATATATAAGGCTTCTCTGTACTTTAGTTTTTCAGTTTGATTGAGATTGATAATGGTGTAACAACCGAAACTAGTTTCTCGAAGTTTTAATAAATGTGGTTGTGACAATTTCGTCTTATTTTTCATTTCATTAAAAAAATAGAATGTAATAATTGAAAATAATACGATAACTCTTGAAAACACAAAATAAACACTTAAAAAAATAACAGAAAATGTAAATAACCAACTCAACACACTCAAATTTTAGCCAATTTTTAATGAAATTTATTGAGTTTGCGAATATGAGCTGTTAAAAGGTTATCTATTATCTACAGTTGTAAGACAATAATTAATTGTTCATCAATCATTTTCCTGATATTTTTTTAACAAGGTTACAACTGAATCGTTTATTAGTCGTAGTAGCCTTTCAGATAGCATTCATATTAATTGATATGCAATTTATTGTGAAATAATTAGGTCATTTCCCAACTACTTTATATGAATTATTGATATTTTTTATAATAAATTGAGACATATCAAAGATTAGATTAAAATATTTTATAATTCAATTTTTTTCCTTTGACATTTTTTTAGTACCCCAAAAATTTCCAAACTAATTATTCTAATCAGAGATAAGAATGGAATATTTTATGATTCGAAGTTTTGTTCCTTTGAAATATTTTTTATTACACCAAAACTTTCCCAAGATTTACAAAAAATATTTTGTACAGAAACAAAATTTTTGTCATTCTTATCCCTGATGGAAGTTTGAAACAAAAAACTGGAATATAATTTACAGTTGTCCCAAAAAACTAACCTTAGATTGGATGGGTGACCGAGGAGCTATAACTTGACGTTATCTGCTATATTATTACTTACACAGTGGATCGGAATCCACCTAATTATTTTTTAGTTTTTCTAAAAATTATTACCTGCAAAGAAATTAAACTTTTAATTGTAATAGAAAATACATCAATTTATCCCTGGGGTGTTTCCGTTATAAAAAATATCAAAAGTTAATAACTTGTAGAGATCAATTGCCACCAAAATCCAAAAAACTACAGTTCGAGTCATATTTCACAAAATTTGGAATATCAAATAACTATTTCAAAATATTTAATTAATTCATGGATATTTTTTCTCAAAGCGATATATACCTTAACAGCCAAATAGCAACATCCTCAATAAATCAAATAGAAAATGTATTAATCAAAAACAAAATCGTTATAGTTAAACTTAATAAATAAAGAATATCAGAATATCTTACATTTGGAAACCCCACTGAAATTAATACTATGGGGTGAATCCATACAATACAAGAAACCTTGAACAGATACTATGACCAAAACCCAAGCACACAGCCTTTTATTAATGAAACACTAAAAAAATCAGTGTAACACTAAAAACAATTCAGTGTAACACTAAAAAACCCATGACCAAAACCCATGCACACAGCCTTATATTAATGAAACACTAAAAAAATCAATGTAACACTAAAAACAATTCAGTGTAACACTAAAAAATTCAGTGTAACAATGAAAAACCCAGTGTAACACTAAAAAATTTGAGTAATAATAATAAAAACTTACAACTGATACTGAAAAAAACAGTGAACACTAGAAAATCAGAGTAACAATACTAAACGATGCACTAAATCCTCATCCAGCAGGTTCAGGAAAGAATGAAGAAATATCAATTATTGATGTACGTACTGTGAGGTAATAATGCAATATTGCAAAAAAATACCAGCTAAAAATTGTCTACTATTACGACACTTTCATGTCATACTGAAATCGAAACTTACCGAACTGAATAAAAACAAAAATATTCGCAGTTTGTTTCTACAACGAAAAAGATGAATAATCAATTGTTGAAGTTGAAAAATTTGTATTACAATAGAGTACACAATCGAGGTCGGTAAGGTCACCAGAGAATCTCACGTTACAGAACAATGCATTTGTGAAATTTTGATCAGAGGAAAAACATAAATTATCACGAATTAATCGATGTTTGGGTGTTTTACATTTTGTCATGGATTAATGGAATCACTGATAGTACTGAAAAAGGAAAGGCTTCTCAGAATAGTCAAATTCTATGATAGCAAAAATCAGTTTACAATGTGTATTCAATAAATAAATATTATGATTTGGAAAATGATAAAATGGATAAATACTGTAAAAGGATACTGTTTTTACCTGAATAGTCAAATTCAATGATTGCAAAAGCTAGTTTACAATAAATAATATGATTTGAAAGAAAAAGGATAAACTAGTCTAGATTTTACCAAAACAGCTTTAATGCATATACTTAATAATGTTCTCTGCTTTAAAACCACTTCCCAGCAGTGGGTTCGGAACCCACCTAAAACTGTAGGTCCAACTCATCAATCACTATCATCCAACTCATTACCCACGCACAGGTCTCAGACCTATGTGGGCTTCATCCTCAGAAAAAAAAGAATTATATCAAGTTTGATTAAAATATAAAGGTTAAATATAAAATATATTAAATATAAAGACCTATGTGGGCTTTATCCTCAGAAAAAAAAATTATATTAAATTTGATTAAAGTATAAAGGTTAAATATAAAATATATTAAATATAAAGACCTATGTGGGCTTCATCCTCAGAAAATATATTAAACAGAATTTATTAATTTCGAATTCCTTTAATTGCTATTACTTTAATAATAGCCGGTTGAGCGCCCTTAACCACTAGACCATGGAGACCTTTCTGTACAGCAGCATTCATTTTCAACTTGGCCATATCGGCTCGTATCTCACAAGTTAGTTTGAAGTGACTGACAATTGAATAAACTGACAAATATACGTGGCAACTAACCGGCAATTGAGAGGTCTGTGGTTCGATTCCCGGTGGTGACTGATATTTTTGTACAGTAGCATTCATCGATTCCCATCAGCTGTTCAATGCTGTTGTCAATATCCGCCATTGCGGAAGTCATCTGTATAAAGTAATAGCAATTAAAGGAATTCGAAATTAATAAATTCTGTTTATGTATATTTGTCAGTTTATTCAATTGTCAGTCACTTCAAACTAACTTGAATTATATTAAGTTTCATTAAAATATAAAGGTTGATGGAGTTGCATTATGGAGATTTGGTTGTTTTTGAAAATGATTTTGAAAGACTAGAGCACAGATTACATAATCTAAACTAGAGTAAATAAGTACTAAAATTGTACTTAAACTAAGTACTAAAATTGTGATGAGCATTATAATACAACTACACTTAATAGACATAGTAAGAAAATGTTTAGTAAATATATGCATTTTGTCATATGCAATGACGTAAATTGCATTGCTATACATCATGATATCACATATATCTCATTCGATGTCGTAAATATATCAGCTTTATTATCACTTACAATGTGGTTCGGAAGCCACCTAAAACTATAGGTCCACCATTCATAACGTCATTAATAAATACAATTTTAAATAATAAACGGTGAATGTACATTCTATCATCATTCTTCTCATTGTCCAAGCTCAATTTAATTCTCCGATTTCAGCTTCATCAGCAAGAAAAATATTTTTAATGCATATACTTACGATGATATAAGGTAAATATAACTAACCAATTATGGGCCTCCTACCAAATATCGGTCCTCTTATACACAACACCTAAAAATCCGTAATTTCAAACTTGATATTTCAAACTTTAAAAGACAAAATCCAATGAATCTGGCGTAAATCAGTTGTTGAAAACTTGAAGCCGATGCTTATTTTTTAGATTAAAGTAGGGGCCGATATTTGGAGTGTAACTTACACACTGAATAATGTGATCAAACTTTTGGCTCAGGTACCGTAGGCTATTTTATGGAACAAATCAATAAATTTTCAGCTGGTTATTAACCAATCGTATAGAATAAATTATAAAATTCAAAATACTTTATATACAGCAAAAATAAAACTCTTTATTCTATACCATTCGTTCAACAAAATTTGTTGTATTTAATACAATAATAAGATTCCGAAAATGTGATAATGTTAAAAATTTACTTGCAGGAAAATATTTGCAAATTATGGGGGAAATATTATTAAGTTGACGATTTGATAATTACTGCTAAGTAAGACCTGAAAGAAAACTTATTTTGGTTCCATAACCGAATAATCTAAAAATTAACACGCATGCCTTACGAAATATAGTATGAAAAAATGCAATCATTAAATTAATAAGTTCAAGCAAACTCATGCAGCATTGTATTTACACAAGCAATAGTACCACGTTTCTCAGAAATATTTCCATGATATTGATTTACACAGGATTATGATGTAACTTTAGCGACAATACTGCATCAGAATAATAAATGTAGAGAAGCTTACCAATGAAAGACCTACGATTGCAGAAAATTGTTCACAATTGAATTGATAAAAACTACAACTATTAATCAAAATCTTTTCTGATAAATTATCGCACAGCCGGCTATATAAATAACCTAATTTACACAACAACACTCACAGCATGGAAGAGGGTTTATACCAACTGGACTACGACCTACTGGACAGGTGGACACTGACGTCTAAGGTCTAAAACTCCTACTGTCAAATCGGTACAGGAATCTTTCTGGTTAATGGTGGGGGTTGCCCAACAATTGAGGGGAAGATGTTTAAGGGTTGATTACATTGGGATAGTTACTCGCTAAGCGAGTAGCGAGTAGGACGTTACTGACCGACCGTGCTACAGCAGCTCAGCATACTAAGCCGAATTATAATAAAAAAATTATTTCTAGAATCACCCCCATACTATGGAATTTCCAAGACAATAAATAATATTTCAACACAAAATTAAAATATGAAGTTTACCAACAATTATTCAATGAAATTTCATCAAAACATTATACAATATATCTCATCTGAAGTGTTATACTGGCAGTCTGCGTGATTAAGTGTAGGCTTTGGCCATAATAATATTGTATTTTGGTGTTGGCTATTCTGCCAGCGTGTATAAATGTGACCAAATTCAAAGTAGACAGGCTCTCAACTTTGAATTTGGTCACATTTATACTCGCTGGCAGAGTAGCCAACACCAAAATACAATATTATTATGGCCAAAGCCTACACTTAATCACGCAAGCTGCCAGCATAACACTTCAGATGAGATATATTGTATATTGTTTTGATGAAATTTCATTGAATAATTGTTGGTAAACTTCATATTTTAATTTTGTGTTGAAATATTATTTATTGTCTTAGAAATTCCATAGTATGGGAATGATTCTGGAAGATAAATTTTTAATATAATTCGGCTTGGTATGATGAGTTGCTGTAGCACGGTCGGTCAGTAACGTCCTACTCGCTACTCGCTTAGCGAGTAACTATCCCAATGTAATCAACCCATCAGTGACCACGGACAGCTGTTGTCACTAAACAACTTCCCCTCAATTGATGTGTCGTCTGCACAATATACTGTTCAATCCAAGTAACAGAATAGCTTTGAATAAAAATCATATATTTTTCGTATAAAATGAAAAACAACAACTTTACGATGGTTGCGTGCCATGAACAAAGAGGTTAATTATAATTTGTATAGGCAATTAATTTGTGTTGTTATCACCATAGGCGAAACGAGGAAGGGGGGTTGGGGGATTATTGGGGACGTAGTCTGCGGGAGTGGAATAGAAACTGGAATGGAACTGCATAACCAAACCTTTCCTAACCTGGCTAGATGTGACTGAACCACCTCTGTTTACTAGGTCGGTTAAAACGACAGTCGTACAAATGGTGTCCTCCCGATAAAAATGTTATTACCATATTACCATTTAATGGTACGTTGCGTTTCAACGACAAATTTACAGAGGTGGTTCAGTCACATCTAGCCAGGTTAGGAATGGTTTGGTTATGCAATTTCCATTCCACTTCATTCCATTCACGCAGACTACGCTTCTTCGCGAAATAGGGATGGGTATCGATTAGTCGATTAATCGGAATAATCGATGTTTTGCTGAAATAATCGATTACTTTTTAATCGATGTTTAAGAGCATCGATTAATCACAGCACCGATTATTTCATAACGATTAATCGATTGGTGGCATTTCTCTGATTATTCAATATTACAAGATTTAGGGACATAAATATATAAATAATTATTGTTTCAAACATATTTTAAGATTAATTTCTGATATCAATGACAGAGCTTTTCCTTTATTTTACGTTTTCCGCTTTTTCTTAGTTCCTTGCCATCCTTCACAAGCCCTGTCTAATATAACCTCCAAGTCATAGGGTGGTCAACCTGCTGACAGTTGACAGGCTTGAAATAATTTGCCTTTTTCGATAAACATGAGCAATAACCTGGAACCATCAATGTTTCTTGTTTTTCGCCAAGATGCCACCAAAAAGTGTTGTTTGGGACGCTATTTGGTATTATTTTGGCCTGTTTTTGCTATTTTCAAAGACTGAATTAATCGATGTTTGAACACCGATTAATCGATGTTTTCAGTACCGATTAATCGGAGTATCAATTACTCCCTTACAAAAAATAATCGATGTTAATAATCGATGTTTTGTAGTTCGATACCCATCCCTAGCGCGAAATGTTCGCACGGGTCGTGATCCATGACCCAGAAAGATTCCTGTTCAGAAAGATTGACCAGAATGGGTTGATTACATTGGGATAGTTACTCGCTAAGCGAGTAGCGAGTAGGACGTTACTGACCGACCGTGCTACAGCAGCTCAGCATACCAAGCCAAATTATATTAAAAAAATTATTTCTAGAATCACCTCCATACTATAGAATTTTTAAGACAATAAATAATATTTCAACACAAAATTTAAATATGATGTTTACCAACAATTATTCAATGAAATTTCATCAAAACAATATACAATATATCTCATCTGAAGTGTTATGCTGGCAGCCTGCGTGATTAAGTGTAGGCTTTGGCCACAATAATATTGTATTTTGGTGTTGGCTACTCTGCCAGCGAGTATAAATGTGACCAAATTCAAAGTAGACAGGCTCTCAACTGTCAATCAAAACCTACAAATTAAACCAAAAATTGAAAAAATATATCAAGCTAAATTATACACGTTCTACATGCATTGTAACTTGAGTTACTAATAAATTGATCAGCTCGCGTCTTTTGCCATCGTACATGATGATTTTTCATGTTTTATATAATCAAACATTATCAGGTGAAAACATAGTGTATGAGTTTTATAATAATCTTTCATCATGAAATTTATTATCAAGTGGAATTATTTCGTGATTCAAAAATGTAATAAGTAAAACTGTGTAATTGGAACTAGAATACGTATGTTGGCAACGGCCGCCATCTTTGTCAACAAATCGGATTGACATTTTTTCCTGTATTTAGGTAAACTCTCCTGTCGTTAAGAAGACTCCTACAGGAAAAATGTTACCTAAATACAGGAAAAAATGTCAATCCCATTTGCTGACAAAGATGGCGGCCGTTGCCAACATACGTATTCTAGTAATTTTACTTATTACATTTTTGAATCACAAAATAATTCCACTTGATAATAAATTTCTTAATGAAAGATTATTATAAAACTCATACACTATGTTTTCATCTGATAATGTTTGATTATATAAAACATGAAAAATCATCATGTACGATTGCAAAAGACATGCATGCACAACTTACATGCTACAAAAATATGTTGACCAGTCATTCATTATGTTTCAATTCGCCTATTCTCTGAATAATATGAATGTGATCTGTGAATAATTTAAACTTTGCCATTTTCAAGTCGGATTTTAAACAAGATAACTGGTAACTCGCTGATATTCTATACAAGAAGGCATTGGAAGTTTGAACGGTGACATGGAGTTTGAAATTAACCAATCAGCGATCAGCACAAAAGTGAACCGTCATATTTGAAATTATGAGTGTACTGTACTGTACGTACTTGGTCATTGAAATTGAAAAGAGATTAAAAAATGGATTCCTACTCCTACAAATTTATTATTCACTTCGTTATCATGCCAACAGCCTAGATGAAGATTAATACAATAAGAAGAAAAATGACAGTAAAAATTTGAGATTCAAACAAATGAACCAACGTTGTCAAGAAAAACTTGCTAGTTTGTTGTAATTTAAATACAATACTGGAATTCAACTGAACAATTCAACTTGAAACAGGGAGCTGAACTTGACTACTGTATTTCAACCAAACCTTTTGCTTTTTATAGCATTTCAATTTAAGAGACGGACAGCCAAGGGTTGTACGATTTCAATAAGGCTCTGTCGGTTCCTTAAAATTACCCAAAAATTGGTTTTCAATTAATTAAAATAAAAATATTAATAATTACAACTGAGTTTAATAATAGCAGAGGTAGTGAGTGGGCCTAAGCCCATTATTATCCAAGTAAAAATTGGAATTGATGTTACATTTGCCTGAGAACTTGAAGTCTATAGTGTATAACTGTCATGCAGTTGGGCCTAGACCTTTTTGTAGTGAAAAGATTTTTGGTGAAAATTTTCAATCTTCACTAAAATAGATAGGTCATATTCCAGAAAAAAATTTTGAGATTGAATTTAAAGTAATCCATAAATTTCAATGATATGAAAAGAGCCTCATCAGTGAAATTTTCTTAACGTAATTTATTTAATGTAACACTATTATATAAACTTTATTGTTGTGAATATCCATTTTTCGTGAACTACAGTAGAACTATTCATATGTATAAACTTGCTGTGCAGAACTGACCTTTTTTGAGTCGCAACCAAGCGCCGAAGAAGAACGACATATAGTTCGAAACGCGTCCGCCGCAACTTAAAAAAATGTCAGTTGTGCACAGCAAGTTTATATATATAAACCTTTGATATTATTAGTATATTATATTATTACTAATATACAAATACCAGTACTAAAATACATTGGGCTCTTACTGTTACATATTAGGAGGTATGCTATCTTAATTGGTAATTCTTCAAAACAAAACCTTATTCATAAGGTATTTATAAGATCCGAAAGAAAGCTAGCTGTTGGGTGTATGGAAAGAGTAAATAGATTAGACTAAAGTAGGCTGTTGTTCAAGAGACTTGGTCTCCTAACTGTACCCTGCTTTTATGTGTATGAAGCTACTATATATGTAAAAATAGCTATATATATTAACCAAAATCTCGATGTACACAATTGTAATACAAAAGAAGCCGAGGTGATTATCACTTGGTGAGTCACAATAGAAGTTTTAAACAAAAACCTAGTTATATTGGTAGGGAACTCTGCAGCTTCCGCAGTTCTAAAAGTCTTGAAAATATAGAAATATTAATTTTTATAACAATTGAAAAAATATTTAGTTGAAGCTTAATAGTGTACAAAAAGTTCCTTTCACATCAGAATTAATAGCCTCACTTAAACTAATTGATATAGTAATTATGGTAACTATAGTGTATAAGATTCTGTAATTTGTAGATCTGACTTGTCTTATGTTCCTTAACTGGAGTCTCCAAGAAGTAATCTTCCAAAAACATACTTTACTCTATAACTTACTAATTACTTTTAGTGATTATACTTTTGTAGGCTACTTTGATCATTTTATTGAGATGCTGAGTTGAGTTGCATAACTTGATAAAAGTGATTCTAGTTTTAGTTTGAATTATGTTTTAGCCTGATAAATTAATGATGAAAGGCATTTGCATTATTCACTACATTCACCAATAATTATCAATGAGTATTTGAATTAGTTTCTTCAATTAGTCCCATGTGTAGACTAATCTCTTTAACCAGGTAGTTAACTGTATTTTGCTGTCATACAATCAATTTTTTAAAAGTACTTATATAATTCAAAAACATGAAATTGATTTAAATACTGCATATTGGATAGAGGCTCTTCTGTATACTAGAAAGTAGTTTCGTTTTTTTTTTCAACAAAATGACACTGCGCATTTTTGAAGAAGCCCAGCAATAGTTGAAAAACAATTTGATGTAGTATCATATTAGTTTTTCACTTATTTATGAAGGAAAAAGAGCCGTGAATCTAACAATCAGATCGAAAAGTCAGCATTTAAAAAAATTCGATTTTCAATTTCCTAATGGCTGGACCAAGGAGATTTTTCACTTCTCATCCAGACCTAGTGCCTGACGGAGCGAGCGGTCATCGATGGTCTGAGATTTCCCGATTTCTCCATTGGTAATCAGGTATTGTAACACTTTCTATATTATACAGTATTTGTAATGTAGACCAAATATCTTTTTAATCGTTATAAAAAAATATATAGCCTATATAATAAAAATGTTAGTCGGAAGAATAATTTAATACAACATATGTCACTTTTTGTTTTCATTTTAAATCAGAATTTCTGTCTCATCACCATTAACAGTACTGTACTGTATATTAAAAATAAATAAAATAAAAAATTCTGTATTTTATATTGAGCAAATAAAAAAAAAATATTTAATTACTGTATTTTATTTGAATTACAAAATTTTTTTATAAATTAGAATAATAATCAAATATTTATAAATATAAGTTCTACCATCAAAAGCTATGCTGAACCCTTGAAATAATATGAATGAGTGAAATATTGTTGTCGCGCCCTGTCTTTCACGATTCCCACATTCATAGGGTAAGGTTGGATGTGGTAATTGAGGGGGAATAGGTGCAATAATAATATTCCACCATAACCATTTATTACAGAATCCTTACCTGGTGGAGGCTACAATAAATGCGCTGTCCTTTAAATATATTCAATCTTTACAAATAGTGGAGGATCACTACAAAAGATAGTGATGCTATCATTACAATATACAGAGCCTTTGCAGTCGCGTGCCTCAATTTATATATAATTAACCCGGCTGGTGTAATTTACCACCAATTATCGTAGCGCGCTACAGCGGCTAAACTGGATCTTTATAATAAGGCCCCAAAACTTGCATATTCAGTGTTATAATGCTTCCTGAGACACGGCTGGAGGCCTGCAGCAATACGAAATGGCCAACGCACAAATATGCTAGTTCAAGAGGTTATTATACTGAGCCACTGCAGTAGCACGCCATAATAAACTTGGCACTGAAGACTTTATCTTCTATTATATCAGCCTGATGGAGCTTCTCTTAAGAATTGAAATGTATCCCTCTAGTCTGAGTGAATAAAATTAATAATAAATAAATTTACAGTACCATTGGATTATATTGTGCGCCTCAAAGGGTGACCTTCGGATTGCTCAACATTAGAGTCTGAAAATCCTTCCAATCACTGCCATATTTGTAAATGTATTTTATCTAAGACTAAATTATAACGTACCGGTAGTAGAGATTAAAAATTAAAGTCATGATCAGCTGTTCCTGTAAGGATAGATTTCTCCTTTTTGTGTCCTTCAACGAGTTTTTATAGGAATGGGACCTAGCACAATCGTATTTTTGCACCAAGAAGCCACTAAATATTAATTTTCATAAAATCGTTAGAGTCGTTTTTGAGATAGTGACTGGAAATAGGTACATATATATATATATGTGCATACAATTCCTTGCTCGTTTAGTAGAATAAGATAGGCCTACTATTTCAGAGTAGGTATATTCGGAAAGGGACCACATCAAAATGAATCAAAAGGCATTTCATTTTTAAGAAGCCTTTCGCTATTATAATTTTCCTAAATACAATATTCCACATTAAATAAAACGTAGAATTTTCCTTAGTTTATCTATTCTTATAAGTGGATTTTTAGTTACTTAAGTTTGGATGTTATAAATTAATTATTGGCTTGCTAATTTGATAAATATTTTATAATGTAGGCTTTAAGAAATTTCTCATGTTTTCAAAGTTTGAAAATTCAACTAAAAAGCTTAAAATAAAACATATTTTAAAACAAAAAAAGAAACCGACTTCAGAGAAATGATACTCAAACATTAAATACTCACGTGCTAAAAAGTTTAAAATAAAGTATTTACTTAAGTACTTAAACTGAGAAAATTTTTAATTTTATTTTAAAATCTTTTGAAGTCGGCGCCAAATTTCCCATAAACTTTAAAAATATAACAGAATTACTCTGTGATGTCTTCCATGACGAAATAATTGAACAATCTAATATCAAAACTGACACTGTATTCCAGTAAAAGTGACTAGAAAACACATATTTAATTGTAAAACAGTGTTAGTTTTGATATTAGAATTTCTTATCAATCACTTCCGGTGGTTCGGAACCCACCTAAAACTGTAGGTCTAAATCATCAATCACCATCATCCAACTCATTACCCACGCACAGGTCTCAGACCTATGTGGGCTTCATCCTAAAAAAGAATTTATAAAATATTTGGCGCCAAATTCAAAAGATTACTTGTATGAAATTAAAAATTTTCTCAGTTTAAAGTAAATTCTTTATTTCAAACTTTTTAGTACGTGAGTATTTAATGTTTGAGTATCATTTCACTGAAGTCGGTTTCTTTTTTTGTTTTAAAATCTGTTTTATTTTCTCTTTTTTCGGAGGATGAAGCCCACATGGGTCTGAGACCTGTGCGTGGGTAATGAATTGGATGATAGTGATAGATGTGTTAGACTTCCAGTTATAGGTGGGTTCAAAACCACCGGGAAGTGATTATACAGCAGAGAACAGAGTCTTTTTTGCTGGCCAATCCAATCGGTCTCCCTCACAAAGAGCGCCCAGGAGTTTCGTAGCTTATCTCTCATTGAACAGATACCTGCTATGGCACTCGGCTATCACTTCCCAATAATTTGCCAACACAGTAGTAACAACTAACAACTTGAAATCATTAATTTATTGTTGATTACAGGAGAATTCTCAAACAAAGCAGTCAGCTGCAACGATCATTGAAACATTTCAAAACATGCTCACACACACATTGAAGCTCACAGAGTATATTTCATCTGGCCTGAGTGTTGCAGATAAATTGAACCATTCGCTGAGAACTAATAATGGTAATGAAACTCACAGGTCATCATGCACAACAAATAATAATGGTAATGAAACTCACATACTATTCTATTTTTTCTTATATTTTCTTGAGAGTGCACGATTCACTCTTTGTTTAAGTTCGATGTAGAATTGAAGTTAATTTTTGAACAATTTTATAGAAATTTAAAATTTTTTTTAGTAGGACTTTTTTAATTTGAATTATGGCTTTCAATACAGTAATACCTCGATAATCCGGCGATTTACGAAAAAGATGGACCATCAGAGACCGTTTAAAATGTAATGAATTTGAGAGCCCTTATAGCTCTTCTAGGAAGTTGAATGAAAGCACTGCTGTTCTATTTACTGGGTTTGTAGGCACTTTTTAAAACTGGCTCCTTCAATTACTAAAACCTAAACCTAAATTTCACATGTAGAGTAGAAAGGTAAATAAATTCATTTACAGTAACAGGCAGTTCTAGGTTTCACGTGATTAATTACTATACAATACAATTCTATTTTGTACTGTACTAATTGACTGTAAATATAGAATGTAAATGTGTGTAGAATTGTATCTACTATTTGTTATAAGTTATTCTCTTAAAACTACGACTTTCAACATTTAGAATCGGGTCGGATTACTGGAGGGTCCATATATCTGAAAAGTAGAAAGTATATCAAATATAGACTAACATCTGAAAAAATTAAAACATCAAATAAATATAGGAAACCTTCAGGAAAACTAATAGAAACAAGGATACATAAACAAGACCTGGGGATAAAAATAAATAAAATAATCTGTAATAAAAACGTTATACGGGATTAAGAACGCCACTGGGTTGTTTTATTATACAATTTAGGCACAAATAAATAGAATTCGATATTGTAAATTTGTATGTTTTTTTGGAGGATGAAGCCCACATAGGTCTGAGACCAGTGCGTGGGTAAAGAATTGGATGATGGTGATTGATGAGTTGGACCTACAGTTTTAGGTGGAACAGTATTTTTTTGCTGGCCAATCTAATTGGTCACCCTTACAAAGAGCGCCCAGGAGTTTCGTAGCTTATCTCTGATTGAACAGATACCTGCTACGGCACTCGGCTAACACTTCCAATGCAAGCATTAGTCTATGAACGTGCCAAATCCAAGTCTTAAAGGAAATAAGGATGATAAGCCAGTATTGAATTTTATTTTTATTGAATCAAAATACGCAACTGAAGCAGACCAAAAAACTCGTTTTCAGCGTTTTTCAATGAGCCCTATTGGAAAAAAATAAATTAAATATGATGACATACTTAAAATATAGAATTTTAATAAAACGTTTACTGTCCTTTGAGCGATTAAATAGAAATCATGACAAGATTTTCTCAAATTTATTACTGGCTCATGGTTTTTGTTTTCTCTAATTGCGGATTATTATGCATGTTATTATTAAAAATTGAATTCAACTCTTCAAATTGTAGATTTGCAACATTTATACATAAGAGTTTACAACTACAACTTGTAGCATTTATATTTATTATGGATTCACATCTACTTCTCCAACTGCAAGTACTAAATTAGCGCCACCTACTAATTATTACCATCACCCACTAAATAATAAAATTAGTACCGACAAAAAAAATAGTTGGATTTTTTTGGGAAATCAAGGAAGTTGGAGCACTGATATAGAGATATAAGAACGAAAGGTTGTAAAAGGAAAAATTATCATTAGAAGGACATCATAATATGTACTAGAATTTCGGTGAAAATTTTTCCATTTTTGAAGTTGCAGACATATAGCTCCAGTGATCTATTGTAATTGTGTTACAATAAATAAATAAGCCTACTATTAATGAATACTGCTTATTTATTTAATTATCCGTTTTGGTACTATTATGAAAATGTTATCTTCTTCTTCTTCTTTTCCCTGCGCCTATATCCCATTTCTGTTGGGGTCGGCCCTCCTAGTCCTCCTTCGCCATTCCAAACGTTGCTGGGTCATTTCTGGATGCAAATCCATTGTCTTCATGTCCTTACAGATGGTTCCAATCCATGTGGTTGGCGGTCGCCCTGGACCTCTTCTTGGTTGTTCTATGTTCAGAACCATTCTTGTCATGTGTTCTTGATTACGCCTCATGACATGTCCATACCAACGCAGTCGATTTTCTCTCATTTTTTCCTTTATATCAGCCACCTTGAATGTTCCTCGAATGTGGTCATTTCTCACCCTATCTTTGAGTGTCACGCCTCTTGACCAACGCAGCATCTTCATTTCTGTGACATGGAGTCTTTGCTCATCAGACTGCCGCATAGACCAGCACTCAGAGCCATAAAGTAGAGCTGGTCTTACTGCTCTTTTATATACAATACCCTTGACTTTGATGGGCATCTTGGGATCGCAAAGAATACCTGTGAGTGATCTCCACTTTAACCATCCAGTTGAAATTCTGTTATCAATGTCCTTATTATGAAAATGTAATGACCCTGGAAATACTTTTATCCATGTATTTAAATGATGAAAAATAATGAGACTCCACCTGTAACCACTAAATAGAATAGTGATAGCAGCGAGCCGTAGCAGGTATCTGTTTAATCAGAGAGATAAGCTGCGTTCTCGTAGGTCCTGTTTGTAACGGTGACCGATTAGATTGGCCAGAAAGAAAGACACTGTTCTCTGCTGTAAAATCACTTCCTGGTGGTTCGGAACCCACCTAAAACTGTAGGTCCATCAATCGTGATGTCGTGATGGCCGTGGATGGTGAAGTCGGCTCAAATTGTGGCTCTTGCTCGAAATTAGTTGGTGAAAGGGAGAATGGTTCAAAGTGTGAGGGTTTTTGTATGAAGTGGTATCATTCGAAGTGTGTGAAGATATCAGCAGCTGTATATCGTAAAATTCATGACTTGGGTGACATTACTACATGGTACTGTGACTCGTGCAGGTTGGAGGTTAGGAAGCTGATCTCGAGTAATAGTGCTGGTGTATCGGATTCAAACAATGGTGAGATTCGGTTGACGGTAATTTTAGACGAACTGAGCCGAATTAGTGATAATTATCTAAATCTTTGTAAAAGAGTCGAAAAAGTTGAAAACTTTCAAACTGTCACACGTAAGCCTGAAGCATCAAGTGAGTTACAGGCTGTATCAGTTCAGTTGGACAAGTGTTTGCATGACAAGTCGAACTTAGTTCTTGATTCTTATTGTGACGGTGTTCAAGGTGAACTAAACTCTGATTTTCCTGCAGCTGCAGAAAAAATTGATTTGACTATTTGTAATTTGTCTCAGAAATTTATTGATCGGAAAGGTGGAGACTCTTCTAGTGGTGAACGCGGTGAAACGCAGCTGGAAAAAAATTTGTCCAAGGAGGAAGTTTGTAGTGACGTAGTTGCTCGAAATACAGTAAAAACATTGTATAGGGATGCTTTAAAGAAACGAAAGACTATCATCGGATCTAGAAAGAGTAAATCGCCTGTTGAACTGGGTGGTACTGTGCCTCTGAGAACGGTTGACAGACGGAAATCTATTTTTGTCTCAAGATTACATCCGGAGGTTGAAGTTGAGGATTTACTGGCCTATTTGGCTGAGTCTGGTGTGGCCGATTCTGATGTTGATTGCTGCAAGCTGAAATCAAGGTATGCTACCTACTCCTCTTTTAAGCTAGTGATTGCTGAGAAATCATATAACAGTGTGTTGTTGGCGGACTTTTGGACGGAGGGCACTTTGGTTAAGGAGTTTATTCCAGCCAACAGAAAGAATAAGTCTGAATCAGGTGTTTTTTTAGGCAGACCAAAGCAGGCTGCCCTATCGAAAATCAGAACTTGAGCATGAACTTTCTTGATAGTGATGGGTCTGATGAAATAGTCTTTATCGACCTTATTTTCTACAATGTCCAATGCCTTAGCAATAAATTAAACGAAATAGAATTAATTGTCAATTCGAATATGAATTATAAATTTCTGTGTTTTTCTGAGCACTGGTTGAGGACAGATGAACTGAAACTCATTAAAATTGATGGCTATGAACTGGCTGGATTTCTGTCGTTGCATGTATCGGAATGGAGGTGTTGCAATTTTTGTTGATTCAGCTATGAGGGCTTCCTTTAGGAATATTAATGTGAAGAGCTTCTGCAGGGAAAAAGAGCATGAATTTGCATGTGTAGCCTTAATGCATGCTCACATATATATTGTAGTCGCCTATCGCTCTCCTTCTGCTTGTGTTCAGCGTTTCTTTGATGCTCTGGAGAGACTTGCTATAGAGATGATAAATATGAATCCCGGATTTGACCTTGTAGTTGGTGGAGACTTTAATATAGATGTCTTGGTGAATGACAATAGATCCAGAGACTTTATCAACCTGCTGAAGTCCATGAATCTTTATTTGGTGAATTGACAGCCTACAAGACAGGAAGCCTGTCTTGATAATGTCGCGACAAATTTGAAATTGAATAATCATATCAGTTGCAAAACAATAAATTATCATGTTAGTGATCATGAAGCTATTGAGTGCAGGGTCCGGCTGTTGGCTATTATGGATGATCCTGTAGGTATGAGGCAGCAGCGGTGCACCTGGGCGAGACCCATTTCCCTGAGTGGAAGGGAGTATTTCTCCTACTGTCTTGGTGGAGTTGACTGGGATGTGCTGCTTGTTCACAGGGGTGCGGAGGCGAACTTCAATGTGTTCTTTGATAGATTTCTTCATGTTTTTAATGACTGCTTCCCTCTCAAAAAAGTTTATCCTGGCTCTAAGAGGAGATATAGAGCACCATGGATCACTGCTGAGTTGCTGAACATCCAAGACCTGGTGGTTATCGCCTATGAAAAGTTTCGTATGGACAGACTGCAGACGTCAAGAGGGATCTATCTGAACTTGAGGAAGATGTATCGACAGGCAGTTGGGGCGGCCAGGATGCAGTACAACTCGGCGCTCATCGACCGGGCAACCAACAAGTGTCGTGCTGCATGGAGGATCATAAAAACAAGTGCTGGAGCCTCGGCTTGTGATGTCATTCCGATCTCGCCTGATGATCTTCACAGATTCTGGGGGAGCTCGGTTCAGCGTATTCGGGAGGAGATTCCGGCATCATCTGCTTCAGCGGAGGATCTGCTCATGGGGGCAGTGCGGCCCTCGGTGCATCTGCTGGCTTGGCGCAGTGTGACCTGTGAGGATATTCTAAGGGTGGTGGCGCAGTTGAGTAACTCATCAAGTAAGGACATTTATAATATGACAGGTTTATTCATTAAGGATGTTGTAGAGGTGTTTGTTGAACCTCTGTGTGTCTGTATTAACCAATGTCTGGAACAGTCTGTGTTTCCAGATCTGCTTAAGATTGCTAAGATTATCCCTATCTTTAAGAAGGGTGACAAGTTGGATCCGGGCAACTACAGGCCGATCTCTATTCTTCCAATTTTGTCAAAGATTTTTGAAATTATAATTGCGGATCAGCTTTATGCGTTTTGTGAATGGAGCGGCCTGTTTGCGGCCACCCAGTTTGGCTTTAGAAGGGGGAGATCCACTGTCGAGGCGGTTGAATTTTTACTTGGCAAAATCTATGAAAGTTTTGAGTTGCGTGGTCTTGCTGGGCTAACACTATGTGACCTCAGCAAGGCTTTTGACACCTTGGATCACAATATCCTCATTTCCAAACTTAAATATCATGGTGTTAGTGGGTCTCCTCTTCAGCTTTTTTGCTCATACCTGGGGAGGCGTAGGCAGGCCGTTCTATCAAATGGAGTGCTCTCCAGGGTTGAGGACTGTGAGAACTGTGGGGTGCCCCAGGTGTCCTGGGACCCCTTCTTTTTCTCATTGCTATCAATGACATTGCTCAGGTGGATGGCAGACATGTCGTCTGCTATGCAGATGACACCACATTCTTTGATGCAGGTATTGAGGTTGGTGCGCTGGCATAGTCAATGTTGGAATCTAGAGAGTTTGCAGCTGAGTGGTTCTCTGCTAACCGCTTCCTGCTCAACAACAATAAGACTCAGAGCATTATCTTCAGCCTGAGGAATGGTGATGATTACAACTCCGTCCCTGTCAAGTTGCTGGGCTTCACTCTGGACAGGAAACTGTCTTGGGGTGACCACATCAAGGGTGTCTGCTGTAGGTTGAGTAGGGTGGTCTACCTGCTTAGGAGTCTGAGGCAGTGTGTTCCACCTGATTGCTTGAGAATGTGCTATTTTGGCTTCTTCCAAAGTGTCATCCTTTATGGCCTCACATTGTGGGGTGGAGCTGTGGATGTTGTTCGGGTTCTGCTGATCCAGAAAAAGGCAATAAGAATTGTGTGTGGTGTTGAAAGACTGGCTCACTGTTGCCCTCTTTTTATTGAAAAGAGAATATTGACAGTGTTCTCTCTATATATTCTTTGTCTTCTAAGTGCAGCACATGTTAGGGTGGAGGCTCTCCCTACTAGGCAGAGCTTCCATCCCTATGAAACCAGAGGAAGACTGAGGTTAGATTTGCCATACCTAAGGCTCAGTAGAACTCGGACTGGCTCCTCATTCATGTCAAGGAGGCTATATAACAAAATTCCTGTTGCAGCTAGAGGACTGTCTGCTGCCCAGTTTCACCGCAGATTGAAGAGCTTGCTGTTGGACAACCCATTATACTCTGTGAGTGAATTTTTGATGTTGGAGAATTTGATGGTATGTAGTTATTTTTAATATTTTATGTATGCCGTGCTGTGGTTTCGTTGTTCACTAGTCTCTGCCTTTTGTGATGCCTTGCTGACTCTCTTGTTTTTCCGGACGAGCCCTTGTGTGGGTAAAGTAGGCTTTATTTATGTAAATGTTTTGTATATAATTTATATGCTCTTACTGTGTGCTTGTATGCTCTATCTGTGCACTATGTGCCCGCTGAATGTGTTATTTGTTGGCATGTCTGATGCCTTTATTTATTTATTTTTTTTTTTTTGACGTGTCCTTGTGTGAGTGCGCTTATTGTGTGCTCTCCTTATGGACGTAATTAAATAATAATAATAATAATAATAATAATAATAATCACCATCATTCAACTCATTACCCTCGCACAGGTCTTTTACCTATGTGGGCTTCATCCTCTGGAAAACAATAAACTAATGAAATTGGCGATTTACAGCCGATTGAGTTAAACTCACCGCGATCTATTGTGTATGTGATAGATTGAGTAGGAGAGAAGGCATTGATTCCTAACTTCCCTCTTAATGAAGGCAATTCATCCATGTATCTACTTCAACTGAGTTTTCTATGATGCTTGAAAAATTGAATATTCTTCATGGAGGGCAGTAGGCAATCAATGCTACAAGCTCACTTGCCAATAATCGGTAATTACGTTTTATTGATCTATACAGCTAAATGAAAAGAATTATGAGATAAATAATGATAAAAAATGAATGAATAGGATAAAACGTACATCACTATTAGACTCTTCAAAAACGGTTGGCAAACGATTGGTAGAATCTGGCAAATGTCTCATCTCCTCTGAAATAAAAAAAAAAAAATGTTATACTAATGTGACAATAAAAGAGTAAGTAAAGATCTGGAAAGTTGAAAACATATCAAAAGAGTAATTACAAGATCTGAAAAGTAGAAAGTATATCAAATATAGACTAACATCTGAAAAAATTAAAATATCAAATAAATATAGGAAACCTTCAGGAAAACTAATAGAAACAAGGATACATAAACAAGACCTGGGGATAAAAATAAATAGAATTCGATATTGTAAATTTGTATGTTTTTTTGGAGGATGAAGCCCACATAGGTCTGAGACCAGTGCGTGGGTAAAGAATTGGATGATGGTGATTGATGAGTTGGACCTACAGTTTTAGGTGGAACAGTATTTTTTTGCTGGCCAATCTAATTGGTCACCCTTACAAAGAGCGCCCAGGAGTTTCGTAGCTTATCTCTGATTGAACAGATACCTGCTACGGCACTCGGCTAACACTTCCAATGCAAGCATTAGTCTATGAACGTGCCAAATCCAAGTCTTAAAGGAAATACGGATGATAAGCCAGTATTGAATTTTATTTTTATTGAATCAAAATACGCAACTGAAGCAGACCAAAAAACTCGTTTTCAGCGTTTTTCAATGAGCCCTATTGGAAAAAAATAAATTAAATATGATGACATACTTAAAATATAGAATTTTAATAAAACGTTTACTGTCCTTTGAGCGATTAAATAGAAATCATGACAAGATTTTCTCAAATTTATTACTGGCTCATGGTTTTTGTTTTCTCTAATTGCGGATTATTATGCATGTTATTATTAAAAATTGAATTCAACTCTTCAAATTGTAGATTTGCAACATTTATACATAAGAGTTTACAACTACAACTTGTAGCATTTATATTTATTATGGATTCACATCTACTTCTCCAACTGCAAGTACTAAATTAGCGCCACCTACTAATTATTACCATCACCCACTAAATAATAAAATTAGTACCAACAAAAAAAATAGGTGGATTTTTTTGGGAAATCAAGGAAGTTGGAGCACTGATATAGAGATATAAGAACGAAAGGTTGTAAAAGGAAAAATTATCATTAGAAGGACATCATAATATGTACTAGAATTTCGGTGAAAATTTTTCCATTTTTGAAGTTGCAGACATATAGCTTTGGCAATATTATTCTTGAACTGAGAAAATAATTTGCCGAATATGGGCGTTAAAATCAGTTATTCTACATTATATGGGAAGAGTTCAAATCGATTTGAATTTCTGATATTTTATATACAATTCTACATCACAAATTTACGTAAGTTATATAAAAGTCCTATTTTTATTCATACAAGCTATTCAATCTATTTTCTTTATAATAAATTTCTATGCACATAGATCTACGCTTATAAATTTCTACACTATCAAAATATTATTAAGAATATGAATTCTCAATGCAGTTTTAATTAGCCTACATCAATTAAGTGTGTGATATGAGCATGACAATATTTAAAAAATTGAAATTTACTCGTTGAATTCTGCCTGAAGCCAAGTTATTATTACAAACAAATTAGTAAAATGGTCCATTTATAAACATTTTAAAGCTCACAGTGCATTTCTTGATGCAGAATAAATTACATTAAAAGTCAGTTATGTAATGTAAAGTTGATAATTATTTTCGAACTCGTTAATACATTATTTAGGTTATAGAATATAGAATTCTATACAATTACAATATCAAATGGATTAATATGCAATGAGATAGTATTTTTTGGCTTGAAAGTTTCTATCAATAGTATATAATGTCTTTTACTGTTTACAGTGTTTAGTTTAGAGTGAACTTTCAAATTGATCACCTTCAAGTAAAAAAGAATCATTTTATTATTTTTCGAGTGGAAACTTATGGTGAATCTGAATTTTCAGCGTTAAAATCAACCTCAATGTTTTGAACAACATAAAATATTCAAAATTTGTTGATAGCAGTTATGGACATTTAAATCTTAATTTTCAGCATTAAAATTAGCCTCAATGTTTTGGACAACATAAAATATTCAAATTTTTAGAAGAGAGCAGTTTTGAACTTGAGTCTGTTGCACCTTCACATTCATTGTCACAATAAATAAGATTGAATAAATATTAAGTGTCATCCACAAAATAGGGAAAAGAGACCCACAAAAACGTAAAAGAAAAAGAAAATTTGTTTTCTTTTAAAAGAAAACAAATGATGGAGACGAAATCAAAATGGATATTAAAAAAGTAAAAATAAATAGCCAAGTGAACTGGTAACGTCCATATTCCACAAAATTGCCAGTACAAGTAACAGATTTTATTTAGTACATTTTAAATTCACTAGGTCGACAACTTCATAGAAAGATTATTATGAATAGAAGTTGAGAGGCCGACTAGCAGCTATAAGAAGGAAACATCCAAAGATTAATTTAGAAACTGAAGGAAATATAATGAGACAACAGATCACATGCAAAAAATACTGGAACGATAAGGAAAGATAATGAGGCAACAGATCACAAGCAAAAAACACTACAACTGGAAGGGAGGAAATTAAAAGTAGAGACAGTCGATACATTAGTTATCTCGTTATTTCATAATAAATTTGGTTGTAGTAATATCAAGTCTTATCTGTATTCATCAATTCATCTCCACCTTACAAATCGTAATATTTACTAATGAGAAATATTCACTTTATCTTGTATTTCTTGATAATCTCCACTATTCCTGTTCATCTCAAAACCATTGACTGATAATTGATCTGGTTTTCTTTTTTCTTTCTTTCGATAAGAGTACACTGAATATATTTTTGTATCATTCGAAGATTATTAATTTTGACCAGTATGTAAATTTGTTTTTTGAATAAATTTGAATTTGTATTTTAACTAATCAAATCAGTTCTGAACATGTGCGGTATACACATACACGCAATACATTAAGTATTTTCATTAGGAAGCAAATACCAAACGGTATGCTAAAGCTCTCTAACAAGGATGTTTGATACATTAATTACGTATATTCTTATTGAATTTTTGTAATCACTATTTGTATTAAATATTAGAAAATACAATTTTTTGGTTACAAATACAGTAGTACTTTGATAATTCGGTCCTCGAAAATATGGACCCTCCAGTAATCCGACCCGATTCTAAATGTTGAAAGTCGTAGTTTTAAGAGAATAACTTATAACAAATAGTAGATACAATTCTACACACATTTACATTCTATATTTACAGTCAATTAGTACAGTACAAAATAGAATTGTATTGTATAGTAATTAATCACGTGAAACCTAGAACTGCCTGTTACTGTAAATGAATTTATTTACCTTTCTACTCTACATGTGAAATTTAGGTTTAGGTTTTAGTAATTGAAGGAGCCAGTTTTAAAAAGTGCCTACAAACCCAGTAAATAGAACAGCAGTGCTTTCATTCAACTTCCTAGAAGAGCTATAAGGGCTCTCAAATTCATTACATTTTAAACGGTCTCTGATGGTCCATCTATTTCGTAAATCGCCGGATTATCGAGGTATTACTGTATTGAAAGCCATGATTCAAATTAAAAAGTCCTACTAAAAAAATTTTTAAATTTCTATAAAATTGTTCAAAAATTAACTTCAATTCTACATCGAACTTAAACAAAGAGTGAATCGTGCACTCTCAAGAAAATATAAGAAAAAATAGAATAGTATGTGAGTTTCATTACCATTATTATTTGTTGTGCATGATGACCTGTGAGTTTCATTACCATTATTAGTTCTCAGCGAATGGTTCAATTTATCTGCAACACTCAGGCCAGATGAAATATACTCTGTGAGCTTCAATGTGTGTGTGAGCATGTTTTGAAATGTTTCAATGATCGTTGCAGCTGACTGCTTTGTTTGAGAATTCTCCTGTAATCAACAATAAATTAATGATTTCAAGTTGTTAGTTGTTACTACTGTGTTGGCAAATTATTGGGAAGTGATAGCCGAGTGCCATAGCAGGTATCTGTTCAATGAGAGATAAGCTACGAAACTCCTGGGCGCTCTTTGTGAGGGAGACCGATTGGATTGGCCAGCAAAAAAGACTCTGTTCTCTGCTGTATAATCACTTCCCGGTGGTTTTGAACCCACCTATAACTGGAAGTCTAACACATCTATCACTATCATCCAATTCATTACCCACGCACAGGTCTCAGACCCATGTGGGCTTCATCCTCCGAAAAAAGAGAAAATAAAACAGATTTTAAAACAAAAAAAGAAACCGACTTCAGTGAAATGATACTCAAACATTAAATACTCACGTACTAAAAAGTTTGAAATAAAGAATTTACTTTAAACTGAGAAAATTTTTAATTTCATACAAGTATTTGAATTGGCGCCAAATATTTTATAAATTCTTTTTTAGGATGAAGCCCACATAGGTCTGAGACCTGTGCGTGGGTAATGAGTTGGATGATGGTGATTGATGATTTAGACCTACAGTTTTAGGTGGGTTCCGAACCACCGGAAGTGATTGATAAGAAATTCTAATATCAAAACTAACACTGTTTTACAATTAAATATGTGTTTTCTAGTCACTTTTACTGGAATACAGTGTCAGTTTTGATATTAGATTGTTCAATTATTTCGTCATTGAAGACATCACAGAGTAATTCTGTTATATTTTTAAAGTTTATGGGAAATATGGCGCCGACTTCAAAAGATTTTAAAATAAAATTAAAAATTTTCTCAGTTCAAGTACTTAAGTAAATACTTTATTTTAAACTTTTTAGCACGTGAGTATTTAATGTTTGAGTATCATTTCTCTGAAGTCGGTTTCTTTTTTTGTTTTAAAATATGTTTTATTTTAAGCTTTTTAGTTGAATTTTCAAAATTTGAAAACATGAGAAATTTCTTAAAGCCTACATTATAAAATATTTATCAAATTAGCAAGCCAATAATTAATTTATAACATCCAAACTTAAGTAACTAAAAATCCACTTATAAGAATAGATAAACTAAGGAAAATTCTACGTTTTATTTAATGTGGAATATTGTATTTAGGAAAATTATAATAGCGAAAGGCTTCTTAAAAATGAAATGCCTTTTGATTCATTTTGATGTGGTCCCTTTCCGAATATACCTACACTGAAATAGTAGGCCTATCTTATTCTACTAAACGAGCAAGGAATTGTATGCACATATATATATATATATATATATGTACCTATTTCCAGTCACTATCTCAAAAACGACTCTAACGATTTTATGAAAATTAATATTTAGTGGCTTCTTGGTGCAAAAATACGATTGTGCTAGGTCCCATTCCTATAAAAACTCGTTGAAGGACACAAAAAGGAGAAATCTATCCTTACAGGAACAGCTGATGAAAAATTTATTTCAAACACATGACTGGAGAATCAAAGCTCAGCAAATGGTTTTTCCATATCTTTGGTGATTTGATTACAAAACTAAACCTTTCTAATTACTTTGGTCCATCATGTGAAAAAACACTCAGGGTCCCGAGCTCCGCTCAGGGGTTACTGTTTCATGTGCCTGATAGTTTTATAATTTTAAATTTCTTTTTCAATGCAATCTATCATTGTTACTAAAACAAAAGCCTGCATGTTCCTTGTCCGTATAAAACAGTTCCAGTTTTGCAGAAAGGAGCGTGTCTGTAACATATATCTTATTCTATTAAACCAATTCAATTTTAACCAAAAATCGGCTGGAAATGTTTTCTATTAGTCTATTTTCAAAACAGTGATAGATTTTATTTAAAAAAATCATAGATTAAACCCATAAGCCATAGGCTACCCCCGAGCGAAGCTCAACCCCCTGATATTATTACGTTACAAGTGTGGAAAATTGTGTTTACTGAAAATATGATAAGTAAACGCAGGAGATTAAGTTGGGTGCGGTATTATCATATGAGTATGGTTAACATCTTCCCGGACGATTCATGTACGATATTTTTCGTGATAATAGTCATATATATATTTTTTAATATGAAAAACATAAACTTTGAGCTAGTACAAAAGAATCATCAAACATAACCACAAAATAGCCTATTTTTTGGACATGTATTTAATTGCGAATAAATATTCTTAATCCATCACAGCAGTGAAACTAAAAATACTTCTGAGATCAGCTGTTTTTCCAAATTCTCCAACTTATGATTGAAACTAAATAAACTTATTCCTATGACTCAATAACATCAACTAAATTATTTACAATTTTCATATGAACATATGGACAGAAATATTATATTCTTCTTATTCTCGATTCAAATTAAGTTCATGTTATTTGTCAAAACGGGACATTACAGGCTTGTTTCTCACTGAACCAGCTTTGGGTAACTGATGTCGATTACCCGGCATAATTGCATTGCATCATATGATGCATTCGAAAACCGTCTAGATGTAAAGCGCTCCATATGATACAATGATCAGCCTGGTAAACGACACCGGTTATCCGATTAGCGGTTATGTGTGGAACTATAGCTTACATGTGATCTTACTTTAGCTTCACAGCTTACCATGGGCTCTTACTGTCACATATTAGGTATGCTAGGGTGTTCATTCATGGGTGTAGATTCATGTAGGCCGTTGTTCAAGAGACTTGGTCTCCTAACTGTACCCTGCTTATATGTGTATGAAGCTACTTTATATGTAAAAACGAATGATATTAACCAAAATCTTGATGTACATGATTATAATACAAGAAGCCGAGGAGATTATCACTTGGTGAGTCACAATAGTAACTTATTCAAACAAAAACCTAGTTATATTGGTAGGAAATTCTACAACAAGCTACCACAGTTTTTAAAGAGTCCTGAAAATATAGAAATATTTAAAAAACAATTGAAAAAATATTTAGTTGATAAAGCTTTTTATAGTATACAAGAGTCCTTTCACATCAAAATTAAGCCTCACCTCAACTAATTGAATGGTATCTAGTGTATAATATTGTTGATCTGACTTGTCCTATACAGGGTACTCCTTAACTGGAGTCTCCAAGATGTAATCTAAAAAAAAAACTATCCTATTCAATCTTGATTGAAATGAAGACATCAAAGAATGCTCCTTTTTGTTTGATATTGGGCTAAGTATTGGGCCGATCCTTGCGAAACTTGGATGGGACCACCGCTGAGCGATGCTCTTTCATTTAAAAAAAATCATCGAAATCGGTTCAATATTGTTTGAATGAGTGATGTACAAACATAAAAAAAAAAACAGGTCGAATATGGAATCTTGTTCTTTCTGGAAGTCGGTTAAAAATAGCAGCTATCAATTTATCATAACACATAATATAATAACCAAAGATTTAAATTAGTTACAAATTAATAAATAGCTTTCAATAGCTCTGAATAATAATAACTCAATTCAAGCAGCGTTTTTCTTGCTTCGCACTACATGGGTTGTTGCTAGATGCAAGCTGCAAGAATTTTGGAAGTTTTTGCTTGAAATTACCGTACTTGACAATTAAACTTTCAATTGGCCAGCAAAAAAGACTGTCTGCTGTAAAATCACTTCCCGGTGGTTCGGAATCCACCTAAAACTGTAGGTCCAACTCATCAATCACCATCATCCAATTCATTACCCACGCACAGATCTCAGACCTATGTGGGCTTCATCCTCCGAAAAAAAAAACGCCTGAACAATGCTATTTGTGTTCTAGGTAGTTTCTACTTACTTTTCTTTTTAACCTTCTTTGGCTGTTTAGTTTCTTCTTTTTTCAGTGTGGGGATAGGAACAGTGTCAATACTCTGCTTGTAGACCTGAAAAATGAGATGGTAACATCAGATTTAGAATTACCATTGGAGAATTCCAAATACTCTGAACATCGAAGACATTTTACAATGGTCTGTGAAAATTATAGCTTATATCAATGATTTTGACAACTGCATTACATAGCTTATGGAAATCGATGAATGCCACTACACATAAATATTCAGGCAGCGCCAGGAATCGAACCGGTTGGATGTATAACCATTAAACTACATTGACAAGCGTTTTATAGAAGCATTCATTTGGGATTTAGCCATATCGACCAGTAAAATAAAGCTGGAGCTATTCTGGAAGATATTACAATAAATTGAATTGCTGATTTCGAAAATTATGTTGTAACATCTTCCAAAGTAACTCAATCTGAAATAATGAACTAATAATAATAATAATAATAATAATAATAATAGTAATAGTAAGAATAGTAATAATGGTAATAATAATAATAATAATTCCAAACTGAAATTTGTTCCTTCTGTTGTAACCTTGTGTATTGTATTTGTATGTTTTATGTTAACCTTATAATTTATTGGGGTTTTCTTTAAATCTATTTGACTTAGCTATATGTACCACTTGTATCTTCTAGCTGAATAAAACTTACAATTGAAATTAAATATCGTGTGACGTGGCTGGCTCAGTTCTGGTGCGTGAAATCGCCTGAAATATTGTCTTATATAAAAATGAATAATAAGACGAAATTAAATAAAAATCGAATAACCGAAACTAGTTTCTCGAAGTTTTAATAAATGTGGTTGTGACAATTTTGTCTTATTATTCATTATGGATACCTTCCACAATATCACCTTCGCCATTACTAAGAAAGTTTCTTATATAATTCTGGATCGCCCCTGTTTGACGGGTTTATTAATTGTATCATAATGAATAATAAGACATTAGGTTGTTACACCTTATTTATTGAAAATAGTTTCGGCTGTTACACCATTATGAATCTCAAACAAACTAAAACTAAAGTACAGAGTATCTTGATGTATACTCAACAGAGAACTATTCTATTGACTGAGGGAGGAAGTGTCTCTAATTGGCTAACCTTCATTGAAGATCTGTGATTGGCTGAAGGCTAATCTTTCAAAATATATTGAAACCAGAATTTGCGTACTTTGATCAAAATTTAAGAGAAACCTTCAGTAAGTAACTTATTTAAAAAAATCTTACACAAATAAAAAAAATCCTGGACTGGAATAAATAAAACTGAATTGGAAGCGCAATGGAAGAAGGAGGAGAGCACAGCAATAAGCAGCAAAGCCGGACCGTGTGAACATCACGGTACAGTTGACGCCGTACAGTAAAAAAACCGTACCGCAAAAAAACTGTATCGTCTGAACGGGGCCTAAGCTGCTAACAACTTCATGATCGTTGCTATCAAAAAGCCGAAACATATTTAGTCTTATTTCTAAAAATAAGGACGGGCACAATAGCTAGTTTTATATTAAAGTTGAGCATGATATTTTTCCAACAGGTTACATAGAAAATAACTAGGCCTATATAAATTCTTGTTCCATAACGATCTCAGTTGTTAATATTAACTTTTTATGGTAAATATTCAACAGCCTGTTGAAAATGAATCATCAAGATTCGAAAACGTTTCAGCCTACATGAGTAATAAATTCTCAATAAATAAATAAAATTGACTGAAATTCGTTAAATTCACCATAAAAAGTTTATACATAAACGGTTTAAAAAGATTAAATAAGTTTTTAATTCATGTATAAGTTATGCTAATATTGAATCACCTACAATCCATAGCATGTGCTGAATAAAATAATAACAATAAAAATTCAAATAGGGAAAATGTAAGGGAAGTGATAGCCGCGAGACGTAGCAGGTATCTGTTCAATCAGATAGATAAGCTGTGTTCTCGTAGGTCCTGTTTGTAACGGTGGCCGATTAGATTGGCCAGCAAAATAGACACTGTTCTCTGCTGAAATCACTTCCCAGTGGTTCGGAACCCACCTAAAACTGTAGGTCCAACTCATAAATCACCATCATCCAACTCATTACCCACGCACAGGTCTCAGACCTATGTGGGCTTCATCCTAAAAAAAAAAAAAATAGAATTCAAGATAATAATTTGTTTAATGAAGGAGCTAAGGACTTAAGGCTGTGCGCAGGGTTTTTGTTCATAATTTTTTTCGAAGTTTATTGTATTGGATATTATTAAGAAATGTTGACTATTGCCATGATGAATTTATTTTTTCATCAAATATTTTATGAAATATGGGAGTTCAAAGTTGAAATTTTTCGGTTTTTCGGGGCAATTGATCTCCACTACAAGTTATTTAAAACTTTTGATAATTTTTTTTTAAATGAAAGACACATTGAGGAATAAAATGACATATTTTTCATACCGATCAAACACTTTGTTTTCTCAAAATAATTTTTTAAACATGCGGAAAATTTCAGTTTTTAAAAAAATTATTTTGAAAAAACCAATAGTTGAATTGAAATAAAAAATGTGTCATTCTTTTCCCCAAAGTGTCTTTCAGTAATAAAAAAATTATCAAATGTTTAAAATAACTTGTAGGTGAGTTCAATTGCCCCCAAAAACTGAAAAAGTTCAACTTTGAACTCTCATATTCCATAAAATATTTGGTGAAAAAAATAATTTCTCAAGGCAATAGTTAGCATTTCAGTACCTTAATAATATTCAATTCAATGAACTTCGAAAAAAAATTATGGTCAAAATCCCTGCGCACAGCCTTAATGTGCCCCTTCCTATGAAATGGAAATGTCGATACAGAATTTTGACAGTTGGAAACAAGCAAACTGATCAATTACAAAAACAAATCAATTCACCTATCCATAACTGTTCAATCTTTCTTCTCTATCTATAAAAGGATGATACCCTGACTCACTCATCAACGCAGAGCCAATGCTACTAGGCCTATGAACTTGAAATTTCGTATGAACAATCCTTATAGGATTTCACCGTGCAATAAGAAAGGATTTTTCGAAATTCGCAATTTTGGGGGTGTTTTTAGGGGGGACCTTTCTGTACAGCAGCATTCATTTTCAACTAACTTGTGAGATACGAGCCAATATGGCCAAGTTGAAAATGAATGCTGCTGTACAGAAAGGTCTCCATGGTCTAGTGGTTAAGGGCGCTCAACCGGCAATTGAGAGGTCCGTGGTTCGATTCCCGGTGGTCACAGATATTTTTGTACTGTAGCATTCATCGATTCCCATCAGCTTTTCAATGCTGTTGGCAATATCCGCCATTGCGGAAGTCTTCAGTATAAAGCACTGGTTCCCAAAGTGGTCCATGTGGACCCCCTGGGGTCCACGGGGACCTGCCAGGGGGTCCATGTCAGTGAAAAATAAAATTGGGGGTCCATGAAATGTTAACGGGGGTCCACAATAGCGAATGTCTTTGGATCGGGGCGTGGTATATGCTATGTACAATCTAATATCAAAACTGACACTGTATTTCTAAGTAAATTAGGATTTTCACTCACTTATACTGGAGATATGCAAACAGAATCTTCATCAGCCTAGAAGTGAAATGCATCCCTCTAATATCTCAAGTATATGTGCCTAAAAATCATAATTTAAATACAGTGTCATTTTTTATATTAGATTGTTCATCAAGTTTTTGTGTTTTTCGTAATGGAAAACATCTCAGAGTACCAGTAGGCTACTTATGTAATTGTATAATACTGTTATAGTTATACGTACATGCAAGCATTATTATATATTTGAAATAATAGCGCTTTCTAAGGAAACATTTTCAAATCAGAGAATTCATACTTAGTTTTCTTATATTTGAAAATTATAAGCCTTCACTGGTAGGAGACTAAACTGCTCAGGTTTACCAAATATAAATTTCCGTTTTTAGTTGTATTATTATGAGCAAAACAAGCACCACACCCTTCAATTATCTTCTACAGTATTATATTTTAAAACTATCAACATTTACTGGCAAGCCACTAAACAAGTCAGGCACTTAATAATTGTTCAAAATTATTCTGATGGAAAACAAATCTGTGCACAATAAATTACATTTATTTCGAAAATAAATTCTAGCTATAGTATTAGTGTTTGGTTTTTATTTTCCACGTTTACAAGAACTTCTAATAAGCTTCCTTTTATTACTCTAAGTATTTGATAATTTTAAATCGAACTAGGAATCTTAGTAGTCTATTCAATTCTAATAAATTTGTTCTTATCTTTTGTTTAACTTTTTTGGAGGCAATTTTTAATATTCTTGTTAGAACACTCCATTATTGCCATAGCGACGGAGGGGGGTACCAGGTTACAACCCCCCCCCTTTAGCCTGTGAAAGAGGCCCCAAAAATGAGTAGGGAGGCATCAATAAAAATACGATAATATCGGTTACTGGAGGTGAAAAAAGTTTTCATGTGTGAAAAGTAGCTTAAATAATGTTACAGCTAGAAAAAATGTATAATTTTAATACTCTTAATCTTAACTCTAAACTTAAAAAATACTCTAATTAAAGCTATAGAGGGGATGAGGCGAACAAGGCAAGTTTCCTTGGGCCTCAACGTCAATGGGCCACATCATTTTACAATTAATGTAAGCAAGTGATGAAACAAAAATAAAATAAGGGGCCCCAAATTGTACAGCTAGGGCCTCTTTTTTCCAGTTTGGACCTCTAGAGGCCCCTTAGAAGCCTAACACCCTAGAGGCCGCGGGCCCTACGGGCCCGTTTTTATTGCCAGTATAGTCATGCGAAGTAGAGATTCAAGTAAGCTGTACCTAGAATATTTTCAAATTTCACCGTTTATACATAAGAGTCCCCTAATTGCCTCGTTTTGGGCCTTCAAAGACTCCACAATGCTGGTGTGTACCAGTATTTTTGGAGCCCCCAAACATGGGTTTGAATTTCCCCAGACCACTTGAATGAAGTTGATACAGTAGGCTTGAAAGGTGAAAAGGACTCTTAATATTTTTGCAGGGCTTCAAATGCTGATTTCTGTTACTGTTCAGATCTGATACCCCAAAGAGTATTTGTGATCGTGAAATTTGTCACGCCATGAATAAATCAACAAATTTAATAATATGAGGGTTGATAGCCATAAAAAAAGCTGTAAGTTGCACTTTCAAGAATTTGAGAACAATTGTTTCAGAATCCCCAATGTTTTGAGGTTCTGTCACCATCTATTTATGTAATTACAAAATTACTATAAGTTAAAGTTTGGAATAGGATGTGTTATTAATTCATTCGCTAGTTGAACCAAGTTCCATTCAAAGTCATAATTTTACATACCGGTATTCCAATATTAGTGAATAGTTCAATAGATTACACAAAAATAGAAGAGAAGTTTATTGCTCTCTTTGGTGCCACTCAGTACCCTTTTCCCTAGCTTCCACAGCTTTTTCGACGAATGGTTATCAGTTGGCTTACATTCGAATTTTATCTTTAAATTGAAGAAAAAATTCAAATTAGTTACACAGATTTTTTTGAGTACAGAAGGCAACTAGGCATAGCTTAAAGACTAACTAGCATAGTAATGCTAGTTGGGAAATCGAGTCATTAATTGAAAATTGGTGTTGAGGGTGAAGGTGTAAATGAGCCTCCAGCCTTAGCTCTGTCCCGGGACACTAAAATGTCTCTGGGTGGCCATGATTGTAATAATAATTTGAAACCACTATAACTTGTTAAATTGGCTTTATTAAAGTAGTATTTTTTAGATTTTATACATTAAAATTTGTTCACAACTAATCATTTAACTAACAATAAACGAAAAGTGGGTTCAAGTTCTTAGGCAAACGATTCATAAACGCAGTGATTTATCGAATTTAAGCTTTCACTTTACCCAATTTATAAACTCTATTTTAATGGCTACTCGTATAAAATTACTGATTTTGAGTCTCAAAATCAAGCTCTCAGCATCGAAAATTCAAAAATTTCCCCATAATGTGGACTAAAATAAATGGATTAATGCTTTTCTAGACATGAGTAGAATCTCTTGGGAAACGACGTTAGAGGGACTACTTATTAACATTTTTCTGGGGGAGGATCCCCGGGCCACCCCCACCCTAGGGTGTATTCCATACCCCTAAGACCACCCGGGGGCCCCCAAATCTCCAATAAGCCCCCCATTAAAAGATTTTCGCTACGCTACTGATTACTGTATCTGTATCGCCCTTTTGTCACAAATTTGATGCAATATTCTAAAATAAGGTGAATTAAATTCATTGATATTATTTTCCACCTCCTCTCCTCAATTCTCTCTCTATCACATTTCATTAACAATGAGTGTCGTGTTTGCCCACATTGAGCAGCCTTGCTGATTTTAATAGATGCGAATGTTGCACTACAAAGGACACAATATTGATATTAAAATACCGGCCGTTATACTTCTATAGTTCCATAAAAACGAATTTCACTATAACCAAAACCAATATGTCATACTACGGTATTTGATTATTTCAATTCAAATTAGACTATATTACAAAAATTTACCAAGTTCATGTGCTTTTTAATGTTTTCTTCATCACAATTTGAATTGATTACTGTGAGCAGTACCGGTAGTAAACCTACTTCATCAGCTTTAAAAACACATTTCAACTTATAGTTGAAAAAAAATTAATGACATTTATGCAGGGGGTCCATCTAAAACCAAAAATCATGGCAAGGGGTCCATGAGGCAAAAACGTTTGGGAACCACTGGTATAAAGTAATAGCAATTAAAGGAATTCGAAATTAATAAATTCTGTTGATATTTGTAATTACAGAAATCAATCCTAATAACAGCGTTGAGGTTATGTTTTTGTTATTGTTGCAAAATATCAATTTATTTTAAGCAAAGACGGATTTAGGCAGTTGCCACCTCTAGGCAGTTGACTTTTGATAAACAAAGTGGAAATTTTTTGACAAAAAGACTGTAAAACAACATTGATGCTAGTTAGTCTCATCACTTTTCCACGTATAATACCTTTGCACTCCTCCACATTAAAAACATGATTACTCTACAAGGTTCTTCCCTTCTTCTAGATTAGATTTCCTTAAAAAATCGCAATTGACTTCTTTAAATCCTGTTTTTATGATAATTTTCCCTTGTTAAACATTATAAACAATGCAACTAACTCACAACACTGCTGCCGATTTATGCCGCCCAGAGTTCGCGACGATCGATATTTCAGCCAACTTCTGATCGCCTATGGACCGTGGCGAAGACACCACAGAAGTAAAAAAAAAAAGTCAATTTCTATTATTGAATTATCAATTATTTTAGTTTCATTAATATCAAAACTAGTCACATTTTGGTTATTACTAACCAAATCCATGGCATTCACAGAGGATTTGTCATTAACTTGATCGAAAGTATGAGTGATCGTGTCACTTTCATACCTGTCATTTGAGGTTTGAACCTGTTCATTAAAGTCCGATTACCTAACCTCTTTAGTTGGTCTGCTACATAATAATAAATTCATTATCATTATTTTTTTCTATTTTCTCTACACGTTTACATAAATGTACATAATTTTCACTAATTTTATTTAGTTCGTCAAGCACTACACTCCAACGAAGACTCTATTGTCATCATCATTGCTATCTTTTTTTTTGGGAACTCACATCTTATACCTTATACCTAATTCTTCAAATACTATAAATTCTAGACAATTGACAGCAGAAAATATGGATCTGATCAGAAATGAACTCAGAAAAGAAGACTGGAGTCGTAGTTGAACAGTTGAAGAAGATAGACGTATTTTTGTTGAGTGCTCCGTTATCAGTGCGATAAGACAGTGCCGGACCTGTTTCTTTCAAACGAAATCTCGCTTGAAGCTGATTTTGAATCAAACCTGTTTCACATCTCTTTTTTTAATTAATTTAATTTCAACTAACTTAATACTGAGTGAAATATTAGTGAAAGCGCGTTTTTATAAGTTTAAATAATACCTTGTTTCATACGAAGTAAAAAACGGATACCTTAGAAATATCAAACACTAAACGATATTATTTCTAACTGAACTGACACGTGAAACAAAACTATTTCACATTTCTTTTTTTAATTTTTAACTACAATCTCTTTTCTAAATATAAACATGACAGAAAATGGCTCAACAACCCAAAGTGATCAAAGTGAACGTAAAATTTATAATTGTGGCATTTGTAAAAATACTGTAAAAAACGAACAAAAAGCGATAGGCTGCGACTGTGATCAGTGGTATCACATACGCTGTGCTAAGGTCACAGAGACTCAATATGAAGCTCTACAATCAGACAACTATATTTTTACCTGGATATGTAAAAAGTGCAAAGATATTAAACTAAACACAAATCCTTCTACCCATAACACGAATCCTGATGAAAAAATCTCACAACTTAACAAAATAATAGAACTTTTGATGTGTGATATAGACGATTTAAAAACTCAGCTCAGCCAAGAAAAAAATGAAAAAAACACACTTTCTGACAGACTTGCCATTAAAATGGAAGTTATCTATAAAATGGAACTAACTATCCAAGATCTAATAAAAAGTTTCAATCCAACTCAACATGAATCTGAAACACATAAAAACCTCAATGATCGTATCAATCCAACCATTCTCTCGATGGAAAACACTCCCAAAGATTCAAAAAACGAAAAAGAATCAAATAAAATTGAGAAATCACAGATCACACCAGAAATTCCTGTTAAGAATACACTTAAACCTAAACCTGACACCCTGCTAATTGGAGACTCAACTCTTCGAGCTGCTGCAAGCATGATAACCGAAAATTACGGGCTCAATGTTGAAACAAAAATTTTCCCTGGAGGAAAAATCCAAGATATTAGTAGATTTTTAGCGAACTATGACACACTACCCAATAAAATTGTAGTCAATATTGGCTCCAACAATTTAGTAAATTACAAAACACCTAATCACATTATGCGACCCCTTTGGTATACAATAGAAGCTGGCATGAAAAAACACAAAAACACAAAGTGGTTCATAAATGGTGTAATGTACAGAAAAGACACCAGGGACATTTATGTCACAGAAACAAACGACGCATTCAAATTCATGTGCACACAACTTGGAGCTATTTTCATTGACACATCGCCAGTTTGTGGAACTGACTGCTATAGACCTGACGGTATTCACCCCAACAAAAAGGGAGCTCAAAATTTGACTGATAGAATCATGGAATCGGCTAAACTAGGAGAAAACATAAACACACATTCACAAGCACATGTTTCATATCCTTATAACATTTCAACTGAATCTAAACCATCAAAGACCACACCCACAACTGCTGGACAGACTTTACAAATTCTGAACATTGGGACAAATAGCTCAAAAAACTGCCTTGTTCATCCCAGCGGACCTACTCAATACATAGACTAATACCAAAACAAAAATCAAAACTAAATAGATCAGCCATACAACCTGAAAAAATAATGAATAAAGAACTAAAATTATTTTTCTTAAACATACAACGAGGCCTTCAAAAAAAAATAGACCAACTAACTATAGAACTAGACAAAATAAAGCCTCACATTTTAATGATAGCAGAACATGGACTTGACAAAAACAAACTGGAAACTACTGCCATACCTGGATATACATTACACTCAGATTTCTCAAGAAAACAACACATGTGGGGAGGAACGGCTATATACGCATCAAATACTCTGGAGTGTATTTTAAAGAATATAGACACAGAGAGCTTCTCAAAAGAATTGACTTGCGAAATAGCTGCTCTAAAATTACAAAATAAATCTCAACAGCTTACAATAATAAATATTTATAGGCCAACATCAGGTAACATTCTGGAATTTTTTGAACTTATAGACGGATTCCTAGGTTCCTTCACCGCAAGGAACAGCAACACAATAATAATGGGAGATTTAAACATTAACTCTCTACAAATTTCGCCGAATCTAAAAAAACTAAGTGACATTCTAACTCAGCATAACCTGAAAATTATTCAACTCCCACCAACCCGGCTAACAAATAGCAGCGAAACCAGCATAGACTATTGTATTACAAACATAAACGATCCAAAAATTCAAATAATAGACAACGTTATATCCGACCATAAAGGGATAGAATGCACTTTAAAAGCAACAATTAACTATCAGCAGGATATTACTATAAATTATAGACAATTGACAGCAGAAAATATGGATCTGATCAGAAATGAACTTAGAAAAGAAGACTGGATAGAACTTATAAGTTTGGAAACTGTAAATGAAAAATACATCAACTTTATCAAAACCGTACAATATCACTTAAATTGCATCTGTCCCATCAAAACAAAGAAACGCAGAAATAAAAAGACACAATTTTTTGAAATAACAAATAGAATTAGAGATTTAAGAAAACAAATGCTTGATGCTAATAATATATACATAATGACCGGAAATCAAGAACATAAATCTAAAGTAGCATATATAAAAGAACTGTATGACAAAGAGGTTAGAGCAGAAAAAAGGAAACATATAGCAAATAAAATTGAAACATCAAACAATATAATTAAAGAAACATGGAAGATTATAAATGAGGAAAGAAAGAAAAATAAGTGTATTGATGATGAAAAACTCGTTCTGAATATAAATAATAAATTGGAAACAAACCCTCACACCTTGGCGGAATTTTTCAACAATTATTTTTTGGATATAGGTCGGGCTGATACTCATCAGACATCAAACAAAAAAAATACTAATCAAAATATAGTTCAAGAAAGTGAGGCAATACTGGAAAAATTTGAATTTATAACAAAAGAAACACTAAATGAGATTTTTTTTAAAGACTAAACATAAATACTCATCTGGAATTGATGGAATTCCAGGTAAATTATTAAATCATTGCCGTAAAGAAATTATCTACCCAATTCAACATATAATAAATGCTTCTATATCTGAGTCATCAATTCCGCATGACATGAAAACATCCCTGGTGTACCCAAAATATAAAAAAAATGACAAAACTAACATAGAAAATTACAGACCAATAGCAAACCTACCAACTCCATCAAAATATTTAGAGAAAGCAATATATTTACAAATACTAAACTATCTTAAACAACATAATAAGTTACATATTCACCAACATGGATTCAGAAATGATAAATCAATAGACACAGCTTTCGCAGACTTAATCCTTTTTATAACACAAAACTGGGAACAAGAAAATAAAGTGTCGGCAGTCTTTCTGGACCTCAGGAAGGCTTTTGACAGTCTTGACTGGACCATACTAATCACTGAAATTGAAAGGATAGGAATAAGAGGTCAAGCAAAGAAATGGATAGAAAACTACCTAACAAACAGACACCAAATTGTAGAATTAAAACATGAACACCAAGGCAAAAAGGTTGTAACTAGGTCCTTGGCCAAACCAATGAAAAGCGGAGTACCACAGGGATCAGTACTAGGACCACTTTTATTCCTCATATACATAAACAGTTTACCTAAAAAGCTTCCAACGTTTTCCAAATGTATACTTTTTGCAGATGATACTACCCTAATAATAAATGGGAAAAGTCAGAATGAATTACAGACTAACTATGACGCAACCATAACTTCAACAAAAACGGCCTTAAAGAACCTCAAACTAAATATAAACAGTTCAAAAAGCACACTGATAAACTTCCAAATAAAACCCTCTAGAACCACAGAGAACCCATTAAATATAACAGACATAGAAGTATCATCTACAGCAAGATTTTTAGGAATTACGATTGACTCAAACCTCACATGGCATAACCACATAGACAACTTATCAAGTAAATTGTCCACATCACTCTATGGTATCAAAAGAATAAAACAAATTGCAGGAAAAAGAACAGCACTGATAGCATACCACTCTCTCTTTGCATCACACATAGGGTTTGGAATTATTGCATGGGGAGCAGCACCACACACCTATTTAGAACAAATTCTGATATTACAGAAAAAAGCGATAAGAATAATAAATGATCTAACATATAATTCACACTGCAAACAACATTTTAAACAAGACCGTATCCTAACAATTATATCATTATATATTTTCAAAACAATTATGTATGTAACCAAATTCAAATCAAATTATAAATGCAGAAATAATATTCATATACACAACACAAGAGCAAACAATAATTTCGACTTACCATACAATAGACTACAAAAATCACAGAAACACCCAAACTACATGGGATGTAAATTTTACAACCTGCTTCCAAACAACCTCAAAAACATCCAAAACAAATCTGAGCAAACATTTAAACAAGCCGTTAAAAATTATTTATTAAATAACCCCTTATACTCAATAAAAGAATACATTGAACTGACAGAAAAAAAACCCTTCTTTATATGAACCTTGATTCTTAAACCTCAAACTTCTTGTTATGTCAAAAAAAAAAAAACCTAAAACGAACTTAACCTCATCCTTGAGGTAGTATCTTGACGTACCCCTAGTCTTGAGGACTGTGGTGGTGAAGTGAAAGTGAAAGTGGATAGAACTTATAAGTTTGGAAACTGTAAATGAAAAATACATTAACTTTATAAAAACCGTACAATATCACTTGAATTGAAAAGAAATTATCTACCCAATTCAACATATAATAAATTGAATTCTTTGGCCTCCAGATACCAGTATAAATATAAATAAAGGTTTAAATACCTGCGTTTTGATATCCAATAACTACTTGTTCACACGTGTGAACAAGTAGTTATTGGATATCAAAACCCAGGTATTTAAACCTTTATTTATATATAATAAATGCTTCTATATCTGAGTCATCAATGACATGAAAACATCCCTGGTGTACCCAAAATATAAAAAAAAATGACAAAACTAAAATTACAGACCTGCTTTTAACCTACCAACTCTCGCGCTTTTGACAGTCTTGACTGGACTAGACCACTGGACCATTCGGGTTGGCTACCAGTAGCCCGACTCGGCAGTTGACCGACCTACCAGTAGACAAACCATAACAAATATTTCGATTGAATGTCGTACGTGCCAGTAGCCCGACCATACCAGTAGATAGACCATAACAAAATATTACGATTTAACCGGAAACAGCTGGTATTTCAAATCCTGCTGACGGCTGTAGATACTTGTGCAGAAGAAAAAATATTTTGACGAATTATATTTTGATTTTTGGGAACGCATTGTGATGTATCATTTTTTATTGTTCTGTTCCACTTCGGTAAGCTCTCTTGATTTTACTTGACTTTGAATTAAGAAATAATTTAACAGTGTATTATATATTATGTTGGTGTTTGTATTTATCACGGTAGAGGTTAAGCTTGTCTTTTGGGCTTCTGTCTTTTGTAACGATGTTATTGTTTTCAGATTTTGAACATTAGGCTAGAGTTTATGATTCAGTTTTTAACTTTTTATGGTCAATTCATCGACTTGCAGTAAATTTTTAATTGAGCATAAATAAAACGTTTAAATGAGTTTTAGAACGTTTGGCCTACATTAGTATAAATGCTATTTATTCTCAATTGCAAGTCATTGTTTTTTTTTCTATAAAAAGTTGATATTAACATCGCAGTTCGTCATGGAACAAGAAATCCAGGAATTTATTTTTTCTTCGTAAAGGCATTCAGTGAGCTTACTGTCATGTTAATATGTGTAGTAGCCTACATATTTTATTTTGAGGAATAGGCCTATATAAATAATCCAGCTGAAACAATATCAAATACTTACAAATTAATTATGAGAATTATGTAGAATGCACGTAAATACGATTGGCTTGTTTGAAATCTGAATATTATATGCTCGGTAGGCAATATTTGGTGTACTTCTTCGTCAAATGCCAGGTCTGTTTTCTTGAAATTTATGGTTTCAATCGATTTTTCATGCTATTTCACTATCCATCAAAAATAATTTATGGCGCTCATCTTTAGTGAGCTAATAAACTTAGTTCAAAATACATTCAATTTGAGGTAAAGTTGGTGGTTTTCGACATCAAGATCGATGCATCAATAGTAAACAGTCAAATCACACTACTACTGATTACCTCACATGTTACAAATCTGGGTTGCACTTCCGTATCTAATCCATCAAAGTAATAGACAATAGCCTATATCTGCACCAAAGCTAAACCTAACCTATTGATTTTTTTAGCATGTAAAGGAATCGATTGCGTATTATATTCAAGTACTCAATGTGCGGAAACGTTATTTGCATCTGAATAATCACATAGATAATAATACAGTGCTTAGAAAAATTATTTGCACTCGCTAATTATGTATTTTAGTTGTATGCCATTCTTTATCAGCTCTAAACTCTACTGTATCAGGTGTATAGTTTTTTACTAAATAATGGTATATTTGGCAGCACAGTATTATACTTGTCTGCTTACTGGAACATCATTATATACACTGTACAGGATGAGTATAAATCATTGAGCTCATGTCATAGGTTAATAAAAAATTAACAAATTAATGTACCAACGTGAGTATTAATTCTTTGAAGACAATTTCAAACAGTTTCATTCACTACAACTGACAAGCTTAATGCATTTCTACAAACGTACCTATATTCTTCAGAATGAATATTGAGCACAGTTCATAGAGAAATAACAGTACTACAACGCGCCCGTCTTGAAACAACAGTTTGTATACTTAGGTGCTAGAATTTGATATGACCTCCAACGAACACCGCTTACTTTATTGTAGCAATTTGAGCAAGAGTGGAATCATTGCAGTTCGTCCAGTAAAGGCCAAGGTTGGTTAAAAACATGTTTTCAAGAATTAAAAAATTAAGTACCTAAGTATAAATTTATTGAACTTGTCATGACTTGAAATAAAACTGTTTGAAATTGTCTTTTCGATAAATGTACATAAATTGAAGTAGCCTACACCAATTTGTTTTTTTTTATTCACCTTTGAAATGCACTCATTGATTTATGCTTACTCTGTAGCTCTTGCAGCCGGTGATGAATGTTGTATTGAACACACTTTTAAAAAATCCACTCTTTATTGACTATGTAACTACCTCAATTATTGAAAATAATATGACAAGCCATTTTTTCTTTAGTATTAGTGTTTAACTTTCAGTGGATGCTCAAAAACTGTTACACCATCTTTTTGAAATGGAAACATATAATTACTTGTTTATAGAATGAGCAATTATTCACTCTTTTAAATTTTGCAATAATTCGATATTTTCTCTGTGTCTAGAATGAAAAATATGTAAAAAAAATATCAACCAATGAAGAGAATTTTCCAGGTCCAAAATGTTGAAAATCGGATAATTTGAGAACTTACTACCTCAATCGGAAAACGGGATGCTGGTACAAAATGAAACAAAATACCAATATAATCTTATATTAAGCCAGCATTTAAACTTAGACGGGAAGGTAAGTTGCAAATTTATTTTCAATCGACTAAGTTTTACCCTTTCGAAATCTTATTAGGCAATTAATGTCAGAGGAAAATGTAATTTTCAAGTGATAACTATAAATTCAATTCTTGTTATTAAGCTTGTGAATGTGACTAGCGTTTTTATATTATCACATTTATGCAATAATTTATATGCATCAGTTGCAAAAACTGTTGTTATACTGGCGCAAATACTCCACATTTTACATGCATTTACAGGCTGATATATTTACATATATAGTGGCATGATTTCATTTCATTTGCGCCTGCAATACAGCTAGTTCTGGGCGCAAACATAGGAATGCTACATTATAAAAATCCTGTATTGATTTGTAAGGCTGGGCACTAACTGAGGAGCTCGTGTGAATGGAGTATCCGATTTGTTGTAATGGGCCAGTCATATACTAGCAGAAGATTGCCACGGCGGTGCGCATTATCGGTCGTTTGTACAGATTTCTTGTTGCGCTCCAAAGCTTTGCGCGCAAACCGATGTATGCATGCCCGTGAGCTACCATTAGAATTAATATTTGATGTTTTGACTGATCTGTTTGACACTGCTGTTTGTGTGTTTTTGTCTTATAAATACTTATAAACTTTTTATGGTAAATTCAGCGACTTGCAAATTGAGAATAAATAATATGTCTACTCATTTCTGGCCTAACCGTTTCGTTTAGCCAGTGAGTAGAAATATATTGTAAAGAAATAAGTGAGAAAAAATATTATTTATTGTCAATTAAAATTGACTGAAAGTCCTTGAATTCTATCATAAAAATGTAATATCAACAACAAAAATCGTTAATGAACAAGAAATCCAGGGAAATACTTATCATTGTTATTGATGTAGGCCCTACCTTTTCTTGAATTCGTTGGCCTAATCATTCTGGTAATTTTCTCTTTGATCATCTGCGGGATCGTTGGTAAGAGGATTTTTAATATCATGAAAATGAAAAAAAAAACATTATTGCTAATATATTTTATTATATGTCTTAAGATCAGGAATAACTGATCCGCTGCAGGAAATCAGTAGAAACTGCGACTATTTTCAGTTTATGTGTATATTTCTATTTCATTTCGTGTAGTTTTTAATAATTGAAATTCAGTATTTTTTAATAATAAGTCATCATTGAGTCAAAATGATTAATTTATTTGCTTACAGCAATGCCGTGCTAATGAATAAACAGCCATGTATATGTTACACACACATCACATATTTGTAAGTTCAAATTTCACGTCTATTCTCTTATTCAGTCTCCTTCCTTTTTCTATCTACTTTTTATCTATTATCCGTATGTATTCTAATTGTTATATTAATATTACAAAGCATTCATAATCAAACAATAGCGTTCAACAGTAACACTGGTGGCAGTATAACAATAAATAGGCCTACGACTAAACTGTACCAACAAAATTGAGATAACCATTATACAACACAACCATAACGTTAACATATAAACACAATTAACACGGTGAGCGTGGTGTTCATGAAATCGTGATGTTCAGTCATGACTGGTCAAAACTGTGTTTGGATGGGTGGCCGTACTTAAATGGCTTGATGCTATAAGCTTTATTATCACTTACCCGGTGGTATGGAACCCACCTAATATGGTAGGTCCACCATGTTTGTAACATGGCTCAAACGGCGAGGTGGAACTACATGAAAGGGTTTCCCCACCAATAAAAGCCATACGCTTATTATTATTATTACTTTCCAAATCTGCCAGAATGTTATCAAAATGACGGTATGACTTTCTTCAATTGCATGATGAATGGCTGTTTTCTTCACTAATATAAGTGTTGCTTTTAGAAATGTAAGTTTTTTCAATTTAAATTTGAGGTTAAAAAATCAGAACTACCGGATTTGACGCATACTACCCCATACTTTCAGGCAACAAAGTTACTGGACTACTAGCCATCCCCTTCGAGTTTGCCCATGCCTGGTCTATTGCAGTCAATCAGATACTACGGTTTTCATTTTTTACAACGTATACAGTTGAAGGGGATTTGCATCCCTGAATTAAAGTATTCAATCCTTTATCTATCATCTTGTATTAATAAGTATGTGATTTTGAATGAAATATTTTAAATGCTTTTGTGTATAGGTATGGGGTGCATGTCAATAGATTGGTCACACTTCAGACACACCTGATATGAGCTTGCCTGGGAAGAAGACCCAAATAACATCATAATAAATTACTGCTTGAAGAACTTGCCGATCAACAGTGACAAAAATTTATAATAAAAAGGTAATATTTTTTAATTGAAATATTAATTAATGGTATTATAAATAATTATGAATAGTATCTACAACAATATCTTATAAACTAATAGTGTTGGTCCATGTAGAGTATATATTAATATTAAATTAGATAGTAGGTCCCTTTGCAGGTTGAAACTCAACTGCAGTCTGCAGTTAGAGATGGCAACGATGTAAAGATACTTCGCTTCTGACATATAGATATTTATGCATCGATATTTTGATTTTTTGCCATCACTAACTGCAGTCGATTCTACCAGTCCAGAAAGATCTTTGCCGTTCCTTATTGGCCACACCGGAATCAGCTCACCCTCATCGACAATTTTCTTTCTCTAAATTCTTTTCATCTTTTCTCTCATGCTATTCTTTTACATTTATTTTTCATTCTGCATCATTTCGCGCTCCGTTGAGGAGTCAAAAATGTAAACGTAGTACTATACTGGTAGTTCTGTGAACAGTAGACCTCGCTCGCTTAACACTCCTCACTCAAAAGTGGATGATATCTTGGAAAAAAGTTCAAGAGCACTTCCGACTCAGTTTTTATTGCTCAAGGTATCATTGATAATAGAAACTGCAAAAAGTCAATATTTGGAATATTTGACACCTATTAATCACCCTTTATACCTAAAAAAGAGTTCCTTTGTTTTTTCAACATCATCCTACTCTTCATATTGATTAGAATTATTTATTGCCAACTATTTATTGTTTATTATTACCAACCAATTATTATTAGTCGTAGAGAGTGAGGGATTGAAGGAAAGGGAGAAGAAGGAAAATATAAATGGAAAAAGGAAGAGAAGGGGAAGAGGGATCAGTTATACGCCAAAATAAACTATTAAATTGAATTTATAAATACAGTACGTAAAGTCGTACATTCCCAGATTCAATTGATATAGAAAGCAATATTTTGGGGGACATGCTAGTCATTCCAAAAAAGAAAGTAAAACATTGAACTTTGTTTTTCAATCCACGTTTGACCCTGTAAAACAATGGTTCCGAATCTATAGTGGCTCATCTCCCCTTTCGAGAGGTTGACTGACACCTGTCGCCAACCTTTTCATTCTCATTGTATGTCTAATTTTGATTGGAAGTACAGTGTAAGTAATAAAGAGGTTTTATCATTTTAAACAATTTCACTGCCGTATATTAAAACAACCAAAACAGTTTTATCAAGTGAAGCCTCTTGTGAAGCCTTTTGCAACTATAATTTTCTCAAATAAAATATTCTACGTTGAATAGAGTTGTAAAATTTCACTTAGTTTATTAACATTTCTTATGGTTACATTTTTAGTTACATTCAATTCAATTCATTTATTGCCAAAAAGAAAGAAACAATTTACATATACATATATATACACGTGAAAACTAAAAAACTAAAAAGTATATAATATAATACACATATACATACATATATATTTTCAAGAAGAGAAAAAAGAACTTGTCTTTAATTCTAGGCATCACCAGCAAAAAGATAGCTCTTTGCCCGCTGGTGAGAGTTGCTAAAAAAAAATTTCTTAAAAATAACAAAAAATTGAAGCGAAAAAGTCAGCATAACAAATGTAGAGACAAAAAAATTATATAGTCTATAGTACAATAATTCACATATTAATAATTTCTAAAATATCAGAGTTCAGAGAACTACCAAACTGAACCCGAAACCAATCAAAGTGCTAGATTCAAAGTGAAAAAATATTCACTCTTAATCCACTCTGACACGCTCTTCTTTGATATTTTGCAATCCAAATCAAAAGGTATTGCATTTATCAATTTACTGCTTGTGTAAATCAGTTGTCTTCTAATAAAAGTTAACTTTGTAGGATAAATTTGAAATTTCTCTATTACATTTGGTCTGAAGTTGTATAACATTTTATTCAATTTAGGAAAGTTGTTTTTATTTTTTACTAAATATTTTAGTAAGGTTTTAACGTAGAGTTGTCTAACTGTAAATACATCAAATTCCTGGAAAATTAGATGTGTGGGGTATAATCTAGGTTTTTTCAAAATAGTTTTAATAATATTTTTTTGCACAATAAAAAGGTTGTTCATGTGTACATCAAATGCTGCACCCCATATTACTACTCCATATTGTAACACCGATTGTACTAAAGCATGATATACAGTTCTTAAATTATTGATGTTTAATATTTTGTTAAGTTTATAGAATTTATAAGATATATAATTAAGTTTCTTACACACAAAAGATATATGTGGTTGCCACTTCAAGTTTTCATCAATTATTACTCCAAGATATTTTGTATTGTTGACATTTTGTATTTCTGGGCAATTACATTTTGAGTGGTCAGAGCAATTGGAGTGCAGTTTTAAATTAAAGTGATTGTCCGGTTTTCCAGTGGAATTTGGTGAAAACGTTATATATTTTGTTTTATTTACATTTAAACTCATGGTATTCAAGTCAAGCCATTGCTTTATTATCAATATATCATTTTCGGCATCACTAAACAAGCTTAACCAGTCAGTACTGGAGAATATTATAGCCGTATCATCTGCAAATGACACAATCCTGCCATTTTTTAATTTCAATTTCAGTAGGTCATTAACATATATTAGGAATAAAACAGGTGATAGGACAGTTCCTTGCGGTAAGCCATAAGATGTAAGATTTAGTGTGCTTTTTTTGTGAATTTAAGGTCAATATTTGTGATCTATCTTGTAAATAGCTTTTAAATAAATTTAGAGTAACTCCTCTAATTCCTATTTTTTGTAATTTTATATAGAGGGTTTCGTGTGGTATTGTGTCAAATGCTTTTGATAAGTCTAGAAATATTGACATGGTTTTATTTTTGTTATTTAAATTGTCGCTTATCTTATTTATGAAATAACACAATGCATCCTCTGTGCTTTTGTTTCTTTGAGAGCCAAACTGATATTTCTCTATTATATTGTACTTGTCTAAAAATTGAATTAATCGCACTTTAATTAGTTTTTCAACAATTTTAGCTAGATTGCTGAGAAGGCTAATAGGCCTGTAGTTATTGGGTTGTTTTGTCACCACCTTTAAATATTGGTTTTAATTTAGCAATTTTAAAGTGGTCTGGAAATATCCCTGTAACAAAAATTTTATTTATAATGTCTGCTAGGGGTGCAGCAATATATGGAGCAATTTGTTTCAAAGTGAAGTTGGATATGTTATCAGTCCCAGGGCTAGCGTTATTTTTTAATTTATGAATTATTTCTTCTACATCGGAGGGGCCAACTGGAGTTAAGAACCAAGAGTTCTGAAGGGTAGAGTAATTATTGAATTCCAAATTCACTGAATTTCCCTTTTTGGGTATGGCTTCCGCATGTCTCACACCTACGCTAGCAAAGAAACTATTTAGTGTGGATGCTTCTATATTGATATTTTCATTTGAGAGATTGCTTTCGTCTATGATATCATTAATGCATTTCCAGAGGGTTCTAGGATTTTGACTGCTTTTATTAATTACATTTATATAATAGCTATTTTTTGTTGTCATTATCAATTTATTTAGTATGTTCTTATAGACCCTCAAATCTTCCTTCAATTTAGTATTAAATGGTTATTTTTTCAGTTGTTTGTACATTTTATCTTTTTTATTGATGGCCTTAATTAACCCTGGAACAATCCATGGTTTTAAGGGTTTGTTCTTGCGTGGTATTTGTATCTCATTAGAGGAAATATCAATAAATCGATTTAGTGTATCAACAAAGCATGTTACCATCTGGTTTACTTCAGAATTTTTGTCCCCAAAGTCGGTGAACAAGTTGTCCTGAGATAGCAATTCTTTAAGTTTATCATAGTTTATTTTTTTAGAAGTAATTTTGTAATTTTTGTTTCTATTTATGTTACCTACATATCCTAGGTTAAGTGAAACCGAGAAATGGTCAGTAATATTAGTTTTTAATATATTTCCTGTCTTATATTTGATCATTTTATCAGTACTTTTAAGGAAAATGTGATCTAGGCAGGTTTCAGACTTATCTGCTACTCTTGTGCAGCCGGTTATATACGATTTATATCCCTTACCATTCATTATATCCAAGTATTCATGAGTTATTTTATTATTTACGCATATGTTTAAATTTATATCTCCTGCAAAACAAACATCAACATCGTTTTGAATATTACTTAAATACTCATCAACACTTTCTAAAAAGTTGGACACATTTCCGTTTGGAGATCTATATACGCCTATGATTTTTAAAATTTTGCCACTAAGAGTTTCAACGTCAAGACAAATAGAATTACACTCCCTAATATCACAATCAACCACATCATAACTCAGAGATTCATTGATATATATGCATAAGCCATCACACTTATTCAAGCTAGCTTTTTTATTCACAACCTTATATCCTGTATTAATGTATATGTTTTAATGTTTTGTTAATTTGCAAAAATATTTCATATTGTATAAGATATATCTCGTTCTTGAAGCTCAAATATTCAACTAAAAAGCCTTAAATGGAACAAATTTTAAAACAAAAAACACTGATGTGCTAAATAATAGTATGGAAAATTTGGCACCGACTCCAAAAGGTTTATTGGATAAATTTTCAATTTTCTCAGTTTAAAGTGGACACTTTATTTCAAATATTTTTGTACGTATTTGTTAGTATCATTTTTTACTCGGTTTCTTTTTAGTTTAACATTTTTTTTATTGCGAAATCACACAAGCTCTCTTATCTTATAGATTATTTATTTCGGCTCTAATGTGCAGTGGTGTACCACTTGCATAGAAAACATTAGCGAGGCCTTTCTCACACTGGAAGTGTGAATTACATGAACTTGGCGTCTTGGTGACGTCAGAGCTCTGGCCGGTCGGCACAAATTTTCTTAAAAACCACCCTCAATTTCTTCGCCCTTTATTAACTCACGAAAAACGTTATTGAAAGAGAAGTGCACGTTTCAGGAGAAAGGCATTTCTGAATGTCAAAAGAAGCACATTTCGGAAACATCCATAATAAACAAGTCATCATAAATCAATTCATCTGAATTCTCTCATGAAAAAGCCTCAAAACAAACTGCAACAGACAGCATTCTTAAAAACATTCTTCCGACACAGATATCAAAGGTTTATGTTGTGTATGGCGCTTGAGAGTTGAAGGACTTTTGTAAGGTGTTCTTGAACCAGAATGTCAAGGACAATATACATCTGAAAATAGACTAAATGGCTCTCTAGAAATCAAAGCAGGGTGACTAGAGAATGTGCTTGGTTTTTGTAGTTGTACCTAGCACTAAGAAACTCACGGGAAAAACCCAGGTCCGCCGCTGGTCATTTTCTGTTCTGTCTCAAGCAGGACAAATCCTCGAAACAACTCATTTACTCCCACTCACTCTATCACCAACTCTCTCGCTCTCACAACTCTCTCTTACACACAATCCTACGCTCATTGTCATTCCTTCACTCTCACACTCTCTCTCCCTCTCTCTCTCCCTCTCTCTCTCCCTCTCTCTCTCCTTACCGCCCAATACAATCCCATTCATTAGCTGGTTTCAAAAGAAATCTGTTCAAGTACCTACTTGAGGGTGACTAAGTGACTGTCCTATTGGTTGTGCTTTGATAGGAATTCCCATTTATTTTCTTTCTTTAATAATTATTCATTCATATATTTTCTCCCTTTTCTAATCCTTTCTTTCAATTTGTTTCTACTCATTTCATTTGACCACTTTCTAATAATTTAATTACTTACCCCATGCTATTGCGCTCTTTGATACTTTTTATCACATCAATCTGAACTTCATCATCATTCTCATTTTTTCTCTTCTATTTCATAAGTCTGTTATATCAATTAATTTCCAGTTATTCCTTTTTCCTTTTTGCTACATAAATTTTATTAGTTATGATTTATCATTAGCAAATCTTTTTTCCTTTATTTAATCTTTATAATTCAAATGTTCAATATTCTTTTAGTGGTACAATTGATTGAAACTCAGTGACAAAACAATTAATTTTGGGTTGAGATCTACCCAGAACTTTTATGTATTTTGAATTATAACTTACTAGCATTTTACCCAGTCTTACCCGGTAATACAGTTTGGAGTTTTCCTTTTCTGGTAGATAAGCACAAAATTACGACATTGGGAAGGGTGAGTGAATTACCATACAATGTTTATGCCATGCAGTTCATCTGTATGAAAAGAGAAGTTCATAAATGAACTGTTTTTAGCACAGATGATGTGAATTTTTAGTTTTTCTTAAAAATAATAAATTACCTTTTCAGTAACTTTGCAGCTCTACCAACCTGCATAGTTTTGTGTTTAGTTCGTTCGATTAATGTATTACAGGAAAAGCTCAATACAAACAATATGTGAGCTCACATGACGCTGGGTAATTAGCATCTGTAAATTTGATACAGAGCTAATCTGTTGCTTTGGATTAAGAGACATCATCTATATTATCACCATAGTGACATATCATGTTATCAGCTGTTCTATGAGCCATGTCATGAGTGACATTTGAACATTCATTTTTAAAATTTTAAAAGTCTGAAAGGAAAAGCAAAGTGAATTGATAGTATATCCTCTACCTTTTTAAATGAATATTTCTGATTCTCGTACTGTATCAATAAGTAGCTCTCAAAAACGGTAGATGGGTTGACTAGGCTTATAATAAAATAATATCAATATAAAAGTACATAATTAAATTAATTCATATAATACTGACTTTTTCACTTCTTTAAATACTCCTAAGCATTGTTGTTTATGTATCAAGTCTATTTTGAAGAATGTGGAGTCAGCACACTCCCAGAAATAATTTCTAGCTTGCTCTTACTTAACTACAAAGACGGGCGAAATATTTGTATTCATCCAATTCGAGAAGACCTGTTAAGTATCCTAAAGTCAACGACAGTAGTTAGATTTATATTTCTATTTTCATCACATTACATCATTTTTCTGGAAATACTCCCATTTGATAGGTGATTTGTCAAACAATTTCTTCCTTGTAAACAAATAGGAAATTTAACTAATAAAAGTAAAAAAAAAGTATCAGTCAATACAAATATGATATAAACAAAGTCATTGAGTCCTTAAGATAGAACAAATGTGAGCACCATCACTGTTCAGATTTGAATCCGTCTGCCACGGAACAGTACACTTTATCAATTAAAATTATTTTTATAGATTTCTTGAATAGCTTCAAATTGTCAATTTTTTTAATAGTCTCAGGTAATTTATTCCTGAATAAGAAGGGGTTTTCTCATATGTCGCATGTCTATGAATTGGATACAACAGCAAATGATGATTACGTGTGGAGTAATTATGCCTCACTGTACAAATTTTTAATTTATGAATATTACTCTTTATGAAAATTAATAATTAATATAAATGTAGATGGCAGGCAACACGGATCCCATTTTTTGTATACTTATCTGTTTTTATATTGTCTGCATGTTTCATGTGAAATAAATAAATTTTAATTCATATTTTATTCTTTTCAGGTCCTGATATTGTCACTACGATGCAAGAAGCTAAGTTTGAAGTTTCTATTTGTTCGAGAGATGTAAAGAAGTTGACGAAAAATTATCTCAGGAAGCTTTATAGTTGATTAATTGATTAATCGTATTAAGCTTTGCACTAAAACTGTTTTTCTTTTTATCCCTTTTTAAAGCATATCTGTCAACTGCTTATGTAATTTCATGACAAGAAATGTAATTCGTTACACATGAATAATAGGCAGTTTTTTAATCATAACAAGACATCTTAATCTCAGTGTTCATGAGCAGAATATCAATAATGTTAGCGTGATAGAGAGTACAGTATAAGCGCATTTCACTATTTTTTCATTACCTTTTTTCATTTTTCTTAACAATAGTGACCACTATAATTCCACTCACTCTACAGACAGTGCATGCGCAGAACTGGTTTGAACAAGGAAATAAAGCTCATATCGCGATGGTCAACAATTTATTATTATTCTATTTTTTTCTCAATGTATTATTACTAGCTGGTTGCCCGATTCAATTGAATTGGGATGTCTGGAACCTGATATCAGAGGTCTAGACTCGATTATCAACAATGCACTCAGTTTATTTTATCATCGACAGAAAACTACAACTACGTGGTTATTATATATGATTTATTAGTGTATGTTTTTGGAGGCTGCACCTCTTATTGGTGCACCGTAAAACTAGGCGGCTGATTGGTCGATGAACGTCAATGAATTTGACTAGATGAATAAGACGCCTTAGTCCCGAGTGTACTGCTAAGCGATGCACCGCCTATAAACTCACCTAATCTTCACATTACATCAAGTTCTGGGATATTTCCAATTTGGCAGGTGCGCTTGTCAATAATAGAGTAGCAACTGGTTTAGTCAGCTAATCCTTCCGGATCCTTGTCATGTAGGTGTGCATTTTGTCTACAGTTGCATTACATTCATCACATCAGTTGTGATGAATTGTATGCAGATTATCGTGCCATCAAGATTAAGTGATATAGAGGGCATGATTCTTATTTTGACTGCCCATCCTAGATACTTGACTGACAGATATTGACCGACCTCTCATTCAACACAAAGTTGTAACAATAAATTGTAGAAAGTAAATTGCCAACACATAAGCCCCATTCTCATAATATGTTAATCATATTTGCTTTGAAGAAAGCTGCATGAACTATACTATTATGCAATCATTGTATTGTGACTGCCTTTGAGCCACAAGTGAAATTTTAGTTCGCTTGTGTTCTCAACATCTCACAAGTGGCTTAAACACACACATTTCATACTTCATTGAACACAATATTTTATCTACAACTTTCGATAACTTATTGTAAATTTAGCTTGCCAATCACTTGGATAACTTATCCAAACTAACAAAGCCTACAATGCTTGCTAGTTGACAATGTTATGGGATTGAAACTGAATTTGATTTTGAAATGTTTTCTGATCAGCTGATGTGACTATTCATAATAATCATTATAACAGTAATGCTGGATTCTCATTGGTCTAGAGTCCATGATGTAAAATTACTCTGATTGCATAATAGCTTCATTGTACAACTGTTTTGTCAAGCGTGAATGAAGTCCGCTGTCATGACTTTAATTTTTAATCTCTACTACCGGTACGTTATAATTTAGTCTTAGATAAAATACATTTACAAATCAAATATGGCAGTGATTGGAAGGATTTTCAGACTCTAATGTTGAGCAATCCAAAGGTCACCCTTTGAGGCGCACAATATAATCCAATGGTACTGTAAATTTATTTCTTATTAATTTTATTCACTCAGACTAGAGGAATACATTTGAATTCTTAAGAGAAGTTCCATCAGGCTGATATAGTAAAAAACAAAGTCTACAGTGTCAATTTTATTATGGCGTGCTACTGCAGTAGCTCAGTATAATAACCTCTTGAACTAGCATATTTATGCGTTGGCCATTTCGTATTGCTGCAGGCCTCCAGCCGTGTCTCAGGAAGCATTATAACAATGCAAAATAAATATGTAAGTGTTGGGGCCTTATTATAAAGATCCAGTGTAGCCGCTGTAGCGCGCTACGATAATTGAGGGTAAATTACACCAGCCGGGTTAATTATATATAGATTGAGGCACGCGACTGCAAAGGCTCTGTATATTATACAGTGTATAATAAGTCTCTACTAGCAAAGCATTTTTATTGATTATTTTTAAATAAGTAAAAAAATAATATGATACTACATCAAATTGTTTTTCAACTATTTTTTCAACTGGGCTTCAAAAATGCGTAGTGTGTCATTTTGTTGAAAAAAACGAAATTACTTTCTGTTCTACAGAAGAGCCTCTATCCAATATGCAGTATTGAAATCAATTTCATGTTTTTGAATTATATAAAGTACTTTTAAAAAATTGATTGAATGACAGCAAAATACAGTTAACTACCTGGTTAAAGAGATAAGCTGTCTACACATGGGACTAATTCAAATACTCATTGATAATTATTGGTGAATGTAGTTAATAATGCAAATGCCTTTCATAATTAATTTATCAGGCTAAAACAGAATTCAAACTAAAACAAGAATCACTTTTATCAAGTCATGGAACTCAACTCAGCATCTCAATAAAATGATCAAAGAAGCCTACAAAAGTATAATCAATAAAATTAATTAGTAAGTTATAGAGTAAAGTATTTTTTTGGAAGATTACTTATTCTTGGAGACTCCAGTTAAGGAACATAAGACAAGTTTCAGATCTACAAATTACACAATCTTATACACTACAGTTACCATAATTACTATTAATTAGTTGAAGTGAGGCTTAATTTTGATGTGAAAGGAACTCTTTGTACACTATTAAGCTTCAACTAAATATTTTTTCAATTGTTTTCAATATTTCTATATTTTCAAGACTTTTAAAACTGCGGAAGCTTGCAGAGTTTCCTACCAATATAACTAGGTTTTTGTTTAAACTTCTATTGTGACTCACCAAGTGATAATCACCTCTGCTTCTTTCGTATTACAATTGTGTGTACATCGAGATTTTGGTTAATATATCGCTATTTTTACATATATATAGTAGCTTCATACACATAAAAGCAGGGTACAGTTAGGAGACCAAGTCTCTTGAACAACAGCCTACTTGAGTCTAATCTATTTACTCTTTCCATACACCCAACAGCTAGCTTTCTTTCGGATCTTATAAATACCTTATGAATAAGGTTTTGTTTTGAAGAATTACCAATTAAGATAGCATACCTCCTAATATGTAACAGTAAGAGCCCAATGTATTTTAGTACTGCGGTATTTGTATATTAGTAATAATATAATATACTAATAATATCAAAGGTTTATATATATATATATAAACTTGCTGTGCAGAACTAACATTTTTTTAAGTTGCGGCGGACGCGTTTCGAAATATGTCGTTCTTCTTCGGCGCTTGGTTGCGACTCAAAAAAGGTCAGTTCTGCACATCAAGTTTATACATATTGTAATGTTCCCTTTACAATATGAATATAGTTCTACTGCAGTTCACGAAAAATGGATATCCACAACAATAAAGTTTATATAATAGTGTTAGGCCTACGTCAAATAAATTACGTTATCAAAATTTCACTGAGCCTCTTCATATCATTGAAATTTGTGGATTACTTTAAATTCAATCTCAATTTTTTCCCCTGGAATATGACCTATTTGTTTTAGTGAAGATTGAAAATTTTCACCAAAAATCTTTTCACTACAAAAAGGTCTAGGCCCAACTGCATGACAGTTATACTAGACTTCAAGTTCTCAGGCAAATATAACATAAATTCCAATTTTTACTTGGATAATAATGGGCTTAGGCTACCGTACCACTCTTCACTACCTCTGCTATTATTAAACTTAGTTATAATTATTTATATTTTTATTTTAACAAATTGAAAACCAGTTTTGTAATTTTAAAAGGAACCGACAGAGCCTTATTGAAATCGTATACAACCCTTGGCTCCTTGGCTGATGTCCGTCTCTTAAATTGACATATGCTATAGAAAGCAAAAGGTTTGGTTGAAATACAGTAGTCAAGTTCAGCTCCCTGTTTCAAGTTGAATTCCAGTATTATATTTAAATTACAACAAACTAGACCTAGCAAGTTTTCCTTGACAATGTTGGTTCATTTGTTTGAATCTCAAATTTTTACTGTCATAATGCTTCTTATTGTATTAATCTTCATCTAGTCTGTTAGCATGATAACAAAGTGAAGAAAAAGTTTGTTGGAATAGGAATACATTTTTTAATCTCTTTTCAATTTCAAATGACCAAGTACAAACAGTACCACAGAATAGAGAAGACTTACCTTCTTCTCTATTCTGTGACAGTACACTCATAATTTCAAATTTGACGGTTCACTTTGTACTGATCGCTGATTGGTTAATTTCAAACTCCATGTAAACGTTCAAACTTCCAATGCCCTCTTGTATAGACATTGATATATATTACTAGATGCGTAACTCCGGGATCCGCTGTGAAGTCACAGCGCTAGCATCGCCCGCTTCTAAATCGGGCAAAACCACGAAAATTTGTATAGCGGTAATGGAAAAAAACCCATATTTGTCAGTGCTCAAATGACTTGTTTTGTGATGTTAAATGATTTTTTAACATGATTATTTCATGTAGTGATTATGGATGTACCTATCAGTGCAAGTCTGGTGGAAATATTTATTTTCAAACAAGTAATTTTATCTTTTTATTGTGTATGTGCGAGCATAGCTTTACAAGATTGTTTTCTGCTTCCTCACTTTTATGGGGTTTTTTAATTAAAAATAATGTACTACCATATTCACCACTTCAATCTTGTTCTTTTAAGCATTAATTACTCGTGATATACCATACAGTAATTTATTAAATAACTATTTTAATCAAGCGATTTTGCTTGAACTGCAATGGCATTGGTGAGCATTCTTGGGCTTCTCAATATGAATTTAAAAAGAAGCCTACTGAAGAAGAATAACATAGTTCGAAACGCGTCCGCCGCGACTCAAAAAGGTCAGTTCTGCACAGCAAGATAATACATATGAATAGTATTACTTTCTCACTTGATATTTAAACGTTAATGAAATAAAGAAAAATCTTCACTAAAGAGTTTAACATTTACATATTTGTGTGATGGCAATTTCGCATTGTTGTAATGCTACCTCAGACACAACTGGAGGCCTACTGCTGAATCAAGTTTATGATGTTTTTTATAATTCAGTATGTCTGCTCCACAAAATAGCCTATTATTGTTATTTTAGTCAAAATTTGAAAAAGCTAGACTTTGATGTTTGCTCTATTAAAATATCTTTTATTCCCGAATTTTCTCAGAATAAAAATCATATTTTCGAAATCAGGGAATCACAGACCACAAATAATATTACTCTAAAATTTTTTCTTCATAAAGATTGAGAAAATTCGCTTATGAAATTTTGGCCGCCATCTTGGAAATAGTTCGTGAAGCGAGCGTTTTTTGGGGTGCGAGAGTTCAGATTCGGATTCAGTGCATCAAAGTACATAGGAATACGCTGAGAAAAATATTACTGTATGTTTTTCCTGAAAATTATGATACTGCTTATGCACTGCTCTGAGTTTGAAATTGGCTTGAGCCAGAAAAAATCTGGAATGTTAAATTATTACTACTATATGTAAGACAAAATCATGGGCTATCTTTCAAAAAAAGAATTATTGAAATCCATCAAGGGAGTTGCGAGAAATCTTCAAATGAAAATTGACTTTTTCCCATAAGAGCCTGTGTTAAATTTGAACTTTTGCCCGATTTGGCCTTTTCCCGCCAGAAAAAAGTGGCTTCACTATGCCATAGCCTTCCACGTTAGAGTTACGCATCTAGTAGTATTATATCAATGTGTATAGAATATGAGCGGGTTACCAGTTATCTGTCTTGTTTAAAATTAGTTTTGAAAATGGCAAAGTTTAAATTATTCACATATTACATTCATATTATTCAGAGAATAGGCGAATTGAAGCATGATGAATGACTGGTCAACATATTTTTGTACCATGTAAGTTGTGCAAGCATAGCAACGTATCAATTCTCGTTATATATAACCACTATAAAAAGATGAAAATCAAATAAAGAATAAACAGGAATTTCATTGCTAATTCTCATAATAAAATACTCGCTTCAAAACAATAAAAGGTTCCTTTAAACAAGGTGTTTATGCAAATGAAAGTAATGTACAAGCTCATCTACTCTGGGTATATAACAAATGTAAGAAAGAAAATCTAATAAAAGCTGAACGGAAATTTAATTTATGATTTTCATAATAGAATACTTGTTTAAACACAATGAAAAAGTTCTTTGAACAATGTTATTTTTGATTAAAAGTAATCTTAATCCTAATAGATATTGTAATCGTAATAGATGTTTTCGTAATCGTAATCGAAAACGTAATAGATATTGTAATTGTAATAGATGTTTTCGTAATTTTGTTTATGGTCTATCTACTGGTATGGTCGGGCTACTGCCGAGTTGGTGTACTGGTATCACGCCAATAAAGCCAGCCGCGTCTCCACCAACCGAACATGTCTGCCGAACATTGTTGGCGAACACAAAAAACTGACCAACATTAAACATATGGGTCACCGAACATGTTCGTCGAACATTTTCAGTTGTTCGTGGACATACAAATTAATGTTCGTGAAAACAGCTGGACATTTTAGTAATTGTGGTTTAGTTGAGTGAGCTGGTTTATAGCCCAGGCAATGAATGTTTTGTGTCGTAACAAATTAGGGGAAAGCTGAATTTTTGCAGAATGTTAGTATACATAGTACTTACTCAAAAAAACCAAAGTCCCGACCCCCACCCCGCTTGCTTCCCCCACCACCCCCCTATCAACATTGCAAGAGCAGTACTTCAGTTAAAGGCTTATAACTCGGAAACTAATTAAGGTATCGTTGTGATTCTCATCTCATTTAATACTTAAAACTATTCTCTAAAAATTATGTCATATACATTTTCTATGTAGATAGCCTACTTTTTCAGTAAAAAAATAGTTTATAGAAAAAAATGTCACCACGAGCCACAAAAATCAACTTCAGCTGGTCATATCTTTTTTAATATCACGTTATTGATTGTGCCGTTCCTTACAAAACTTATAGATGATTTGATAAGCTTTAAATTGATGTGTCTATTGATTATTATAGTTCAAGTTATGGCGTCATAGTGAGTGATGAAATAGTAGCGGACACCGCGTCGCCGAATCCTACAGCACTGTGTATTGCATGGCGCTTGGCTATCCAGCCCAATCCAATAAATAACTATTGTCAGACAAGCAAGTCTATATATGCCAATCAATAGTACACATTTAAAAGTACATTTCCCGAAAAGTCCCCTAAAATCTCCCCTCAACTTTTCCCCCAAGCCCCCTCAAAGTTGAAAATGTTTCTAATTATTGGAAATTCGATATCTCTGTAACTAACTGTCGAACAGAGTTGATTCTTCTTCCATAATATCAGTCATATAATGTTCTGCAATAAATGTGCTGTTCACTTTGCCGGTAAACCTGATAGTTTCTTCTATAAAAATTGAAATATCTTCAAAAGAGAATTCTATCAACTAGATTTTTCATTATTTAGGGGGACATTTTTGTATGTCATTTTACAGAAAATAGCGTTAAATAGAAGTTATAGAACTTATTTTTATGATTCCAAAGATGTGTATAACAGCATACTGACGATTAGAGATGACGATTTGATAGGATGAGTGGTATAGAGGGGGGGGTGCCCCTTTGCTAACATTGTTGGGCCCTTCTCTCAGGAACGGTTTGTCACACTCCATACCTTTATTTTCTCAGCTCTTTGAGGCCACATTTGACAGATAATTTGGAATTCTACTTGAAAGGGCAGTATAGGCTCCCCCTATATCAGACATGGGCACACTTTTGAAGGAGGGGGCTAGATGAAATGAGAAATTATGTGGGCGGGTCAAAAAATTGATTAGTACTCATTTTTTACATTTCAATCATCAATTAAAAAATCAAGTCTCAATGAATATTATCCTAAATAATCAAAGATGTAGTAGAAAGACTCTTGTTTAACTCACGAAGGGATGCAGTAATCCAACTGAGATTAGCTTTAGAAGCAATCTGATTTTTAATTCATCTTATCAAAGCAAAAGGTGTCAGGGGGTACTTCTCCACAATGGTCTTGGTAAATTAGCGTTTAAAAGCAGTAATTTAAGCAGCTCTAGAGATCATTTTGACGCACATTAGAGTATGAAGTTCATTTAGTACTCATTTGATAAGATGAATTAAAAATCAGATTGCTTCTAAAGCTAATCTCAGTTGGATTACTGCATCCCTTCGTGAGTTAAACAAGAGTCTTTCTACTACATCTTTGATTATTTAGGATAATATTCATTGAGACTTGATTTTTTAATTGATGATTGAAATGTAAAAAATGAGTACTAATCAATTTTTTGACCCGCCCACATAATTTCTCATTTCATCTAGCCCCCTCCTTCAAAAGTGTGCCCATGTCTGATATAGGGGGAGCCTATACTGCCCTTTCAAGTAGAATTCCAAATTATCTGTCAAATGTGGCCTCAAAGAGCTGAGAAAATAAAGGTATGGAGTGTGACAAACCGTTCCTGAGAGAAGGGCCCAACAATGTTAGCAAAGGGGCACCCCCCCCTCTATACCACTCATCCTATCAAATCGTCATCTCTAATCGTCAGTATGCTGTTATACACATCTTTGGAATCATAAAAATAAGTTCTATAACTTCTATTTAACGCTATTTTCTGTAAAATGACATACAAAAATGTCCCCCTAAATAATGAAAAATCTAGTTGATAGAATTCTCTTTTGAAGATATTTCAATTTTTATAGAAGAAACTATCAGGTTTACCGGCAAAGTGAACAGCACATTTATTGCAGAACATTATATGACTGATATTATGGAAGAAGAATCAACTCTGTTCGACAGTTAGTTACAGAGATATCGAATTTCCAATAATTAGAAACATTTTCAACTTTGAGGGGGCTTGGGGGAAAAGTTGAGGGGAGATTTTAGGGGACTTTTCGGGAAATGTACTTTTAAATGTGTACTATTGATTGGCATATATAGACTTGCTTGTCTGACAATAGTTATTTATTGGATTGGGCTGGATAGCCAAGCGCCATGCAATACACAGTGCTGTAGGATTCGGCGACGCGGTGTCCGCTACTATTTCATCACTCACTATGACGCCATAACTTGAACTATAATAATCAATAGACACATCAATTTAAAGCTTATCAAATCATCTATAAGTTTTGTAAGGAACGGCACAATCAATAACGTGATATTAAAAAAGATATGACCAGCTGAAGTTGATTTTTGTGGCTCGTGGTGACATTTTTTTCTATAAACTATTTTTTTACTGAAAAAGTAGGCTATCTACATAGAAAATGTATATGACATAATTTTTAGAGAATAGTTTTAAGTATTAAATGAGATGAGAATCACAACGATACCTTAATTAGTTTCCGAGTTATAAGCCTTTAACTGAAGTACTGCTCTTGCAATGTTGATAGGGGGGTGGTGGGGGAAGCAAGCGGGGTGGGGGTCGGGACTTTGGTTTTTTTGAGTACGTACTATGTATACTAACATTCTGCAAAAATTCAGCTTTCCCCTAATTTGTTACGACACAAAACATTCATTGCCTGGGCTACGTCGTCGTTGTATGTTATTAGCGTGCTTAGCGGCTGGATACATGACATTGACCGCTCGTTGACCTCCTCGATGGTGGCAGAGACAACTATTTAGGGGAAGAGATGAGTGCAGTGACCAACTTCGTACAGATTTGACAGCAAGTAGCTTGTTCACAAATTCTACAAGGGTTTGTAATGAAGATTTTGAATTACTTATATCGCTTATTGGACCAATTATTTCAAAACAAGACACCAACTACCGCAATGCTATAAGTGTAAACAATTGTTTGGCTGTGACTTTAAGATTTTTGGCAACGGGCGATTCCTACACATCTTTGATGTATCTGTTCAAGATTTCAAAACAAAGCATTTCTGAAATAGTGCCTAAGGTGTGTGAAGCACTTGTTTATGCTTTATCTGAATATGTGAAAACACCTAGCAGTAGACAAGAATGGGCAATGGTTTCCACTGGTTTTAAATATAAATGGCAATTCGAACAGTGTCTTGGTGCTTTAGATGGAAAGCATGTAGTTATACAATGCCCTGTTGATAGTGGAACTGATTATTTCAATTACAAAGGGCATTATAGTATCGTTTTAATGGCTCTGGTGGATTCGAACTATTCATTTTTATATGTAAATGTTGGCTGCAAAGGCCGGATATCAGACGGGGGTGTTTTTAAAAACAGTGGTTTGTGGAATAACATTTTTAAAACCAGTGACAATTTACCTGCTGACAAACCATTACCTGGACGGGTGTATCCAGTACCACACGTTATTGTGGCAGACGATGCTTTTGCAATCAACAAACATATACTAAAACCTTACCCTGGACATCAAAAAAAAGGTAGCAAAAGGAGAGAATTTTCAACTACCGTCTTTCAAGAGCTAGGCGATGTTCAGAAAATGCTTTTGGAATTATGAGTTCAGTGTTTAGAGTACTAAGAAAGCCCACGCTTCTTGAACCAGAAAAAGCAACGATTATTACCTGTGCATGTGTGTACTTACACAACTTTTTACGTGCTAACAAATCTGCTAACTACTACGCACCTCCTGGGTCGGTGGACTATGTGTTGCCTGATGGAACTATTGTCCCAGGGGATTGGCGCAATGCTGAAACTGGAAGAGGCGAATCTTTCTATCCCTTACCTTGTATTGGTAGAAAAGCTGGTGAGCATGCAAAAAATATCAGGGATGAATATGCTTCATACTTTATTTCTACTGAAGGAAGTGTACCATGGCAGCATGAGTATGAGTAATAAACTTGTACCTAAACAAAACCTTTAATTGAATGTAATATGGTTGTTTTTCATTTCGGTTATTGTTGAACTGTCAGTTTGTTAACTTGGTAGATTTCTGTGTTTAATAAATAAATTTCTGTGTTCCAACTTCTATTAGTATACTAAATTACTTATAGGCACTATATCATTCATTACATTGTTTTAATTCATTTATGCCAATAAATACTTTATATTGTGAAACAAACAAATTCAGTATTATTAAGCTGACAATAAATAAAAAAAATATTTATATATATTAAAAAAATGTTTTACAAAAATGATCTATTGAACATTTCAATAATATATATATATATATAATATATAGTTATATAAACGTGACAATTCGGACGGTCATGGCAATTTGGACTATTTTATTTTCAATTCGGGCTGTGACAGTCCAAATTGAATGCAAACCGTCCAGATTGACAAAATTAAATTTGAGATACAATCTTATCTTCCATAAGCGAACATCCCTAACATTGAGGTGGAGGAGGAGGAGGAAAAAGAGGAGGAGGAGGTGGAGGTGGACTAGAAGGAAGAGGAGGAGGAGGTGAAGAAGAAGAAGAAGCAGGAGTAGGAGGAGGACTAGAAGGAGAAGGAGGAGGAGGAGGACTTGAAGGAAGAGGAGGAGGAGGAGAAGAAGTAGAAGCAGGAGGAGGAGAAGAAGAAGCAGGAGGTGGGGTGGGTGGGGTTTTCTCAGGGTGTGCAAAGATTTTACACTCTGAACTAGCCAGCAGTCTCGCTTTGCTCCCATCAATGGCTTCTATTCAGAATGGCCTTATCCCCTGAACCATCGAGGGCTGGGGAGGATAAGCCAAAAAATAGCAGCAAAATCGCTTCGCTCGTCTATGAATCCGATTATTACTTTTTTGACTACATAAGTAAGTTAATTCCTTGTAGCGTAAATCATTGATAAACCTGATATTGAGAAATTCTGTAACTTTTGAATTGCCAAAAACTTGGTGTAATATCTCCTTTCCAAATATTCGTTTCCATATAATTTACTATTAAAATGTTAAAAGTATGGATAATATAATGTTTGCAAGTTTCCCATGCTATCAATGCTAATCATTGGCATTCAAATAGATTCATGCAAAATGAAAACATCTAACTGAAATTTTATTGTAGAAAATCTGATTCTGTAAAATCCAAGTTGACCCATAGCAAAAGCTGCCCCAACAAAATTCCATCATGATTCTAAATACAAATGGTATCATCATTAATAAGGTACGGTACTCTTCAAAAATAATCCAGTTTGATGTGCTATTGGCCAATAGGCTGAAGTAAAACCCAAACTAAATGCCACTGTACAAAAAGTACTGGTCGGGATGGCCTTTTTAGTAATAGTTCGAATTAATGGAATAACCTTTATATTCAATGGTACAGTTGCCTGATCAGAAGTTTTTGTACTGAAGCGTCAATTCGATTCATACAGATACAGTTCGTACTCAAACAGGTCTACATTTTAATCTTTGGCAAAAAGAATCAATGATAAGTTGAAAACATATTTATTATGATGTTGAAGATCCATCTTGTTTCCACTAATGTGTATTATAAACTTAAAAAACACAATTAAATGGAAATTGACTCACTCATGCCTTGAATCAGTGTACTGTGGGTCGTCTGATGATGCTCTAGACAACAGAGCGAAACGGCCGTCACGCCATAACGTGAGTCAATTTCCATTTAAAAGTGTTTTTTAAGTTTATAATATTTATTATATACAAAATAACTCAAATTACTTTTTTGTCAAACTTATATTAGTGGGCTTCTATAGAAATAATATGAAAAGTACGCAGCCTATACTGGCGGACATGAAATAAGGCGGCTGAGACATTTTGAGCTGTTGTCAAGTCTTGCCAGCTGACTACTCAAATCATGCAGGGGAATCGACTCTGACACCCAAAAGTACAGCGTTGCCAATTCGTGATGAAGAGCAAGCAATTCTTGACGTCTCCTCACTTTACCGGTTCCATATCTGACAACAGTGCAAAATCTCTCAGCCGCCTAATTTTGTGGCCGCCAGTATAAGTGACAACAGATCATTATTTTACAGATTAATAACAGAGTTATTTTGAAATTACCGTTAGGATTACCGGCATAGTACCTTCTCTGACAGCTACAATAACAACAGAGTCAATGTTTTAAATTTTTGATAATGATATTTTTAGGAACAATTTGAAGAAAATTTAATCACAGGCAGTTGATTAAGTATGTTCAAATTATTCGCAAGTTGATTAATAATTTATTCCAGATAAGTGGAGGAAAAGGAAAATTTATTGATTGAAAAAATAATATAATGTACAATATATTGTCAACATTTGATTTGATTACTCAATCTTAGATACATATACAAGCTTTGCACAGGCCATGAAATTGGTTCTTATATACTTTGAAAAAATACTAAAAAAATGTTGATGTTGAAGATCCATCTTGTTTCCACTAATATGTAATATAAACTTAAAAAAACACTTTTAAATGGAAATTGACTCACGTTATGGCGTGACGGCCGTTTCGCTCTGTTGTCTAGAGCATCGTCAGACGACCCACAGTATACACTGACTTAAGGTGCTGGGAATGCAGTCTACTAAAAGTAGCTGCCTGGTGTCTGAGGCCATTGCCAGTGAATGTATGCGGGCTTTTCAAATTAATGTTCTTCTTTACTTTCATCAAACAGACCGCCGTATTTACTTCTCGCATAGCTGAAAAAAGAAACAGCTTCTCAGCTTCCCCCCGAATTCCAACATCATCCCTGTATTTTGTGAGACAGTCCATTACATCTTTCATAAGTGGAGTCAAAACAATTGGCACTATTTCCAAATTTTTTCCTGGAACATAAAAAATATGAAATTTTTTACATTTATCGATGTCAGTAGTTTCCAATTGAGAATTTTTGTCCAGCTCCTTGTCAGTTCTTCTGCCTTTCACCATTTCTAATAGATCGTCCTGACGATCAAGGAGCATGTAGTGCGTTAATGTTGCCCGCCTGAAATCCACTGGACGCCGACGAATGAGGCACATTATGTGGCAAATGATCATCTCCATCAATTCGTCATATATGAAATCTTTGTTCACTTCATTGTTGAGTCTGTGGACAAGGGTTCTATATTTACCTATAATATAGTTGCACAATTTTACAATGTCCTCCTCCAATGCGAACTTCTGTACCTTACCAGCTAATGCTTCTTTCCGAATTCTGGTAGCTATTCTACCTAGTCTGCTCGCCCATTGACTATCAATCAATTGTAAAAAATGTTTATACATTTTATATCTCCGTAAATCCTGTGACTCGTTCTCATATTCCGCACATAAAACGTCACTCATGGCTACAGAGACTGCAATCTTTAATGGATGACACAGCCTGTATGCCATTGATGGTATTTTGAGTGTTCCAGTGCTCGGATCATATTCACTTAGATTTAATGATGCTTCTACTACACTCTGAAAATTAGCTGGATTGCAACATTCGTCGAAACTTTTAATGCTTGGATTTATTTTTCGAATTGCAATTAGCAAATTAGTAAGATCACGAATCTTCGAAGCCGTATAGTTCCAATGAATCCTCTCCCTTCTACTTCTATGAAATTCACTCCCAAACCTCATAATTAGAAAATCTTGCATAGCTTTTTTTTTCACTTCGTCATTATTCATATGCTGCAAAACTTCTTGCTTTAGCTCTTGGCTGGCTCCACGAATATCTCCAATCATCAATATTGGTAGAGAATGCTCCTTGACTAGGTGACCAGAGATTGAATTAGAACCCTCCTTTCTATTTGAATATTGCTGGCATCTTTTCAAATGAACTGACATTCGGTCTCTCCTATACCACCCCTTGCAATATAAACAGGCCCTTGTATTATCCTCTGAAGGGTTCATGTTTTTGTGACGATTTTTTACTAAAATAATTTCATCATTCATTGACTTATTTTCTTTAGTTATTGTTTTATTATAAATGGCATTTGCATTTTTACGAAGCACATCGGTGATTTTTTTTTTCATCTGACCTTTTTTTTCATACCTTCCATCTTTTTCTTCTATCGCTAACAAAGCTTTCCCCTCTGCAGTGTCAGGATGGTGCCTTTCGATATGCACTGAATATTCCTTCACTAATTTTTTGCAATACAAACAATAATTTTGTTTTTTGCCGCACTTATTTTTTTCGTCAATTTTGTGATTTGGAACTTCTGCTGCTGGCTGCAAAACAATTGAAACATAAAGTTCAAGAATAGTTAGAGCCAGTATGATTTCATGATTTTCTATGATGATTTAATTTTTGAATAAGCAAATTTAGATCAGTGGTAATAAAATAATATCAATTTTAAAATGGTTCCAAGATTTGCTGTAGTCATATAAATCATATTATAATATTAATAATAAAGAGATATAAATAATAGTATGTATTATAATATCAATAAAATTATTAAAATGACTTCACAGCAAGCCTAAGCGCCATTTTAGAATTTAAAAAAATAATTAACACTGACCTAAATTTGACACTTTCTCAACATGATCTTCCAACATGTGCCATAACCTTTTTTATTACTGCAAGGTTACTGAACATAGACTAATTTATTAGTACTACCTTGAAGAGAATTCCTTGAATAAACTTTGGAAGATTGGTGTTGCTTATTCATCACAAGTGCACAAAGCAGACATATTATGTGAAATTATGTGGAAATTCTTATTTTAGACTTGAACTTTCAACTACTGACATAATTTGGTTGAACTACCAAGTTTGAGGATAGTTATTGGAAACTAATGTGATTCCAATACTGTATTTAATTTGGTTTTAGTTTTTTTATTTTAGTTTATTATTGTTTAATATTGCAACAGAAATGAGGAATAGAAATAGATTTTAAAAATTTACTATCTACAGTAGATAAGTATCCTACGTAGCCCTAACGGTATAACTATGTGTCTATTTCCCATTAGTCAAAAAATTTAGTGTTTATCAGCTCTTGCATTAATAAAATTATTTGATAGGCTTGTTCCTCTTGTATTTATTATGTATGCCAAAAGTCGGAGTGCTATTAAGTTAGTTTGAAAATAATTATTTTATTTCAAATTCGAAGTGTATGATTTGTCAACAATGATTGTCATTATTTTTTAGAAATTTCATAGCATTCAATAAATCACCAATATACACCAGTGTCACAAGGAAACTTTCAATATGCAAATTAGGCACCATTTAGTATTTAAAGTCCTGTAGTCTATGCAGAGCATACACTGGTGTTCAGTAGACAAATGATGTTCTAAGAAGCATAAACAGCATTCTTAAGTCTTAGCGGGAGTATCATGCAACAATCCTAGTAGTCCACAACTCATTACACTTGTTAGCCGACAGCGCCTCACCTATTGGTCAAATGTAGATTTTTCACCTAGTGGCCAGGCTCTCTGTGGCGGCTTGGTAGTCTAATTAAGTATGCACTTAGTGGCCTGCTACCTGATAACTCCATTGATGATTTATTCATTTCACAAACTTATCAGCTTAGAATAATTCTGAATCACAAGTATGATCATTTGAAGGAGAATTTATCCCTAATGTCTTTATTATTCCTCAACCTCTTCAATGGCAAGTAGTATTCACAGCTATAGTGATCAAGAGATATTTCTATAGTTCATATTCAGCAGCATGCTCCTTTTTTATAAGATCGAAGAGTGCATTTATCAATATGCAGGGTCTGATAAACAAGTAAATAGCATTTTTAACAAATTGACAATCGCATTTTATCTATATTGCTGTTGAGAATGCCTCACAGAAGTGAGACATTTACTCTAAAGAGATTAAATGCTGAAAAACACTATCTGACTCGCTGATAAGACTCAGACAATGAAATTTAGTGGGCGCATGTGGGAGAATCTTAGGTTTTCAATCGACATGTCCCCAATTCAACTAGCAGACTGAATAAAATTTGTTTACTTTTATGATATCACATCTTATTTCTATCCAGCACTGCCAACTTTGAACAGATGAAGACTTCAGTGTTCTTTCTATTAATGAAATTACTAAGAGCATACTGGTACAAAAATTATCGTCTGATAAACTGAAAAAAAACTTCAATAAATAAGAAATTATAACTTTACAATCTCAACTTTAGCAACTATATAACTGTAAATAGCTATTTTATTTCACAGTAATATCCGATTAACATTTTATTCCTATTCATCTGTTATTAATATATTCAAACAATAGCCTACAGTTGAACAATACAGTTGAAATTTCTTCGCTATCAATTTTACTTATAAGCTATATTTTTCCTCCAAAGGTTCCTTCCAATTAGTGATAATAGCTTAAGTTAAACTAATAAATTCAGGATTTGGAACACTAGTGTAGGTAATACTACAGGAATCAGATGGCTAAATGCGTTTGTTTCCTTATCATATTCTCATTAAATGTAGCCTAATATAAATAATTCATACGTGACTACAAACAATACCTTAACTATTTTGTTTATGAATAGTTCACATACCTGATAATTGATATTTGTTGGTGATGGTTGTTCCTCTGGAAGCGGATCTGGCAAGTTGTCGATGTCAATCTCTAATCCCAAATTTACCTTCTCAATGGCCTCTTTATAGTGAAGTATTCTCCTTCTTTTTCTTCTTGCAGAACTTAAGTTCCCACATTTCTCCAAATTCATTTTTTGTCGTTTGTAAATCTCCATCTTGGAATGGAGAGAATCCAAGAGTAATTTTCCTAAAATTGAATTTAAAAAAATTCATTGAAATTATTTGGATCACACAAAGTAAATTTGAATTGTATAATTATTATATTATCACAATACTATATAATATTATCAAGTTTCACTTGATATTGGCGTATTATGAGCTTCTATAGAATGACTTAATATGAAATATAAACTTAAAAAAACATTTTTAAATGGAAATTGACTCACGTTATGGCGTGACGGCCGTTTCGCTCTGTTGTCTAGAGCATCGTCAGACGACCCACAGTATACACTGACTTAAGGTATGAGTTTTCACGCCATAACGTGAGTCAATTTCCATTTAAAAGTGTTTTTTTAAGTTTATATTACATATTAGTGGAAACAAGATGGATCTTCAACATCATAACTTAATATGAGTTGTAGTCTCGATGTAAAAAGATGATTAAGAAGATTAGGAATTGAAAATAATCATATATCACAAGATTTACAGGTAAAATGGGAACTGAGCCCTTTACAGTACTAGTACTGAACTACAGTACGGTACTAGTATTTTCTCTGTTCTTATTCTGAAAACATTAAAACAAAAAACGGAAAACTGTAATAAATTATACAATACTAACAGAGCGCCGTCATACATTTGTGAAGGTAATAAATGGACGGTAAATAACTTGTGGCTTATGCCCTTATCAGTAAGGGTTGAGAAGGTGGAAACCTGAATATGTTTAGTTGATGCAGCAGTGAAAATACTTGTAGGTGTCTCATTAGTCATATTATGAGTTGTGTATGCTAATCCACTGTACATATCTACAGATTTACTACATCACTTATATCTACATTATAAAAAATTGATCATCTTACGTTTTGAGTCATCGTCAGTCTCATCAGTATTCTTTTGAAAGAGCCTTTTCCGTACTTTATGCAGCTTTGGAGTTTCGGTACCAGAAGGCCCACTGCTCTCCACTTCATCTATTGTGTTTTCTGAAAATATAAACACATAGAGTATAGATAAATTCTATTGAGAAACATGTTTTGTAAGTTTTAATAATGATGATTTCAAGTTACAGTTCAGCCTAACCTCCTCTTACAGATAAGATGCTATTCTTCTTGTCACTAATGGAAAATATGAGATTAAGATTTATTTGAGCACCAGGAATTATTACCGAAAAGGTGAATTCAATAAAATATTTCTGTAATTCCTTATACATTTTTAATACCAGCATTATAGTCTAGTCAATATAAGGACGTGGAAAGGGGGATGTGCTTGCAGAACGTATTGTACTTCTGATTTTTATGTTGTTTGTATAGGTACATTAAAAAGTAGTTTGTAAGTAATTTTTGCATGAAAAAGTACCTAGTGCTAACCTTGAGACTTGAATAGTAGACAATTTCATTCTCTACAAGCTCAAATGTCTGATATTCATCTCAACTACTTTGATCAATTGATTGATTGTTTAAACTGTGGAAACGTCGACTCTTTAAAAAAATATAAATAACAAAGTATCTAAACCCAATTTAATTATCTATCCAATTCAAATGAAAAATAAATCTCTGGATTGGATGGTACACACCAAATTTTCCTAAATCAATGTATACTAGAAAAGCTCTCAAATAATTAACCCCTTCCGATATATTTAAAATAAAGAAATACTCGAATTTCCAGAAATTTTCACTTTTTCCAATCTGACATCAATCATTTTGAAATCCTGTTGCTTTATTAGAAAATCAGTTGCGATAAAATTTTTCAGGGATTTTTTCATCGAATTACACACAGCTTTCAAGGAAACCGTTTAGAGAAAAACTCCTTTCAAAAGTCGAGCATAGAGCATAGATAACTTCGCACCATTTGACAACTAAATCAAGCTTCATCGCTGTTTTTTAAAGAACTTTTCGATAATAAAATACTTATCATAGACTAGCTTGAATGAAAGGTAACAAAATATCATCAAAAGTTTATACAAATATTTTTTCACCACAAGAATGTATTTATTGTCACTTCAAAGTCATTTTACATGGAATAATTTCATACTCTACATTGCAGGGTGCTCGCACTTGGTGCTATTTGGTTATTACATTAAGCTCTCTCAAATTTGAATTTGAAAGAGGGTTTCAAGTGAGAATAGCAGGGGTGCCCACCCCCCCTAAGCCTCATGACGCACCCCCCCTAAAGTTAGCACCAATCCCCCCTCCCACCATAAATTAGGCCCCCCCCCCAAAAATGCGAAAAGAGCCCCCCGTATTCTTTCTAAAACTAAAAGAAGATTTATAAAACTATTGAAAAAATTCAAACCCAGTCGATAATATACAAAATGTATAGGATGATAAAATAATAGATGCCTACATGAGAAAATAAAAAAATTAAAATTAACAACACCTATTACTTGGCCCCAAAAGGGAATTGAGAACAGAAAGGAAGAATAGTAAAAATTCATGAAAAGCGGTAGTGAGAGACCACCAAGATTAGTAGCAGATAGATCTGTCTACTAACTTTGGGTGTCCCTAACTTCGCCAATCGCCAGAGCCTTGTCGGCCGCAGTCACTGTGGTATCCCACCGTCAGGGGACATCTCAACACTGCCTCCAGTCAAGAGATGAACCAAACCGAGGGCACCCAGGACGTACGTTTCCCAGCCCACACGAGGTGTGGCATCAACACCATTCGAGGACGTAAGGTTGACTTGCCCCCCTTCCGGGAGGGGCCTTGTGGGCCACGCGAGGTGGATACTGCTCCTAACTACAACCCATTAACGGAGGGAAGTAGTGTTGGAGTTGAGAGGCAATCCCTGGGGTACCTCCAGAGATCACCTCTGTCCTGCCAACCAAACAGTATCCCCTGACCACATTTTCTATTAATAAATAATAATTGTTTTAAAAAGAATATATTTTAATATAAATCTCATTTGCTGGGTTTTCTGCAGTACTCCTCTGATACAACAAATAGACATCAAAAGCTATTCTACAAACTGACACCGTAGCAACACAATAGAACCAGTACCGCAAACAATACCCCCCTCCAGCAAACAATACCCCCCTCCCTAAACACCAAAAAGAGAACATCATCAAAATACACCAGAAGAGCAGAACTTCAGATGTAATTCAAGATGGACAAAAAGAGCCTCTCAAAATTCTCCATCGGTTTGTACAGCAGAGAACCCAGTATAAGATTTTATAAATGAAATTCATACAAAAGAGAAAATAATTTTGAATAAATCATAACATTTAAAAAACAATGTTTCCTATCTATATAACACTAAAATATTATTAAAAGTGGAAATTAAATTAAATGTTGATCATTCAATATAATATACTAAGAAAGATGGAGAAGCCCGTGGCCTAGACCTCCCACCTTTCTCGCTTCTTCCTTCTTCTGCCCTTTTCATCCTGTATTTTTATTTATTATTATTTGAGTTTTTTAAAGATTAAGCCTTGAAAACTCCACACATGGAGTACAAGACAAGTCAATACCAACAGTATTCTCACATTACATTAGTCACCATCGATAAAATTACAGCAGTTGAAACTTGAAATTATACTTAAATTATAAATCATTATCAACTAGATATATCTTCAATTGTTTGAAGTGGGAGCTGACATTTTTTAACAATGATTGATACAAAGTGTCTGGTAAAATCAGTGACAAGAAATACACAATAAAACAAATAAACGAAGTAACAGAGAACTGCATGCCCTACCTAGTAGTGGATTGTACAAACTGTGTTTCAAAATCATGCCTTGAAGTATTAAGACTAGTCAATACAAACAGTATTCACAAATTACAATAGCCACAATCGATAAAATTACAAAAGTTGAGACTTGAAATAATCTGAAAAGGTCACTTGTACTCTATAGAAACTTTATCAACTATATATATTTTCATTGTTTGAATTTAAATAGAAAATGATTTTTTTGCTATTATTAATACATAACGTTTTTTAAATCAATGCCATGAAAAACACAATATAACAAAGAATTGTAACAACATAAATGCATGCCCAATTACAAGTACAATATAAAAAGTTGCTAAAAAATATTTTTTTAATTCCCGACATACTTAGAAAAACGTTCCGGTATAACCCTGAAATCTGCGTTCCAGAATTTGTGCATAATTCCTTCCCCACCAGTTGAAAAGCAAAAAACAATTATTATTTCAACATTAAACAAAAATTATTGCATTTCAATTCTGATTAAAAGGTTTATAATACCAACGAACTACTGAAACTGTGTATTGGTAGCCTAATCATGTTTACAGAAATTTTCATCAAATTTCCTGCATCAATATGAAAACAATATAATCTTTTGAAGAATATTATTCTATCATTTTCAACAATAATATTTTTTCAAGTAACTGTCCAGCTAGCAATTTGTCTGGATCATCAAATACCAAGCTTCAAACAAAAATTCTGTTCAGGTAAGCTACCGGTACTACGGTACTATATATCTTATCAGTTTTAGTTTTGGAGTTTCCATCCTCTTTGATAGCAATTAGATGAACACTTCTGCTGGCAAACTAGCCTAGAAAACAATCAGAGATAAAAGAAATTTTCAAAGCATAAAGTCCACTAAATAGTTTTAAAACAACATAATTTGATTTTTAATTCAAATAATCAAGAATAGTTTAGAATTGGATAGCATTTAAAAAAGCTAAGTCGGATTGGCTGGATTTATTATCTGATTTATTGATGGAGATTCAGAATCATCACTCATGGAAACATTCAATTATTACTGCGTTGAGATATCTGGACAAATCTCAAAATGCAATGCTTGAAACTCAGCACTGGATTAGATATTTGAATTGCTCAGAAACCGAATCTGTTTAGCTATGAAGGCTATTGTGATTTCTTCAGTTATTTAGAATAGATTCTACAAGAAAAGAAAAACAGTTAATTACCTAGTAGATGAAGCTTAAAAAAAGACTGTAGCACGAATGGAGTTGAATCTGTTTGAGAAGAATACCCGAGAAGAAGTGGTGATGACAACAACACAGTGTGGCTGAAACAGACTTGAGCAAGAGTGATTAAATGGGGAAAATTCGTTATTTAACAATAGATAGTATCACATATTTGCACTCCTACCATCTGCAGGCAAGCGCCAATAATCTATCAATAAATAGTATCAAATTTTTTGCACCCCTACATCAGTAGGCAAGCGCCAATAATCTATCAATGAATGATTTCAAATATTTTTGCACCCCTACATCTGTAGGCAAGCGCCAGTAATCTATCAATAAATAGTATCACATATTTTCATTTCCTAGCAAGTATAGGACAGCACCCTTAAACTACCCTTGAATTATTGCTTCCATGCTTGAATGTACCCAAGTGAACTCTATTCTCAGTGTGGTAGAGCTTATGACATTTTCACTGCCAAAGCATTGCCAGAGAGAATGGCATAAACTCTAAGCACAAAGCCAGTAGCTGAAGCTAAAGTGAGAGCCACTTCCCCAAATTTTGAATAATCAATGTCTAATCTAATTTCTTATCACATTCACCGTACATGAATAGGCAAGAGCCAATAATCTATCAATAAATATGGTATCACATATTTTTGCACTCCTACCATCTGTAGGCAAGCGCTAATAATCTATAAATAAACAGTATAATATATTATTTTGCACTCCTACATCTGTAGGCAAGTGCCAATAATCTATCAATAAAAAGTATCAAATATTTTTGCACTCCTACATCTATAGGCAAGCGCCAATAATCTATCAATAAATAGTATCAAATATTTTTGCACCCCTATGTCTGTAGGCAAGCGCCAATAATCTATCAATAAATAGTATCAAATATTTTTGCACTCCTACATCTATAGGCAAGCGCCAATAATCTATCAATAAATAGTATCAAATATTTTTGCACCCCTATGTCTGTAGGCAAGTGCCAATAATCTATCAATAAATAGTATCAAATATTTTTGCACTCCTACATCTGTAGGCAAGCGCCAATAATCTATCAATAAATAGTATAATATATTTGCACTCCTACATCTGTAGGCAAGCGCCAATAATCTATCAATAAATAGTATCAAATACTTTTGCACTCCTACATCTGTAGGCAAGCGCCAATAGTCTATCAATGAATAGTATCAAATATCTTTGCACCCCTACGTCTGTAGGCAAGCACCAAGAATATTTCAATAAATAGTATCAAATATTTTTGCACTCCTACATCTGTAGGCAAGCGCCAATAATCTATCAATAAATAGTATCAAATACTTTTGCACTCCTACATCTGTAGGCAAGCGCCAATAGTCTATCAATAAATAGTATCAAATATTTTTGCACCCCTACGTCTGTAGGCAAGCGCCAATAATCTATCAATAAATAGTATCAAATATTTTTGCACTCCTACATCTGTAGGCAAGCGCCAATAATCTATCAATAAATAGTTTCAAATATTTGCATTCCTACCATCTGTAGGCAAGCGCCTCTAAGCAATTGATAAATAGTATCACATATTTCCACTTCCTAGCATGTGTATAAGAGCCCCAGAAAATTTTTTGATTCTTTCAAATCATGATTTGTACTTTTGAAACTGGTATATAAATACCATATAAACTAGTTATATATTTGTTGATTTAGTGCAATTTTATTTTATATTATTCAGATGTATTTTTTATATTTTTATGTTTCTATTTTTGTTGAGGAGGATATATAAATGATTTGATTTAGTGAACTCTATTCTCAGTGTGTTGGAGCTTATGGCATTTTCACTGGCAACAGTAAATACGGCATAAGCTCTAAGCACAAAGCCAGTAGCCGAAGCTAAAGTGAGAGCCACTCCCACAATTTTTGCATAATCAATGTCTAATCTAATCTCTTATCACAATTACCAAACATAAAGGTGCTAACACCTGCACTCAACATATGTCGGAGACATCATTACTCCAGGGTTTTCACCTGGCAACCGGCATCTCTTGATCACAGGGTAACACAGTCCATGCACAATGAATGTGACATGAGAATCCTGACAGGGACCTCACAGCAAATCCCTATTTACATTTGTTAGCCTTATATCAACCCACCAGCTGCAATGAAATGTACCACATCATAATAAAATGGTTGTGGCGACTGAGCAGTGCACCCTGTTCTCCTTGTGGAACTAACAAGTAGTCACAAGGCCTTAGCGAGGAGAGAGACTCTCGAAGCATCCGTGAGAGCCACTGAACCCAGCCAAAAAACCATCAAGCGCGATAAGATTATGTCACGGCACAAATCAAGAGCCCGGATAGAAAGTGTGATACATGATTAACAACTGCAAATGCCCTACAACCCAACAAATCTCCATTCACGATTGTTAGCCTCATAACACATCCCACCAGCTACAATAAACAGTACCACTCCATCATAAGACGGACGTATAGCAGCGTTATCTGACAACTGCGGTCATGAACTCTACAAGAGAGACATGGACTCTCAGATGCAGACCCTGCCATCGAAGCCACAAATATGACTTTGTGGCACAATCCAAGAGCATGGTTGAAGAGTGTGGTACTTGACTAACAACTGTAAACCTCCTAGCATATGCAGGAGAATGGTGGGAAACTTCTAACCTAACTGACTATAAAAGCAAGATACATAATACCAAATCTCCAGTTTCACGTCCTGGCCAGTTTGTACTCTACCATCTTGACCTACTGAAGAGGTTACCGTGAAGTTGAGTCTTTTCATATCTCCTTCTTGAAGTAGGTTGAACTGATCAGTCATCCTGTTGAAAAAAAAAATAGTTCAGTTAAGCTATTACAAATTTGGAGGTGTGTTGATTGCTTCAATTATATTAAAATATGTGGTGGTGTTACATTGATAAAAGTTTGTAAAGTTGATTGGAAATTGATATGTGCTGGCAATATTCAATTGACTATAGAATGTGTTTGAAGTGATGATGTTGATTAAGATCAAGTATCTTGAGCATTAAACAATGTGTCCTAATATACTGATACTGCATCATACGTTTTGCTGGATATAGTTGAAAACTCAGAAATACTTGTTCTTAAAAATGGAAAGCCATACAAAATAAACCAGTATCAATACGGCTCCAACAATAATTATATTGAAATTTTGATAGGGTAAAACAGCCACTTCATTCATCAAGTATATCAATGAACAATCTCTGCCCTTGAGAATAATGTTGGAGGATACTTGGAATGAATTAAAATTTCCTATTCAATCCCAATAAGACTATCATTAGTATATATTAGAATTAATTGGTGATCCAATGGAATTGAATTTGGAATGAGTCATTTCGATTCACTGGCATGGAAATAACATCATGATCAATTTAATATATGGTTCATGCCTGGTTTCTTAGTCGTTTAGAAAATCATTCAAAAGCTATTGATTCATTAGAGGCCCTAAGGCTTGTTTCACACATACCCAGCAGTTAGGTAACCATTATTGTTTATCCGGTATGATTACATAGTCCCATATAATGCAATGTTCGTACAGCTGGGCAAACAACACCAGTTACCCGACTGCCGGGTGTGTGTGAAACAAGCCTTAGGGCCGCTAATGAATAAATAGCTACTGAATAATTTACTAAACGACTGAGAAACCAAACTTGAAAAAATATTTTACAAACTAGCTTCAAGTTAATAATCTTGCTAACTATATTCAGCAATGCCTGAAATGACGTCAAATAGTGGAACCCAATTTTATAATATCCTAAAAATAATTGTGAAATACAGTAATCAAAGAAATTGGTCAATTTGGGTTGCAGCAACATAATTTTGAGAAAATGTTGGATTAGTACAGTAGGCCTATCTATAGTCACTGAACATGTCAAATTGCAAGTGGGATGTGTATATATTTGAGTAGTGAGTAAGTGGAGTTTGAGCAAAAGGACAGAGATTAAAGATAATAATTAAATGAGACTGAAAAACATTTTCTCATTGAAAAGAATATGGATTAATTATCTATAAGGATTGGAATAGTTTGAATCAATTATTGGTAGATCATGGTTCAAATCAGTACGGTAGCTGCTGGCTTGTAAGAAACATTTCTTGAAATCATAAAATTAAATTAGCCCAGTATGCATACAAGTTCTAATAAGAGGTTTATCAATATAGTTACTAGTTACTTGGATGATCATCATGATATAAAAGCTCACTGAAATTCCACTAAGAGGCTACTAGAGTGATAACTAATTTTAATTTGATTATATAATATCACTATCAATTTATAATAATTATAATGTAGGCGACGACCAGTTCTGAACTTATTTTTCAAACAATGAATTATTTCTTTTTTCAGTCAAAAACAATTTAAATTCTCTGCTTTTGATTTTTGAAGGACATTTCAATTGATGGATAGTTTTAAGATTGACTTTTGAAGCACACTGTCTGGAAAATAATGTCCAAGGGAAAATAGAAGCAATAATAAAAATAAATTCATGAGAAATTTGAAATCAAGCAGCATTGGTAGATTAAAACTAACAAAATGAGAAAATGCATGTTCACTGAGAATGTCCCAATAAAATTTATAAATTCTAATGATCTACAAAATAAATTGGTACCGTAGTCAAGGTCAATGTATAATAATGAATAGCGAGAAGTCTACCTAAAAATGAATAACAATTCTTTCTTGGTTTTTATATTAAAAACTGTAGTTATTAAATAGTTTCTTAGCTTGGCTTTGAAATAAGTTAATAAAGGGGAAAACTAGTAGAGTTTACCCTACCCGAGTATTGAAACATAGTTATTGAATTAGAGTTGGTAACTGAAAATGACTGGACAGATTTCAAAGAGTTAGTGATGATGAACTTTTTAGGTTAAATTTTAGCCATTTCATTTTAGTTATTTCTCACTTCAAAATAATGGAGCAAAGCTATGCAATTAAGAAACTATGGTATTTAAGGGTGTCTTAAAATAGACTAAATTGCAAAAATTGATATGAAACTGCTTACCTTGTGAAAGATATCCAGAATTGATTTTCCATTTATTCATCACTAAATCATTTGAGCACTTCAGTATTTAATCAGTAGGCACTGTTTAAATAGCAAATTTAAGGTAACATTCCAGTGATGTGTGTTGAAAAATCTACTGGAGCACAAAACAGCTCTTCTCTCTATCAGTGCTAGACATCAACTGATGAAGGTTTGAGGTTTGAGGATGACATTGAATAAAATGGAGGCAGTCAGCTGATTATGAAAGCCTGTAACTGGTAGCAATGCCAACTTGATTATCATGTGGTTCTAGTTGGTATTACTGGGACTGTTTTTGTTTACAGGAGACCGAATCAAAGTGGACCCGGTTCATCAGCTGATGTTACCATATTAACGCTCTCAAATCGACAATATTGTCCTAATCGACAATAACTATAATAATTATTGCACTTTTTAAAACTATATATTTTTGGATTTTCAAAATTTTTCTTAGAAAAATAACAGTTTTAGATCAAATAGTATTGTTACTAGTAATACAGTCGTCGCCCTTCCACTTCTTGATTGCCCATTTTGTGCCAAAAGCGTTTTCAAGCCCCCCCCCCCAAAAAAAATTTGTAAAATCAGGTTGAAAAGTAGATTATTGGTTGAGTTTATGGGAGCCTTCTCATTTACTGGTAAATGTTACTGGTGGAGTCTGATTGGTCTATTCAAATTCTTCAACATCTTTGAATTTTAATAGACCAGACGACAGGGAAGTGATAGCCGTGAGCCGAAGCAGGTATCTGTTCAATCAGATAGGGATAAGCTGCGTTCTACTGGGCACTCTTCGTAAGGGTGACCGATTAGATCGGCCAGCAAAAAAGACACTGTTCTCTGCTGTAAAATCACTTCCCGGTGGTTCTGAACCCACCGAAAACTGGTTAAGTGGTAGATTGGACATAACTGTCCAAACTTCGCCACGTCAACAAATAAAAAAGTCATTCTATTCTAAAACTGTAGGTCCAGCTCATCAATCATCATCATCATTCAACTCATTACCCACACACAGGTCTCAGACCTATGTGGGCTTCATCCTCCAAAAAATGACACTGGTAACATTTACTGGTTTTGAAATCTTGAAATTTGGTATACATGACGAACTGCGCGTATTACTAATAATAATTACAGTATTTGACTTTATGAATAATTGCACGACTATGAAGTCAAATATTTGAGTAGAAAATTAAAATATTTTACTCACTGAGCACTGCAGTGGCGGCCGGCAATCAAAAATTTTGGTGAAGGACTCTTATATTAAATTATTCCACAGAAATTAAATTATTTTTTAATACCTTGGATTTTCTCTTAGTGTTGGAGACACATTTCGACCATTATGCTAGAAATGGGTGATCACATAGGGAGGTCGGCAGGATGGCTGTAGTATATTCGTCATTGAATTGGAAGTAATTTTATTTATGATGTTGAAGATCCATCTTGTTTCCACTAATATGTAATATAAACTTAAAAAAACCACTTTTAAATGGAAATTAACTCACGTTATGGCGTGACGGCCGTTTCGCTCTGTTGTCTAGAGCATCGTCAGACAACCCACAGTACACTGACTTAAGGTATGAGTTTGAGGGTTATGTATGTTGGAATGGTGATGGGGTGGGGGGATGAGTAGGCGGGAGGTTTGAAATTGGGATTATTTTGTCAAATAGAGTGTGTGAGAAGAAGTTAAGTTGATCATTTTAAATGTTGTCAGGTTCCTGCTTTGCATGTTTGTAAATCTGTTATTGTTCTAAAACATTGAGTTTATGGCTTTTGTGAGTGAAGTGTGTCTAAATTAGTGTCAATGTCTGTATAACTGTGGCCTGTTGAAATGATGTGTTCAGCAAAAGTGGAATGTGTGTTTGGGTGTGAGATGGCTCTTGTGTGTTCTTTGAATCTAGTGGTGAATGTCCTGCCAGTTTGTCCTATATAGAACTTGTTGCAGTCATCACATTTCAATTTGTAAATTCCAGATCTGTTGTACTTGTTTTGAGATGTTGTCTGAAAATGCAGGTGTTTTTTGAGTGAATTATTTGTTCTGTAAGCTATTTTATGAGTTTCCTGAATGAAGCTGCTATTTTATGAGTTTTTTTTGTTGAGGTAGGTAAGTGTGATGAATGTATGGGGGTTGTCATTCTGTTTATTGCTGGTGTGAGTGATTGGTTTTGTTGATATTCTGTGCAGTAGTTTGTCTATTAGTGTGTGTTTGTAACCATTCTGTTGTGCTATGTATTTTATAGTATTCAATTCTGAAACGTAGGTGGTAGAAGTAATCACAAACTCATTGTAATTGATGAAATACATTTTATTAAAAGAACGAATAGCGTAAGTGAACTCATTACATCATGAAAATTCAATCGACAATAGAGACATAGTACAGTAGGCGTTGTCTCTCTGGTGTGGCACAGTCTTGCCAACTGCATAAAATAAAACTAAAATTCATGTTGTACAAGGATATATGACACCTCCCCCCGTAATGAAACCTAGGGTGAATACCTTTCAGGAGGTTTTCTGAACCTAACAGGTCTAGCCTGTGGCGTATGGTAAATAGTATCTGTCACAATCGGTAATTTTGTAGAAACTGGCGTTGAATGTAAAACATTCTTGAAAGAATTAGAAAAGAAAGTAGAATCATCAACATCATTGCTTGTAATAGCTTTCGATTGTTCAGAAAGTACTGTTGATTTAGGCACAATTACATCAGTATCATAATGAACATTAGGTATATCAGTTGAAAAATCCTTTAAATTAATTTTACAATCCTTCATTTGATTAGCATGTCTCCTAATAGAAAGATTATCATCAGTAATGATATTGTACATAGAAGAACCAATTTTATCAGCTACAATACCTGTATTCCATTTACCCTTATTATTGTAAATTCGGTACATAACTCTATCATTGATATTGAAACATTTATCTTTAATTGTCTGTTTTTGCATTTCCTTTCTTTGAGTATCTAACACTTTGTCAGTAATATTGGGTAGCATCAAATCTAGTCTAGTTCGAATATTTCTTTTCATGAGTAAATTACATGTACTTTCACCAGTAGTAGCATGTAGTGCTTTTCTGTAGTAACAACATTTAATTAATCCTGACTTCACAGTTTGTACAAAACGTTCTGCCTGACCATTGGATGCAGGAAAGAAAGGAGCACTGGTAATATGCTTTATACCATTATTAGTACAAAAGGTTTGAAATTCACTAGAGGTAAACTGAGTACCATTATCTGATACTAGTGTAACTGGTAAACCAAATCTAGCAAAACATTCACGCAAATTTTCAACTGTTTCTTTGCTTGAAAGAGTTTTCATTATGTAAGTTTCAACCCACTTACTGTAACTATCAACAATTATTAACAGCCATAATCCTGGAGAAGGATTAGCAAAATCTATATGTAATCTTTGCCATGGTCCTGAAGGAAATTGCCATGGATGTAAATTCACATTAGACTGTTGTCTAGAATGACGCACACAATGTATACAATTCTTTGTAACAAGCTCAATATCAGAATCAATATTTGGCCAATAGACATAACTTCGTGCAAGGCCTTTCATTTTTACAATTCCTAAGTGTCCTTGGTGTAGTTCGTCAAGTACTTTAGATTGTAAAGATTTTGGAATCATAACTCGTAAGCCTTTCATAATACAACCTTGTTCAACTGAATATTCAGCAATATTGTTTGTATTTTCACCATTTTCAGTACCTAAAATTTGTCGAAGTAATTTACACATATCTGGATCTTTTTTCTAGTTTCATGAGCTATTTGTTCCCTTGTAACCGGTAAAATATTAATTTGATTCATTTGTACAATTTGAACCTCATCAATAGTATTGTCATTAACCATTTCCATAGGAAATCTTGAGCAAAAATCAGCATTCATATGTTCAGTGGTCTTACGGTATTGTATGGTGTAATCAAAACCTTGTAAAAATAATGAATAATGTAATAAACGTGTAGCACTAATAATAATAATATCGTGTGACCTGGCTGGCTCAGGTCTGGTGTCAGAGTTATCAGGTCGCACCTGAATAAGTTCAGGGCCTCTGACGTGACTTAACGACTGTTTTTAGGCAGCCGGGACCGACAGCTTAACGTGTCCTCCGAAACACGGGAGTGGCCCGAGGTAAACGTGTAGCACTGATGGATGGAGTAGCAGCATGAGCATTTAAGATGCTTTGTAATGGTTTGTGGTCAGTCAGTAAAGTAAAATGACGACCAAACAAGTAATTGAAAAATTTCTTAACTCCCCAATAAATTGACAATGCTTCCTTGTCTATCTGGGAATAATTTCGCTCAGCTGCAGTGAGACATCTACTAGCAAAAATTATGGGCCTTTCCACACCTTTTTCATCTAAACATGAAAGAACCGCACCAATAGCATATTTACTAGCATCAGTAGCAACAATTATAGGTTTAGTGACATCAAAATCCGCAAGAGTAAGTTTTGTTTCAATATCTTTCTTAATTGTTTGAAATGCAGTTTCACACTCTTGTGACCACGAAAAAACAACATTTTTCCTGAGTAAGTTGTATAAAGGTGAGAGAGAATTAGCCATGCCCTGTATAAACCTTGAGTAATATGTAACAAACCCTAGAAAAGATTTCAACTCTGATACATTTGTAGGACGTTTTGCATTCTTAACAACTGCAATCTTATCATCAGTTTTATGTATGCAATCTTTGTCAATTTTAAACCCTAAATAAGTAATTTCAGATTTCAGTACTTCACATTTTTCCCATTTAAGTCTAATACCATTTTCACGGCACATACTAAAAAACATATTTTAAAACAAAAAAATAAACCGACTTCAGTGAAATGATTAAATACTCACGTACTAAAAAGTTTAAAATAAAGTATTTACTTTAAACTGAGAAAATTTTAAATTTCATACAAGTAATCTTTTGAAGTCGGTGCCAAATATTTTATGTAGTTGATAAGAAATTCTATCTAATATCAAAACTAACAATGTATTTTTTTGGAGGATGAAGCCCACATAGGTCTGAGACCTTTGCATGGGTAATGAATTGGATGATGGAGATTGTTGAGTTGGGCCTACAGTTTTAGGTGGGTTCCGAACCACCGGGAAGTGATTGATAAGAGATTCTATCTAATATCAAAACTAACACTGTATTCCAATTAAATATGTGATTTACACTCACTTTTACTGAAATACATAGTAATTGATAAGAAATTCGATCTAATATCAAAACTAACACTGTATTTCAATTAAATGTGATTTACACTCACTTTTACTGAAATACAGTGTCAGTTTTGACAGGGGTGCCCACCCCCGCCCACCCACCCTAAGCCTCATGACGCACCCCCCCCCCTAAATTTAGCACCAAACCCCCCCCCCCATAAATTAGTATTTAGTAAGTTTTTCAAAAGCAGTTCTTACTTATTAGTAAGTAGTTATCGTAAAATACACGAAAAACATCAACAGTTTGAAGACAAACATTTTAAATTTGTAGACTGTGACCATCTACAAGTTAGCTAGGCACCTTCTAAGTTTTTTTTTTTTTTTTTTGAGGATGAAGCCCACATGGGTCTGAGACCTGTGCGTAATGACCTGGGTAATGAGTTGGATGATGGTGATTGATGAGTTGGACCTACAGTTTTAGGTGGGTTCCGAACCACCGGGAAGTGATTTTCAGCAGAGAACATTGTCTTTTTTGCTGGCCAATCTAATCGGTCACCGTTACAAACAGGACCTACGAGAACGCAGCTTATCTATCTGATTGAACAGATACCTGCTACGGCTCGCGGCTATCACTTCCCTCTAAAATCTATTGTTAAATCTATCTCTCTAAACCCCACATAGAAGTTTTTGGGATGAGGAAACAGAAAACCTTTCAATTATTTCTTCGTTAGAAATAGACTCAAGTACATCTGCACAAATCCTAAACATTATTATTTTAGCTAATTCATATTCAATTGTATAATAATAATAATTATAAATATATTTTCATTAATTGACATTCTATCTGGTGACTTCTTAGTATATTTTTTAATGTTGTCACGTTAAACACGGTTTCAATCAACTTTACGACCCCCCCCCCCAAAACGTTTTTTGGAACCCCCCCACAAGAATTTCAATGACGCAGTCTGCGTCATAGCCCCCCCCTGTGGGCACCCCTGAGAATAGCATAGAAACATAGACATGATTTGCGCTAACTTTGAAATTCAATCAACATTTGCCAAATAACCACTCTGTAACACAAGTCAGTACAACTAATCGATTTCAAGTTAAGACGCACATAGCTAATTGGGATTTTATCAAAATACCTACTCTGCAAAGATCATTAAAATTGAAATTGAAATATTAATATTGAAATTGAACTCACCTTTGGGCAAATCAGTGTTGGCTATCTGTTGTCCTCTCGTCAAGATGCTCTGTTTCTTCATCCTCTGTTAGTGTAGTACAATGCACAATAAATTTTGAAGAATAAATGAAGAATGAGCACTGACTGAATAAAATCACAGCAATGTCTCAAAATCACAGTCTATCTCCCAACAAGACCAGCCAGCGACTGTGCAATAGAATAGAATTGTTTATTTTCTACATCAGCATTCCCCGAACCCAGCGGCGGCTTCTTTAGCAAGACATGCTGGTGGCGAGCGCTGAGAATAAGAGAGAGAGAGAGAGTCCAGCGAAGGGGAGTAAATCCTGCTATGTGGTGGGAGTGAATTGTATGGGATAGAGCATCGGGCCTCTCTCTCTCTCTGTCATCTTGAGCTGTGATGGAAGTATTTTGGGGACTTTAGTGTATCTATAGAGCAGATAATATAATATAATAAATATATTATATTTACCACATAAAAAACAGCTGTTTATATATGCATATATCAGGGCAGTGAAATCAGTATATCAGCTGATAAAGATTCTATAAAAAGCCTGATCGCATTTTTTCACCTACAGCTGATGATAACTCAAAATATATTTTGAAATCTATTGCAAATTCCATATGGTGAAAACAACTATTTTCTATATATAGTAATTTTTTGATATATTAATGAAGGGCTGAAACCCTATCCTTTTGTTTCGCCTCAAAAAGGATGAAGGAATGGTTCAATTTTATTGGCAAACGAACTTGATCTGTATTAAGGTTCCAAGAATATGTGTTTAAAAGTTGATTTGTCAAAGCGTTCGAAAGTTATCATGGAACATACAAACACACAACGCCTCAAGCCAAAAGGAATAACTCACTTCGCTTGTTTAATTATCATTTTTAAAATAAATAAAAGATAATTTGTAAGTTCTAGTGCGGTTTGAATGGTTTTAGAGCCTATGGTTGAACAAGAAACCGAAATGATTGATACGTTGGCACACTGAGCTGTGTGAACTGGCAAATTTGAAACTTTTCAATGATAATTTAAAACTATTATTAAAATTGAGTGGGACAATTTGCATTATTTGAATAATTAAATATAAAGCATTATGTTGTAACCAGTGACTTTATAACCAGTTTGCATGATATTGAATCGTGCTTCAAAGAAAATACTTTATGTTACTCGATAAACCAATATTTTATCATTTGTACGATTCATCTCTTAACTCATAAGTTACGGTAACTTATTTCAACATACTTGGATAACAATCAATGGTACCATACCGTAATCAAGTTGCAAAGCTGGCAAATGTGAAAATAAATTAGAATTTCATGAACCATTTATAATCTGATATTTATTTTGTTCTTGGATTTCTTGTTCCATAACGATCTGCGTTGTTAATATTAACTTTTTATTGTAAATTCAACGACTTGCAGTCAATTTTAATATTGTTGATTGCTGTGAATAAATAATATTTCTACTCACTTTTTGGCCAAACGTTTTCGAGTCATGGAGGCTCATCTTCAAAGGCCGTTTTCTTCTTCGATGTTCAAAGGCCTTTAAAGATGAGTCTCGATGACTCAAAAACTTTTGGCCAAAAAGTGAGTAGAAATATAATTTATTCACAATTAACAATAATAAAATTCACTGCCAGTCGTTGAACTTACTATAAAAAGTTAATATTTATTTTGTATTTGACATCCATTGTTTATTTTTTCATTTTAAAAGGCAGAACAATATTCTACCACAATATTGTGATAAATTAATGGGAAAAGATCTGGTTGAATAGTAAAATAATTGCACACCTGCTCCAACTGTTGTGCTTTTTTGCACATTATGTTGATCTTTTCTTGGATTATTATTATTATACCGGGAATTAGGAGAACCGGGATCGATTCCCCAAACTGCTCAATATTTTTGTGTACTGGCATTCATCCATCTTTACTTCCCCATCTCTACGTAGGAAAGTAAAGTATTGCTTTCCCAAAACATTCAAGGTACTTTACCCCAATTCCAAAATATATTTTTGTTTCAAATTTTCCTGAGTAAAAAAAGGACTTTCTAATTTCCATCAGCTATCAACACTTTAGCATAGTCATTGTCCTCAATATGTAATATAAAACAATTGAGAGGAAATTCGAAAAAATTATAATACAATTATAGTGTATCTGACAAACTTATGTTTAATGAATGTATTAATTCACACAATTTTATTATGGTAGATATGTGAATGTTCTTAAATATGTGTGTGCTTATGGTTTATTAAATCCCCTACATGATCTGAAGTGTTCATTGTATCTGAACTTAGAAATCAGTAAGGGTTGTACCATTACCATACCAGTAAATTCAAGAATCAAGACATTTATTTGCTGTAAAACCATAAAAGGCAATGAGCATCGTCAAATATTACAATTATTCAACAAGATATCTTGTTATTATAGATAACAGATCACTAAGGCACAAACTTGATAAAATAATAACTGTCTTAATGTAAAAAAAAAAATAATAATAATAATAGGTAATAGGCCTACATAATTCGCAGATTTACACAATATCCATAGCACTTTGGAGGTACTGTATTCCTCAGTTGAGTAAAAAGCCTTTGCCTCCAGCCAGATCCCTACAACTTTGTAAAACTTTTCTCTTGGAAATCTTTTTATATTTGTAGGCAGTTTATTGTATAAAATAATCTGCTGATATTTATGGCTTTTTACAGATTTTTCTAGCCTAACACTAGGTCTTATACCTCTCTCTGCCTTGTGTTATGGCAGTGTATTGCAGAACTTTTATCAAAGAGATGGATATTATTTTTAACAAAAATTAAATTATAAAAAATGAACAAACATGGCAGAGTTACTATTTTGTGTCTGGGAAAAACATTTCGACAAGTTTCATTATAATTCAAACCGAAAATTACTCTTAGTGCTTTTTTTTGCCAAGTGAAAGCTTTTTTTGCTGAAGGTGAGTTTCCTCAAAGTTTGACTCCATAAACAAGACGCGCCTGGAAAAGTCCAAAATAAATCATCATAATTACATGTAAGCTTACTCAAGTTTTCAATTTTCGTAAGAGAAAAGTAAAATGAGCAAACTTTTTACATAAGTTTTCTACATGGTGATTCCAACTCCATTTATGGTCTAAAAATATTCCCAGCAGTTTAACAGGCTTGAATAAATCATCGTCCAGATCGATATTACATTGGTTATTGAGTGAAAAAATGAATTGCTCTGTCTTATTTTCATTTATGGTCAGCATATTAGCGCAAAACCACAATTTAGATTATTGAAAGGCTCTATCAAGTTTATTCTGAACCCTTATTAAATCCCTATCAGAGTGCACCAAAGTTGTATAAAACAGAAAATACAGAATTATTCAGGCTAAAATCATTAACAAATACTAAAAACAAAAAGGGTCCGATTACAGAGCCTTGTGGAACCCCCACTGTTACCTCCAGAAATTCTGAATTCCTATTATCAAAGCTAACCATTTGTTTTCTGTTCTTCAGATAAGCACCATTCCACTTCTTTACACCATTTCATGGTCTTTCAATCTGCATGTAAATTGTTATTGATAAAGTCTTGCATGAATTAAGTCTCTTATCTGTGATGTTATCAAGTCTTGTACCAGACTGACATTGAGTTAGAAAAATGTGTCTTTGAGTGCATTATCTCAATTCCCAAGGAACGGATTACTTGAAAATTAAAAACTAGAGTCCAAGTTTTTAAATGCTAAGGATTTTGACAACACTTCAAAGTTGTTGCATAACATTTTTCAGGTTTGTTTATCTCCATAAAATTAGCTCTGCGCATGAGCAGTGAGTGGATGTATTTAGTTATCTGTGATGTTCTCCATGACAGAATGCTTGATGAATAACTATCTAATATCAGAACTGCCACTGTATTTCTATTTAGTATTTCTATTTCTACTCCCAAATCATTCAAGTCGGCGACGCCGATACACATTATTATTATTGTCATAATCATCATCAGATAATTATATATATTTTACACATTATAATATATAACTATAACAAGTAAGGAGCTGTCACTTTTCTTTTTCTACTCCATGCCTCCGCTCACTCTGCTGCTTCAGCCTGTGCATGCAAAGAAACCATTTTATTAAGTTTGAGGAAGTTTAGCATTGATGTCAATTTCACACAACCTGTCAATTGTGATGAGATATATCATGTGTTATATTTCTTAGAGTTGTATTTCTGAATAAAAACAATAGAACTGATAAATTTCAATAAGAGATTTATTCCAATAACGTATACATGATATTCAACAAAACAAAATACATCATATAAGATTATATTGAATTATGACAAATTTGTAACTTATAAATTTTAGTTAGTTAGTCTATGTTAAATCAACTTTCACAAACTAATATACTATATAATGATAATAATGGCCTTATAATTGACAAAATAGTATAAATACTGTATATCAATATAATAATACATTTGTTAATTGTTATAATAATATATAATAAAATGATAATAACCGATTTCATTTGTTCTAAAATAAGAATTTGTTGTTGGTAATAATAAAACATTTCAAACTTTTTATTAAGATATAAGTCAAGGTTTGCTTATTTTATGCGAAGAAACTATGATGGGGTGTCCATGCAGTTTAAGATGAATTATCAGGTCTGAAAAAAAGAATATAAAAAAATTAGAAACAAATTAACATGGTTTACAAGCAGAGCTGGCTCAAGGGTAAATTACTACCTGTGCGAATCATGGCTGGCACGCCCTTACTAGGGTGCTTGAACATCAGTATTTTTTGTAGTTTCATGTCTAAGTTCTTCTGTCCTTTGCACAACCCATGATAGTATTCAATACACATGACAGTTTTGGTATGTCTAGGTATGGCAGGTCTGGACATTTCTTCCACTACATTTCTCTGTCCACTTCTCAGAAAAATATATTCTTGTGGTGTGCCAACATTAGTAGAATTCTACATAAATATAACAAAGTATGTGAGAGCATTTCAAAGCATAAAATTTGGTGCTGAAAAAAGTGCTTGTATATGGTAGTGCAGATTGTAGACAACATAGGCAGAGCATAATAAATTTTCTTATGTGTTTCTGCTGCATTTTTCTGTCTGTTTAAAACAGGCCTGACAGCTGAAAAACTGCAGGTTGATTCACACATGTTCAAGTAGCTACTTTCAATGAATAAGGCGATTATGTGACATCCTTGACGTTTGACATAGAAATTTATTTTTTCATTTGAAAATCTGTAAAGAAAGCAGTAGTGGGCTATGCCCAAGGTGACCAGATTTTTGAAACCCCTAAATGGGACACAACTGAATGTATAGGCTGGGGGGGGGGGGGGTGTTAAAAGGTTGTTTAAAAGTTGATCAGAAAATAGGGGAGAAACGTTATTTCTTCTCTATACAAAGATATTTTTGTAGTCATTCTCACACATCATCTTACCTTAGCCTATGCCTGTTGTATCTTTACTTGATTGTGTTTTGTCATGAATGAATGAATTATATGAATCAAGCTTTAGTATCCGTTGTAAATTTCACTCACACTAGTTCGATTTTTTTTTTTATTTATTAACTGACTCAATTTGGTAAATGGATAATGGCACCGTTCCATATCAGAGATACCTTTATTCATAGCCATTTTGTTTCTTATCCCTGTCATAACTTTCTACATAATTGTGTATAGTATGTTCCATGTATTTATAACTAGCTGGCTCGACGCACGTTGCTGCGTTCTCATAAAAATTCTCCTTGATTTTATTATTCGCCACCTCCCGCTGAGGTTACATTTAAAATTAGGAAAGAAGTTGATCATAGAGGCTTCGTTTTTTTCTTAATCACCACCTCTGAATGAAGAAACATTTCAAATTTAAACCTCCTATGGCTATAAGGGTAGAAGCTAGTTTTTTATTTTATTATTTGCCACCTCCCGCTGAGGCTGCATTTCAAATTTCTAGCTAGCACTTCATTGGTTAACAGATGTCATCAACCTGGCATAATTACATTATTCATCATACCCATATTAGAGTATTTTGAACTTAACCGCCATAGAGCCTATGTTGACTTGATCTATGTATCTGTGTGTGTGATCAATAAACCAACACTTCTCAGCGTAACCGCGCTTTGTCTACTTCATTTATAGGTTATGGGCCCAGGAAGCTCTAAAAATGAGTTATTTTATTGATTTTAATCAGTATGGTTGCTTTTTATAAGTGTAAAAATGTCAAAGTGAGTTATTCTCAGTGAAAATCGGACTGGAAAAGGATTTACAATCGAAAACTTCTGTGTGAAAATTCGACGTCGCTGTGTGCCACATGATGTGCTTTGTGCTAACATAAATGAACTTGAAATTGGTAAATGTACAATTTATTTCGGACAATTTAAGCCTGCAAAATGAATTCTTCCGACTTAATTACGAGATTCAACGGGACAAACTACAAACAATGGTTATTCCAAATGAAGTGTGCTCTTAGAGCTAAAGGTTGTTTGGACGTTGCCTTTGGCAAGGAAACAAAGCCACTTGCTGATAAAGAACTAGCGGATTGGAATAAAAAGGACGCGAATGCAATGTTTACTCTATCAACGGCTATGGACCAGAAACAAATTGTGTTAATTGAAAATTGTGAAACATCGTTTGAAATAATACAAAAACTTGATTCGATTTACTGCCAAAAATCTGAAATAAACAAAATACTCTAATAGATATCGCATTGAGCAAAATGATTACAAAATGATTACATTGATTACAAAAAATAGAAAATCGTCAAGTACAATTCAAATAAAATAATGAACACAATGCAAATAGAACGATTATAGTGCAAATAGAATGATTACAATGCAAGTATAGATAATACAAAGCAAATATTGAATACAAAAAGTTATTAAAAGAAATCATACAATTTTCAACTCTTGTCTCAATTTGAAAAATTTGTCATATGACAGTGCTTTAGTCAAAATGTCGCTCAAGTTTTCCTCACTTCTAACATAATCAATACTTAATATACCTTTATTTATAATGTCTTTAATGAAATGAGCCTTTATATCAATGTGTTTGCTTCTTTTGCTGTTTTCAAAATTTTTTGTCATTTGTATGGCAGATTGATTGTCTATAGATAGATAAGTTTTACAATTGTAACCTAAGTCATTAGCAATTCCCTTCAAATTCATTAATTCTGTGGCTGTGGATGCAGCAGCCAAATATTCAGCTTCTGCGGTTGACAGTGCAACGCAATTTTGTTTTCTTGAAAACCATGACACAGGATTTCCAGCAAATAGAACTAAGCAACCACTTGTACTCTTCCTATCAAGTTTATCACCTGCCCAATCTGCATCACTAAAACCCTGCAATAACTCAGGTGAATTTGATTGAAATGTGAGATTACAATTCTGTGTTTCTTTCAGATATCTTAAGATTCTTTTTCCTGCTTTCCATACTTTTTCACTAGGTTTGTCCAGAAATCTACTCAAGTAACTAACACTAAATGCTATGTCAGGTCTTGTACTAGTTGCAATATACATAAGACTTCCAATTAATTCACGAAAAGGAACATCAATCATCTCATTATTATTTGACAAATCTAATCCTTTTTCCATAGGAGTCTTCATACCTTTACATTCAATCATCTGAAATTTTCCAAGAAGTTTCTTTATGAATTTAGATTGATACAATTTCAAATCATTAATGCTCCTCCTGAATTCTATGCCTAAGAAATGTGATATTTCACCCATATACTTAGCATTGAATTTCTTTTGCAAATTTATAATTACATTCTCAGATTCACCAGCAATTAAAATGTCATCTACATAGACTAACATGTTTACACCATTACCAATATATAAACAAAAATCATGATTGGAACGTTTGAAATCAAGTTCATTAGCAAAATTGTTAAATTCATCATTCCAGCATTTAGGCGACTCTCTGAGTCCATACAAGGCTCTATTCAATTTCAAAACTTTATTTTTGTCACATTTAATTCCTTCTGGCGGCAAAATGTAAATTTCAGAATTGAGTTTTCCATTCAGAAAAGCTGATGGAATGTCCATATGAATTATATTTTGTTTTCTCAACAAGGCTACAGTTAAAAATATCCTAATACAACTCATCTTAGCTACAGGAGCATAAATATTATTTCCTTTATCCTCAACTTGAAATCCCTTAGCTACTAATCGGGCCTTTTTAATACCATTATCTTTATTCCTAAAAACCCATTTTGTTTCTATGGCTGTCTTCCCTCTTGGCAATTCTACTGGTGTCCACGTATTCAATTTTTCTAGTCCATCAATTTCTTTTTCAATTGCCTTTTTCCATTCTACTTGTTTCATTGCTTCTGTGAACGTTATAGGTACTTCATCTGACTCTACATACAAAGCAATTGCTTCATTACACTCAGTAATGAACCTCTTTGGTTTTCTTAAAATTTCTCTTGGTCTCAGATTCAGTTTATTTCCTTCTCCTTCTTGCTCATAGCCTTGTTCATTCTCATTAGAATTGTTGTCATTAACCAAAATTTCATTATTCAACTCTTCTTCATTGTCCTCGATTTGTTCTTGATTTCTACTTGCATCTTCATTACATAATTCTCTCTCACTATCCTGTGATTTTTGTTCTTGATTTATATCAATATAAAATCTACTTTTGTCAAAATCTACATTGTCATATTCTGGGAATTCATTTTCATTAAATAATGCATCTCTAGTAACTACTATTTTGTGTGTTATGGGGTCCATTAGTCTATAATTATTTGAATTTCTGTCATAGCCAACTAGTATCATTTTCTTTGATTTAGGATCCAATTTCTTTCTTCTACAATCCGGTATCAATGCATAGGCTTCTGAACCAAATATTTTCAAGTGTTTCAATGAAGGTTTTTTACCTGTCCATACCTCAAAGGGAGTAGAGTTTGGGGTTTGACATGTCCCTGATCTATTCAAAATGTATACACTTGTATTCACTGCTTCAGCCCATAGATTTTTAGGTAAATTTTTTGACAATAACATACAACGAGTCATATCCATAATTGTTCTGTTATCCCTTTCAACCCTAGCATTTTGTTGTGGAGTATACCTCGCTGTTCTTTCAATCTCAATACCATTTGCATGCAAGTAATTTTCAAACGTTTTATTGACATATTCAGTTCCATTGTCTGTATGCAAATACTTTGGTGTACGTCCATACATGTTCTGAAGTTTATTTACATAAGTCTTGAAAGCATCAAATGCATCAGATTTATTCTTAATAAAAAATACAACTCTGTATCCTGAGCAATCATCTTTAAAACAAATAAAATAATTGGCTCCTCCAATAGAAGGTACTGACATGGGTCCACAGACATCACTAAAAATTCTTTCACCTGTCTTGGAAGATTTCCATGAATTTCCTACAGTAAAAGGTAATCTATGTTGTTTTCCTAACGTACAGCCTTCACAGAAAAATTTCTCAGTGTCATTAATTTCAATACCGTTAATTAATCCTTTAGAAACCATTTCTTTAATTACTCTGCAATTCAAGTGTCCTAATCTTTCATGCCACAGTTTAAGATTTGCAACAGATTTATTACTTGTTAAAAGAAGCTCAATATTTTTTGGCAATACAGTTTTAAACAACATATTATACAAATTATTTTCAGTACGAATTCCTTCAGCTACAAGTTTTTTGTCGTGATAAATTTTTGCTGTATCATTTTCCTTAATAATAGTCATACCCTTTTTAGTTAATTGACCTTCTGAAAAGAGATTTCTTTTTAAACTCGGTACATAGAGAACATTGGTAATAATGGAGTCGAACCACTCACCTTCAATCAATTTTTGGATTTTTACAGTACCTTGTCCTTTAATAGAAAGGCGGAGATTACTTCCAAGTATGACTGTCTTTGCATTGTTGAACTCTTGAATTTCTTCAAAGTATTTGCCGTTCCCCGTCATGTGAGAAGAGGCTCCACTGTCGAGTATCCAAACTTCTGAGTCTAGGTTGGTTTCTTCATTTGCATTGAATGCTGAAAAATTTCCTTCATTCTGCTTCCTTTTGTCTCCTGGGTCGTGATTTTCATGTGTAGATCGAAATCTGTAGTCTCTTTGGTCATGATTTTCACGTGTAGATCGAAATCTGCTGTCGTTTTCACGCATAGATCTAAATCTGCTGTCACTTGGTTCATGATTTTCACGAGTAGATTGAAAGGTCTTAGGCTTTTTGCAGTTTCTAGCGATATGATTTTTTTCACGGCAGTTATAACAGATTAAAGTTCGTTTATCTGGAAACGGTTTCTTATTTTGAATGGAAGTTGCAAGGGCTTGATCGTTGGTCTCTTCTTCCGCTAAAGCTCGTTCTTCATCCAGAAGTCTTGAAGTTAAATTGGCAATTGTCTGTTTATCATCCGGCATAGAAAACCACGCTTGTCTTACCGTCCTGTACTTGGATGGTAGGGTGCTCAAAACTTTTGTAATTATTGAAAGTTCACTTATAGTTTCACCTATATCCCTAGCTTCCTTGGCCAGTCCTTCAATTTTGTTGATATGTGTAGCTACATTATCACAAGAGTTCATTTTATACTGATGAAATTTGTCTATTATTAGCATTTTGTTTATTATTTTATTTGAATTGTACTTGACGATTTTCTATTTTTTGTAAGCACATAAAAATGAAATCGAGGAGGAGTATTAGAGTATTTTGAACTTAACCGCCATAGAGCCTATGTTGACTTGATCTATGTATCTGTGTGTGTGATCAATAAACCAACACTTCTCAGCGTAACCGCGCTTTGTCTACTTCATTTATAACCCAGTCATATGTTTCCTACATATTGCAAGGCTCCGACTGCACGGTAGCCTACATGCAAAGTGCAAATTTTTTTGCTGTTCAAAGACAGCGTAAATAACGCCGCTAAGGGGCCTGCCATATGATTAAAAACTGTTGACTTATATCAGCTGTTCCTTTAAGCTGTTTGGCTGGCAAGTTCAGTAGGTAAGGTCTATAAAATGGATTAATTAATAGTAATTATTAGCTCTTCTATTGAAATTTATGGTCAGAAACTATCCTCAATATTCACACAACATATTCCCAAAGTTTCATGCTAATCTGTCAAGTGGTTTTGAAGTCTATAGGGAACATACATACATACATACAGACATTCATTTTTATATAAATATATAGATTTGAACAGATCTACAATAGAATATATAGGCCTATTCATTAAAAATCCTTTTTAGAGAATAACACCTGATGGTCGAACTGTCATTTCTGAACTAGTTACTGAATGTTATTGCAAGTGGATTGTTTATTTATAATTCAAACATCATTCACAGCTTGTGAACAATCTATGAAGTATCAGGTGAGCTCTCTTCTCAAATATCAACCTAATTTATTTCAAAGGAACTAGAAATGCTTCTAATTGGTTCTTGCATTTGAGGTTGCACAAAAACTAAAAACTGTGATAATTAGTTTCCAGCCACTTGTGTTCTCAGGCATGAGAATGTGGTACAACCAAGAGGTTAGAATGCTCCAATTGATTGCATTCTTACCAAATCCAGAAGAATTATGTAATATCATACATAAATGTTCAGAAATAATGCAGTAGATTTAATAAGTGATATAAAATGTATATATATTGAAGATTCATTTTTCACTACAATGTGTCCTATCAATTTTTAACTGCATGATTTATATTTTGCTAATCACAATCACTGTTCATTCACTAGAGCACAAATTCAAAGATATCACAATCATTTCTTAGTTTTTGGGGTACACATGCTTGGAAATGATTGATATTGCAATGTAGGATTGATTGATAATAATCTCAAAGTTTTGAATTTTTTTCCCCTAACTAATTTTCTATGAACTGTTTCAAATTACACCTTTTATAATTTTTCTGTGCATTGCTTGTTATAAGATTCGATTTGTTCTAAAGAATCATGATCTTTTTCATGAGTGTCTGTTGTCACACATCACTCTATGGTATTGCCGGCTCTACTAGCCTAATTTGACATGGAAGGGGTGAATTTTTTTGCAGTGGCTACAGTCACGGCAGCCGGGTCTCCATTGGGTAGCCGGCAGATAGATGACTCATTTACTTTGAACATTTGCGCCTGCGCCAAATCTCCTTCTCTTTCTCAACCGATGGGTGTATACTCACTCCCGTAAAGTCAACCTCGGGAAAGTGGTTTCCTAACTTTATTGCGCCTAACCTGTTTCCCGATAAACATATAAATACTGTAATTAGTTTGCATTTGCACTGTGTTCGGAGGTGGTAGTATTTTGGAAATGTTATATTCACTTGACTTATGGTTTGGAGCTCCTCATATGTTTGCAAATTATGAATTTTTCAAATAAAAATAGAAATTTTATAGACATTTTTTATAAATTTTAATTTTATTTTTTATGAATTTTTCAAATAAAAATATAAATTTTTTAAATTTAAATTTTCTTAATTATGAAATTTTTAAATAAAAATATAAATTTTTTATAAATTTAAATTTTCTTGTGAGAATATTGCGACCCCCAAAAATGTTTAATGAATTATTGCTTCCTGAGGATTATTGCTTCTTGTGAGAAAATTGCGACCCCCAAAAATGTAAGTTTATTGCTTCTTAGATGTCACAAAACAATTGTTGGAAAATTCGAATTAGTCCAGTGCGCTGTTGAGAACAAAGTTTTAGCAATTGAAAAATACAATAATGTGAATTACGAGTTATCTATCATTCACTAACAGACTGTTAGACATAAATTTTTAGTACAGTAAAGCATAAAAGCCTTGAAAAGAAGACTTTATTCTCTCTTAGGGGTTTCAAATGTTGAATTTAAAAGAAAAAAAAAGAGTGTTCAATATGGGGTTTCAAATGTTGAATTTAAAAGAAAAAAAAAGAGTGTTCAATATGGTTCTTTTCCAATGATGCATGAGGCTTCATAGAAATAATGATCTCTAGATTCTAGGAAAGCGCGAATGAATGTAATAAGCGGTATACTGTGATAATCAGAAAATAATATATATTATTGCACTGGCATTAAATCTGCCATTCTAATATACGTAGTATTCAGATACCGGTACTCTACATCAATATATTAATTTATCCCACTCTAATATAATTATGCTATATTGCGTAACCATCGTACAGAGCACTGACATTATAGATAGCAGCGCATGCGCAAATGTTCAAAGCCAGTGATGTCCCAATCTGCCGGCTACTGGAGACCCGGCTGCCGTGACTGTAGCCACAGCGGAATTTTTTATTGAGGATACATATGTATTCTGGGGGTCACTACCTTCTGTCCGACTTTCCATCTCTCCGAATATACCATTTGTCCGACTTTTGTAACTGTTGTCCAAAAGTAATTTTACGTATTCAACTACGTATTTCCACTTGTCCGAATAACCATTTGCACGAATATACCACTTGTCCGACTATTACATGTCACGTTATAAGGCCAGAAACAACTTCTCCGAATATACCACTTGTCCGACTCAACTGTAGCGCATTCTAGCGGCAGAACTATCATGTCCCAGGCACTAGGTATAAGTACTCTAGCCATTAATCAATGCCTTCTAGAGATACTTCTGCATTATCTATCGCCTATCTCTGTATGCTAAGCTAGAAAATTAAATAAAAATAGTTTTCGTCTTTTGAGGTTAGCTCTGTTGTTCAGCTATTAGATTAGATATTTGAGGGGTATAGAATCAAAAGCGGCAATGTCCAATATTTTCATATTTTGAGTAAAAGTAAATTCGTATGGCTTTTTGTGGTGGGGAGACCCTTACAGGTAGTTCCACCTCGCCGCTTTTTTAATGACTGTTTTTTTTTATATGCAACCGGGACCGACGGCTTAACGTGTCCTCCGAAACACGGGAGTGGCTCGAGAAAAATATCTTGTACTCAACTGGGATCGAACCCAGGACCTTTGGCTTATCAGACCAGCGATAAGCCAACTCGGCTACGCCAACTCCATATTTTGAGTTATTCATATCAAACTGTACAGAAAAAAATGGCGGATATGATGACTTTACTGTTTAGAATCAAAAACGGCAATAAATATTAGAAACTTCAGTATGAAAATTCGTTTTAGGATCAAAAACGGCAATAATTTTTCCATCTTAGGTTCAAAAGCAGCAATGTCCGTTTCCACCAATGAGCAGTCCTCATTTAGATCACGTGATCTCTGGCTCTCATTCTTGTTGAGGTTATGTATGTTGAATCAAGGAGGAAACGTGTGGAGTACGAGTTGAGTCAATAATTAACAATCTATTCATTTTGCAATTTTTATTGTTCAGTTTGGACTTTTTGTACTGACACTGACAAATATCAATATGGAATTACCTGTGAAACAAGTAACACCCACAAAGGCACGAAAACGAATTGTGCAAAAGGACAAGTGGAAAGTTAATGTGGTCAAAACATTGAGGTAAGCTTTAGGTGTAGACACTTTATAATGTAACTATTTCTTACATGAACTAAACTATAACTAAATATTGTCTGTCCGGGATTCTCACTCAATCAATTAAGCCTGGATATAACCACTTCAGAAAACTGAATTTTTGTTGTTTCAGATACTCTCCAAAAGGCATGCCCGCATATCCTGCTTGTAATCACAATACTAGAACCCTGAAATGTGCTACCTTGAAAATGAAAGACATTCAGTTGTTCCATAAATCGCTTTTTAGTACGGTAGTGAAAGTAAAATATCCCAGGACTCATTCATATTGAAACACATAAACACAACAAATTGCATGAGAAGCTGTCCAAGAAAAAATGCTAGGAAGCCTAAAGAAACCACTGTGAAATGCTTTGTACAATCAAACACAAATGAAATGGTGACTGTTTGTAAAGAGTCTTTCATGAAAATTCTAGGTATAACTAAACACAGGATTGCTTATGTGTCTGAGCAATTCAGAAAAACTGGTGCTTCACCAAAAGAAATGCGAGGCGGTGACCGCAAAAGTAATACAATGAAGCCAAAGCAGATGGCTGTTGAATGATTTTTAAATAAATTGAAATGTGTTGAATTTCATTCGGTCTGAAAGTAGTGCATGTAAATATCTTCCATCAGAGCTCAATATAAAGAAATTATTCAAAATGTATGACAACCAGGCTAGTATAGCAGAGAAAGTAAAATCCTGGCTTTTCAGAGATGTTTTCAACAAACGGTATAACCTTGGATTTGGCAGTCCACGTTCAGATACCTGTTCAACATGCAGTCAACTTAGTGAACAGATAAAGCATGAAAATAATACTTCAGCTAAGGCGAAGCTTATAGCATTAAAAAGAGTACACAAACTGAAAGCTAGTGCTTTTTCTCTCTTTTAAGAGAGAAACGAGATGACTTGGTAACATTCTCATTCGATTGCCAAAAGAATCAGGTCCTGCCCAAAGTACCCGATCAGTGTGCATATTACAGCTGCCAGATCTACATTTACAATTTTACAGTTGTAAAAGGATGTTCAAAAACTGCACTGGCAAAAGACAATGTGTTTAGTTTCACTTGGACTGAGGATGAGTTCAAAAAAGGTTCGAATGAAGTGGCATCAGCTCTGTACAAAGTTCTATCATCCACAGACTTTGATCCATTTATCAAGACTGTGCGGTTAGTTGCTGATGGATGTTCTGGTCAGAATAAGAACTCCTCAGTAATTGCTATGTGCAATCGGTGGTTATGTACTGCTCCAAAGAGCATTGAAGTTTTAGAAATTGTTTTTCCTATAGTTGGACACTTTTCTTCCAAGTGACAGAGTATTTGGCAATATAGAAAAATATATTAAAAAAATTGAAGTAATTTCTAATCCAGAAGAATATCGCAAGATATTCTCTGAGCATGCTACAATAATTGATGTTGAAGCAGGAGAATGCAAAATTGCAGACTGGAAGGAACAAGCGGCTTTGCACTTAAAAAACACTTCCTCCTGGCATTTCAAACTGAAACAATGTAAGAGGTTTTATTTACTCAGGAATTCAACTGGGAGGATCCTGATTAAAGGTGATGTAAGTTACCGAAGCAGCTTCTGTGACTACAAAAGCATTTTAAAAGTAAATAGGAGTGTATTGAAAATGAACCCTTCTATCATTGAAAAGGGGGTACCAATCAAGCCGGCAAAACTAAATGATGTAAATAAACTGCTAGCTGCCCATTTTGGACCTGATTGGTGGAACAGAGAAGATTTAATTTATTTCATGAACATCCCTATTGTTCCTGGGCATGACGACAATGAAGACACTGATGATCTGGTGGTCTAAAATTAAATAATCAAATAATAATGAATCTTTTAATAATAATAATTAAATAATCTTTTATTCTGAAGTTTTTAATTTTTAATTCAGTTTTATTATTCTTGATACTATTTTATTATAATCATAATCATTAATTTTATTTTGTACTGTATTTCAGTCTTGAAATTTATTATAATCAGTTATAATTGAAATGCCTTTTCATCTTTTTCATGTAAATGCCTTAGTATTTTAATGATAAGATAATCTTAGATAATATGAAGTTGAGTGAGAATCAAATCCGGCAATAATGGTTACATATAGAAACAAACGTGGCAAAGTCCATCTTTTAGTAACAAACATGGCAATGTCCAACTTATTTTGTTAAAATTAACAATTTGTAACATATTGATGATTTCTATCTTTTGTAATCAATATTTTGAGATTTTTTCTGAATTTTTAGTATCTCACACAACTATTTTGAACTATTTTTTAGTATTCATTCAGTTTTTGGTCAATATCTCCAAATCAGCTAAATTGGACATTGCCGCTTTTGATTCTATACCCCTCATTTGTCTATTAGCCAGTAAATTGAGAGTTAGTGATATTCGACTCACATTTGGCAAATAAATTATTGATGTAAATCTCTTTGAGACTAGTATTATGCTATGCTACTAAACTCCATCACATTATAATAGCATTCATTATATTATGCCAATAAAGAATAGTACCAATGAAAAACTTCAATTTCAATGCCAAGTAGGCCTAGTCTTTTCCCCAATAACATTACACCAAATTATTTTTACCATTATTATTATTATTATTATTTTTACCAAGTGTGGGAATAGAAAGAAAATGAACCTTGTGAACAGAGATTTCTATGATATACTTTCTTCAAGGTATCTAGACTATGAGGTAGGCTACGTGTTTGAGGAATAGAAGGTATTCATGAAACTATTGCTCTAACCGGTCAGGAACTATAGAACTATGGAGTCTGTGTCCAGAACTATCGTTTTTTATGTACTTCGAAGTAGGATCCAACGAATTCACTGCTCACTATCCTAAAAATGAAAAGCACTTTTTAAATGTCGATTCTGATGCTCTCTCACCACCCCAATTGAAGATTTTGATGACCTCATTAACGACCAACAATATAGTTATCAGGAATATGCCTAGGGAACTTCTGATAGGGTTTCCAGATCCATATAATATATTGATTAACAGATGAACTTTTGGGAAAATTGAGTCTCATATTTAACTCATACCTCAAGAATTGAGAATCTAACACTTGATTTGTGTAATGTAAGTTTTATGCACAGTAGGCTATTGAACAATACAAATTTCACAATAATAAATTGTTGACTGTAAGTGTTGTGGTTCGTGAGCTAGGTTTTAATACATAAGAGACTCACGCAATAACTTAAACACAACTTGGATGTATACAAGTATGGTCTGATATAGGGTTGCCATAATGTAATCACCAAAAAAGAGGAGATTTTACAATGTGTTGTAAATCAGAGCGTGAAGGGGGGGGGGGTCACCGTTGGCGGATAGGGACATCCCTCTATGAAAATTAAATGAGTAAAAACCAATGTTTTCAAAAATGTAATTGGCCTCTTTAATATACATTGCTGGTTGGAAAATTACAAATAGAATTGGTAAACTTACAGAAAATCAACCTATTATTAACCAGAAGACACGTCAAAATTTGAGTAGACCTGCATCATAGAGGATTCTTATAAAACACTTCAAAAAGAGGAGATTTCTTATTTTCCTGTGAAATCCCCCGGAGCCTCATTTTTTGCCTCAAAATCCGGAGATCTCCGGGGAAACCCGGAGATATGGTAACCCTACTGATACTCTACTCAGAATTCAAAGCAGCAAAGGTTTGATTTTTGTGAGCAAAACATTCCAATAATAACAAAACAGTTATCTCTTAATTTAATTGAATCTTAAACAAGATTTCATAACAGTTAATCATTCACAATGTGAAAAGGAGATGGATTAATACTCTATTTGAATTAAGATTTTGGTTTTAGAAGAAAACTTCAATCTAGGGATGGGTATCGATTAGTCGATTAATCGGAATAATCGATGTTTTGCTGAAATAATCGATTATTTTTTAATCGATGTTTAAGAGCATCGATTAATCACAGCACCGATTATTTCATAACGATTAATCGATTGGTGGCATTTCTCTGATTATTCAATATTACAAGATTTAGGGACATAAATATGTAAATAATTATTGTTTCAAACATATTTTAAGATTAATTTCTGATATTAATGACAGAGCTTGTCCTTTATCTTACGTTTTCCGCTTTTTCTTAGTTCCTTGCCATCTTTCACAAGCCCTGTCTAATATAACCTCCAAGTCATAGGGTGGTCAACCTGCTGACAGTTGACAGGCTTGAAATAATTTGCCTTTTGCGATAAACATGAGCAATAACCTGGAACCATCATTGTTTCTTGTTTTTCGCCAAGATGCCTCCACAAAAAGTGTTGTTTGGGCCGCTATTTGGTATTATTTTGGCCTGTTTTTGCTATTTTCAAAGACTGAATTAATCGATGTTTGAACACCGATTAATCGATGTTTTCAGTACCGATTAATCGGTGTATCGATTACTCCCTTACAAAAAATAATCGATGTTTTGTAGTTCGATACCCATCCCTACTTCAATCTGAACAATTCCAATATTTTAAATTTAACGGCAAACTCATCCTGATTGATAATTGGCTGATTTCTCGAATCGCGTCATGCCAATATCTCAATGCCTTCTAGTGTTCATGTCACAAACCATTACCACAGTCATAATATACTCATTAATCCTATTTGACACTATTACAGCAGTTTCTAGTTATAAATTAATTATTATAACGAAAAGTAAACATTTGATAGTGTGTGAAAAAATAAAAAAACACGATATTCTCGGTTAGGCGTGATAAACTACGCCGCTAGAATGCAATACAGTCGAGTCGGACAAGTGGTATCTGAACTTATAAGATGTCATGTGATAGTCGGACAAGTGGTATATGCGGACAAATGGATTTTCGGTCAAGTGGTAACACGTACTTTTCTTAGTAATGACAAGTCGTAAAAAGTCGGACAAATGGATAGTCGGACAGATGGCGGCCCCCCGTATTCTAGGAATGAAATCCACCCTTTCTTTGGCATAGCATTATCAAAGAGCTGTCTCAGTTACAATTTTCTCCAACATTTATACAAAATCTACGAAGTACAGGCAGGCTAATTAAGTTAATATTTTTACATGTAAGGGTAGAAATGAATGAGTATCTGAATAACCAATTCATCTATCACTGTCATCCATGATGAAGTTGGAACGTTATGTTAGTCCATCAATATAGAGTCAAATAATATACTAAAATCTTTATTGATTAGCGCCTTTCAATTTTCTGCCACATAGATCAATAAAACTTGGGTAATGGTCAGGTCGAATAACAACATGCAATTAAATTGCTTCTATTATAGGAAAGATGTACAAGTCATCAGTTGTTAATTATTACGAAATTACAACTTTGTACTTGAAAATTAATCAGCCAAAAACGTTTGTGTTTAATTTAACAAGCTTTATTAACTTAATATCACTTGAAAGGAAAGAATAACATAACCTATGTTTCTAGTTGAAAAACTAATAGATATAATAGATTCAGGTGATAAAGCTACTGCAATCTTCTTAGATCTGTCCAAGGCATTTGATTGTGTTAATCATAGAACTTTATTGGAAATACTGCAAAATGTAGGTGTAAATGGGGTTGAACTGAAATGGTTTGAATCATATCTTATTGGGAGAAAACAATGTGTAGAACTAACTACAGTAGTTGGTAATAGTATAGTAAAGAATAAATCTAATAAATTAGAGGTGCAAGCTGGAGTGCCTCAGGGGTCAATACTAGGTCCATTGCTTTTCGATGTTTCCATGTCGATGCTCGATGTTTTTGACATCGATAGTAAGGGAATGATGTTTTTCATACATCGATGTTAACCAGCGATGTTTTCGTACATTGATGTTTTATAAACGCGGACTTGCTAATTTTATTTTCAACACACCGTTTTTTAGAAAAATCGTATACAAGCAAGCAAGACCAGTCGGTTAGGAGTGTTAAAGTAACATTAATAGTAAATGTAGATGTAGACATGAGTGACATTCTAGATGATGATGTTGACAGGCTCCTAGTTGGCAGTGATTTAGAGGTATGTCTTCTTGATTTTTCAAAGGAGTCTGAAAATGAACATTTTTTTTGCTGTGGATAAAGCCTACATGGATTTAAAACCTGTGCGTGGGTATCAGTGGGTGATTGTGAATGATGAGTTGGACCTACAGTTTTTGGTGGGCTTCAAACCACCAGGTAAGTGATGATGAAGCAGATAACGTGAAGTTTTCTTGCCAGTCACTCATCCAAGAACAGTCAATTTTTATTGCTTCAATGGTTTTACTTTAAAATAACAATTTATTCTAACAAATTACAGTCATTGAAGGATCAAAGAGTAGTAAAATATTATATAAAGCACAGGTTATATCAGGATTGAGTTTGGGGACACTTGGGCCCCTCAGTTATAAGCCGATTTGATTGTAGGGCTGTGAGGGACTCATTTGTCCTTCACTTAAAATTGTGAGATTTGAACTATACTATCAAAAAAACTTTTTTGCATCAACTTAAATCATAAGAAGAAAAAATCAATATCAAACATTTGTACTTTGGTAGCAATGAGTGAATGATTTTTTCCTAAAACATCGATGTTTTGCACTGAAATACATCGATGTTTAGAGACTGATGTTTTCCTCACATCGATGGTATGGTTCGATGTTAACATCGATGGTCAACATCGATGTTTTCCCATCGATGCTCATCCCTACTAGAGCTCTATAAATACCAGGTACACGCAGCCGCCATTCCGTTCCTTAACTGAAGGAATGAAATTCAGATGTACACCAGAACTTTATAGTTGCTTGTAGGCAATACTTTATTGCAATCACAAAATGTGTTGAATAATTAACAAGTAATCTTCATCTACTCACATAAATATAATGCAGGAGTTTAGGAAAAGTTGTGACTTTTCAACATCAAATAATTCATTCCACTTACTTATATTTCCTCCAACTTCCAACTGCATTCCCCCCCCCCCACAACAGTTTTGTGTTTTTAGAATTGGATGGAGTAATAAAAATTATGTTTATCATTATTCCATTATCGATTTATAATTATAGAATATAATTGAAGTTATAAAATGTGTAAAACTCATCTTACAAAGTCTGGAAGATGATGTTGATTTCCATTTGTCACGCCTACAATTTTGTAACCAAATTCTCTCCTGGAGTTATTAGTGGGAAAACAGAACGTTTGAAATCCTTGACATCATTATTAGAACAATTAGGTGCAGAGCAAACCCAATAATCTTTTTTTAATTGAAAATTCAGAGGCAAATTCATTACACACCCAATGTAATGCATATGAAAGATCGTAAATCCAAGGAACAGGATGGCGACTGCGTGTACCCAGTCTTTATAGAGCCTTAGTAATGGCGGATTGGGGCTTGTGACGTCACACTAACAGCTAGGGCTCTGTAAAAAGGAGGTATGCTCAGCCGCCATCTTGGTTCGTAGAACTCGATCGAAAAGCTTGAGTTAGATAGACGGAGTGGATGGTGTTAGAATTTTAAGATCAATTCAAAGTGCAAAATGTTTTACTGTTCAGCACTTAGCTTTCATTCTCATGTCCCTCACTTCATTTATCATCTACTATGTCTATTATGCTCAGGGGTATGACAGAAACGTGTGCATTAAAATGCACAGAATAAAGTATTACAGAGCTACTAAGTGTAGGTAATAAAAATATTGATTTCTGCTTACTCCATTCATATCTGAATCCTCATATTTACCTTCACAATTTTAATCATTGATATAAGTTGACAGAGGTATGAAATAAAAAATTAACAAATTCAAATGAGAAAAATATTATTTTTTTTGAAATTTAGCGAATAGGCCTAACACTAGGAGCTTTTTCAGAGCATAAGTGTCCATAGATTACACTATCAAAGATTTGATAACAAGTTCCTTAAAAGTTCTTTAAAACATTTGAAGAGTGATGCTATACAGAAGGTCACTGTAGTCTAGTGTTTAAGGCGCCCGACCTTTGAGCACTTTGAGGAATTCAAAAAATTTATTAAATTAAAATACTATTTTATCTCCTGGATTTCTTGTTCCATGACAAACTGCGTTGTTATTATTAACTTTTTAAGTGAATTCAACGACTTGCAGTCAAAATATTTATTAAGAATAGGTAGAATTTACTTATTCTGTAGGCCGAACGTTTTCGAATCTTGGAGATCCATTTTCAGAGGCAATTTTTTGCCTCTGAAAATGCATTTTTGGTCTTTTTCAAAATCCATTTTTGGCCTCTGAAAATGGATCTCCAAGATTAGAAAACGTTTGGCCTACAGAGTAAGTAAATTCTACTGATTCTATTCTTAATAAAAAGTTTGACTGCAAGTCGTTGAATTCACTTAAAAAGTTACTATTTTATCTCCTTGAATATCGTTCAGGAGTTAGTAGTTTGAGGGTACTTTGTCTGTAAAATTGGTTTAAGTAGGGGTATGCAGAAGAAAAAAGGTTGGGAACCGCTGGTCTACACATGAACAAAAACTAACAAACTATGCTATGTAATCATAATATTATATTATTGTCTTTTATATACTCGTTGGATAGGTCATTGTTGATGTAATTGACCAAATTCAGCTATTAATGATAGGCCTACTGATATTAATTTCATGAAGATAATGGGTTGCAATAATACGTGACAGATTCAAGATGTAGCCTACCATATTTTCAATAAGCAAATTGATCAAACACAAATAGCTTTATCTTCAACGTACGCCAATATTGTATATGGTACAGTACCTAGTCTAAAAAAATAGTTCAGATATCAGAATATTCTCACCATCTATATGTATAGATTTACGTAAATTGCCTTGCAATCATCAAATGTTTGAGTGCAGAGTTACATATGAATTCGAATTTGGCTCCTAATGCCACGAACCAAGATGGAGGGTGAGCATACCCCGTCTTTATAGTGCCTTACTAACAGCGGCTATGGACGCTGTTAGTGTGACGTCACAAGCCCCTATCCGCCATTACATGTTTCCAATCAGCTTTATAAGTCCATTTAAAATGCATGGGACCAATTTTTAGTTGCGATTTATAATCAAACAAAATGGTTATGTGCTTTCTCCCTGATTGAAAACATTACAGCGAGTTTAAGGTTTGCAGTTTTTATAGATTTCCAAATGATCCCAACAAAAATAAAAGCTGGATCGCTGCAAAACGTGGTATGTACTACATGCATAGGTTATGTTATTGTTCTTTCGTTTCAAGTGATATTAAGTTCATAAAGCTTGTTAAATTAAACACAAACGTATCGGTTGATTCCTTTTCAAATACAAAGTTGCAATTTCGGGTAATTATTGAGTATCCGAACTTTTCGATTTTTCCAACAATTTTTTTTTGTGACATCTACACACCCCATGAAGCAATAATCCGTTGAAATTTTTTGGGGGTCGCGTCTCTTTTACCCAAAAATTTAAATTTTCGAAAAAATTTTTTTTGACAAAAATTTTATTTTTCATTTAAAAAATTCAAAATTTGCAAACATATTATGAACTCCCAACTATAAAACCATATAAATCAAATTAATAATCACATATCTGAAGAAAACTAAGCTTACTAACCTTTCAATACTTGGGGGGATACAACTCCGCAGCCGCTTTAAAAAAATAATGTAAACGCTCTTCACAAATAAATGTTTGTCGGGGTGGCTTTAGGTGCAAAAGTATTGACACCAAATAGAAATATTTTTCTATTGGGAGTCTACAATTGTCCAAGAACGAGCCCACCCTTGCCGAGCCAGTAAAGCCACAAACCGCAGCCGCCTTCTTCCCACGTCGAATTTTTTTTGACAGCGAAATTTAAGATTTGATTTATTCACAACTAACTCCGCACCACACTTTAAACACACCGAAATCTCTTTAAAAATACCATGGCTGAACAAAAATTCAATCACGTCCTTTTCGCTAAGGCATAACTTATAGATTCTAAAAATTTTAGCTTGCACTCTGTATCACACATTTCACATAATGAATAAATATGAATGAATATTTTCCATGTGATCTAACAATAATTGTCGATCTGACCAAACACAAAATCATAGCATTTCAAAGAAAACATATGTTTTCAAACTATTATATTTTTGGATTGAATGGTTACTTGACCGACCTTGCTAAGCTCTAGATGACCGACCAACCAAACCTAACCTAGCCTAGTCTGGCAGTGTTACAGTGTGATGGAAGTATTCATACGCGGAAGAAAAATAGTTCCATCAGAAAACTCTAATTTAAATGCCAAATAAGCGTTGCCCCCACAAAATATCAGTGTATTATTACTTACTAGTGTGTTTTGAGTGTGTGGGGAAAAAATTGTTGGAAAAATCGAAAAGTTCGGATACTCAATAAATACCCAATTTCGTATTAATTAACTACTGATGACTTGTTGTACATCTATTTCCTATAATAGAAGCAATTTAATTGCATGTTAAGTTATTCGACCTGATCATTACCCAGGTTTTATTGATCTATGTGACAGTAAATTGAAAGGCGCTAATCAATAAAGATATTAGTATATTATTAGATGATTTGACTCTATATTGGACTAACATAACATTCCAACTTCATCACGAATGGCAGTGATAGATGAATTGGTTATTCAGATGTACTCATTCATTTCTACCCTTACGTGTAAAAATATTAACTTAATTAGCCTACCTGTACTTCGTATGGGGTTGATGCATATTTTCTATTGTGCTTATTGCATTCTGAAATACAAAACAGTGATCACCTGTTTAAAAGTGAATTTTACCAACTTTTGAATTTTAACAAAAACATAGCTAGCCTATATAGCGCTTTATGATAACTTGTGCCTACTTCCTATTTTCCTTAAATATTTTTAATTGTATGTGGGTTTCTCTAACAAATGTTACTGTTCAGAAGATATTTGTTCCAGAAGAGCAGATAGAGAGCCATCTACACATTCATTGGTCTGCAGTTACCAAAAATACAGTTCATATATCTTATTGAAGTAATAGATTAACATTCAAATCGAACACAGTTTTTCTTGAGGGCTTTTTGTTCCTTAGTAGTTCTCTCATTCCTAGCTCCTTTGATGTATAATTATTTCTTGTTTTTGAAAATTGTGTTTGATAAAACTGTGAAGATAAAGTGTGAAATAAATTTATTCTAAGCTAGAACTTTGAAAGCTTCAACTATACATTATACCGTCTACTTCATGCCACGAATTTAGGCGGCTCAAAGAAATTACAGTGTAGCAAAAACAACTGACTGTGGCGACAAACCATATATGACTGCTAGCCTTATCAGACTCATAGACTAGGCAAGTGTGTTATGATTAGTGTGGTCAATTCGAGCATTGAGGTTGGAGATTCTCTACTATCATGTGCTGGCAACACCGTAATTTATCAGAGCAGCCTAATTTCGTTGTGTGAACTGTTTCAATTGTCTATGTATTTATAGGAAAATTAAGGAAAAATTGAATGATTGTTGAACTTTCAACATTTACAAAATATTCTAGTGAGTTACGGTGCTTGCACAGTGGAGCACCCAGTACTTGATGATAGTCACTGCTGCACTGCTTGGCGGATTGGCCGTTTTCACACACACCGACACGGCGCCGGCACGACACCGGCAAGATGTCGTCCCGGTGTCGTGGGGGTTGAGATACAATGCTGCCAAATGGAACAGCTTTCACATTCACCGACACGGCACCGGCATGTCGTTGGCAGCATCACTCCCGCCGGTGCCGGCGCCGACACTTGTGTGTCATCCATAGTTTTGAACAGAATTTGGTCATTTTGTCAACAGTTTGAGGTTAGTTACTGAAAAAAACCGTCTGGTACAGTACGATGGCTGATTGGTATGATGTTGTCACCCTAATTGAATCAGTCGAATCCGAGCCCTGTTTATGGGACAAAACTATAGAAGAAAATAAGAACAAAATCTTTAGAGACAGAAGCCAATCTCATCCGAGTGTCTTGTTTTTTGATTTCATCACTTAAATTCACTAATATATAGTCAAAGTTTCCTTACAGTACTCATACGAAAACAATTAAAAAATTTTGTTGGGTTTGTCACTAGCTTATCAAATAAGGTGTAATACAAGCCATCCAAATAGCGAACTTTTATTATTGGGTCAATCCAAAGTTGTCTATTACGACTGCGCCTTTTATGTCGTAGATATAATAAATATAACAAATACAACCTCCTGTTGTAATCAGCCCTCGTACCGTTTTGAACTGTGCCGCCCACTGCAAAATAAGGTTAGTTCTTCACTGACAGCCAGATGCCGTGTCGGTAAGTGTGAAATGCTTCAACGATGTCGTGACGATATCGGCGCCCGGCGCCGTGTCGGTGTGTGTGAAAACGCCCATTCGAGCAGTGTGAATACCATCAACCCACAGCATGTGTTTGATTTCGCAGTGGTGACTATCATCGAGTATTGGATGCTCCACTGCGCAAGCACCGTAACTCAATAGAATATTTTGTACAAATCTCACCTTTTAGAGCATCGCCTGAAAACTCTATTAATAGATAACTAACAAGGTACTAATAGAAATCTACTATTTCTTAGTAAATTGTAAGTGTTATATAAGTAAATCATCATTCAGCAGTGTTTTATTTACATTCCTGGATTTCTTGTTCCATGACGAACTGTGTTGTTAATATTAACTTTTTATGTGAATTCAACGACTTGCAGTCAAATATTCATCAAGAATAAGTAGAATTTACTTACTCTGTAGGCCGAGCGCTTTCGAAACTTTGAGATCCAGAAGGCTTCTGAAAATGGATCTCAATGATTCGAAAGCGCTCGGCCTACAGAGTAAGTAAATTCTACTTATTCTTGATGAAAATTTGACTGTCGTCGGATTCACATAAAAAGTTAATAGTTTTATTAACATTAATGAGGTTTTCAATAATGAGACTATCAATAAATAGCATAGATTTGTTGAAAATGTAGTCTGGATGTCATCAAAAACAACACTCAACTGAGTTCTTCAAATAACTGGTTGAAAATGTTCATAATTAGAATAAAATCAAACAGCAATTGTAACGGTCCTTGACACCAAAGTAGTGGCCACGAAACTATATGGGTGAGTAGAATATTGTAAAACCTGATAATACTTTGTAAAATTAACACTATGTTGCCTATTTCTTCAAGGCTGATGTAAATAACTATGAATTCTGCACTTTACAAACTCTAGCAGTCGCATTTCAATTCACCTACATATTTTGATGGGCACTAACTTATCACAACATTGGCCAAAGGTGCTTGCACAGTGGAGCATCCAATACTTGACAACAATTACTGTCGCAAAATCAAACTCATGCTGTTTAATGGAGTATAACAGATTGAGCTGTGTGAATACCACCATTCCGCAGCAAGTGAATGATTTTGTTTTTGTGACTGTCATCGATTATTGGATGCTCCACTGTGTAAGCAACCTAAAACCACTAGTAAATGCAGACATTGCATTTACAGCTACCTGTACCATACAAATCATCGGGTCTATTACGTGCATAATAATAATAATAATAAAGTTGTGCAAGTCACAGTACCTACCAGCAATCATACCGGTAGCACTTGTTTAACTTCTATAGAACAGACTATAGAATAATGCTGCAATTAGTCTTAGTGGCATGAACAGAGTACAAAAAAGTATTGAGAGACCAGACTAAATTGTAGACAGCCTAGCTGCAAATACCAAAGATTTGGTTTAATATTAAAATTCGTTAAAGCCTATAAAAGGAGGATGTGATGGAAGTTGGAATGGTTCCCCATACAACAATCAAGTTTACATGATTAGGAATCGAGTTGGTATACACCCAACGCTCTTAAAAATTTGCAATTTTATTTATCGATGAAAATCTAAAAAAAAAATTTTATAAGCCCATTAGCGTCATAGGTTATTACATACCTTCGCATTGTATGATCTGTTGCACATACTTGTTTGCACTACACCTTCCAAATATTTTAATTTGCCATCGTATTTTATACTTTTTACCGTGTTTGGTTTATCCCCCAAAATATCTCACTATTTCCCCTAATTTGATGGCCATAAATTGGCTTTTTAGTCTAATCGTATAATGCTTCGTAGCCTACACCTAACTTGTACGCCTAACCTATGAACAAAATACTATGAAAATAGTTCTATATCCAATATCACAACTGAAAAAAGCCTGATACTCAATCCTCTGGTATTCTGGTACATGAAAAAAGGACTCAAAACTCTTAGAAATTTGTAATTTTATTGCTTTTGATAAAAATCTGAGACACTATTTTACGCCCATATAAATAACATGGACACCTAGCAACGGTTGATTGGAAAAACTGGCTCCCTAGCAACGAAATACGTCATCACTAACAGCGTCCATTGATGATGGCGTCTGTTGGAGCGAAAATTCAAACCCGATATGTAAGATCTAAATAGTGAAAAAGCTCTACTCTGAATAAGAATATCAAACATAATGCTATCCTACAAATTCTTATATAATTTCAAGCTCTACATAAACCAACAAATATCCCAAATTTATGTCAAATATTGAATCATCAAGCCATGACAATATAGGCTGAACTTGTTATCACAAGCCAAGTACTGCATGAATGTTTAGATATATTTTTTCGTAATTTATTTCTATAAAAATTATTTAAAATTTTTAAAGGAAAGCTCACATATTCCCTGAGACCCATTTTGAGTCTCCCTATGAAAATATTAATTTTAGTGCTACATTTATGCTTTATATATCAACTCATGCTTTGGCTGACCGATTTATAGGCCACATTGCCGAAAATTTGTCAGCTGTTCTAGGACTTTTTCCGGTTCCCAAAAAAAGTTCTAGAGAACTTACTAGAAAAAGACTGAAGGAGAAGGATGCAGGATTCGCGTGTCCCATAATTTGCTTTAATTTTATAAATGTAGCACAAGTGTTTAAAGCTCCTAGTAAATGTTAAATATTTTTGACCGTAAGTTTTTTATATTGTAAAAAAAGTCAAACTTAAATAAACCTAGCGATTAAGATTACCACCACCGACTCCAAAAAATACTGATGTCCACGAGGCTGAAAAAACCAAGAGCATCGAAAAAGGGGGCTGAATACAAGGAAAGTGCGTGAATTAAATCCTGATCAGGTATAATTATCGTTATAAAAGTTTTTTTGAATTTCATGGCCAATATTTCAAATCTCGCCGCATATATATCATCAGTGTAACATACCAAATTGAATTCATGTAATATCTGGTAAAGACGTTCAACATTAATTAGTGATTCCTAATCAATTTAAAAACTCAAATTTCATTCAAGAACTTAAAGAACATTTTGGAAATTAAATATCTCGATTGGAGATTATTTCATCCTTGTCATACAATTACTGAGTCACATGATTTATTTGATTGGCATTAATACATTTTTTTGTTGTTAATTGACTTTTGTGTATTTTTCTCTTGGAGTTTCTTGCTTGGTATTAGACTAAGTACACGTTCTCGCACACATAGCCTAGGATCCATTTGCCTGTGGTACTTCATGAGAAGGTCCAGTTGTGGTTTCAAGGATACCTTGACTGATCTTAGCATAAAAGGTTCAGTTGCTTCAGTGAGATCGTCTATATAGTCTACCAGAGAAATCCTCTGTATTAAAACAATATACGAGAATAAGGGTTCAAGTAGGCCTACCTTGCAAATACATTTCCACTTTCTATTTCAACTTGAGTTTTTATCTGGTCCACAAAATTCACTTTTGAATAAAAGTTCTAATTAATAAAAACAATATTATCCTATCAATCTTACACTTAAAGTTCAATTAATATTTTAGAAACATTAAAATTCAATATCGTAGGCCTATTTTTCCAAAAAAAAATTGAGGAAAGTAATGACATTATGTTATTCTAACCCTTTCCTAGAATGAATAGTTGGACTAATAATAGCCTATTCTTGTTAATAAATAAAGTATCATGTACTGCTGCAATATATTTATTTTTATTGTCAATTAAAATTTAAGTACAGGACTAACGCGAGTGCATAAAAATAATGATATCGCTGACTTTTTTTGAGCGATTGCTCCTCCTCTACCCCCTCATCTGTACAATTCCAATTTCGAAGAGAGGGTCATGACCCCCCCCCCCCCCCCCCCGGTGTTTGGGACAACTCTCAATTTCGATAAACCTTCAAAATCTCTACTAGTGCAATTTAGAAAATTCAGTTTGAATGAATTATCGGTGGGGGGGGGGGGCAACGCCAAATAATAATATATTTGACTTTTAGCAAAGCGAGTAAAAGAGATGTGAGGGGGAGTGGCTGCATAGACAAAACCTTTGGTAGGGTATAGGCTACGTTACATCTAGTATATAGTATTTCTAACACCGATTACGTTCAGGCAAAAGTCATTATAGAACAATCTCATTTCAAAATTCACATTGTATTTAAATCATGTTTTTACTCATAATTATACTGGAGGAATGCATTTCGCTTCCAAAGGAGGAATACATTTTGCTTCGTCAGACTAAAATCAAAACTGACACTGTATTTCTACTAAAACCATGATTTTTACTAACTTTTACTGAAGGAATGCATTTCGCTTCCGAATAGAAGCTTCATCAGCCTAATATCAAAACTGACATTGTATTTCTATTTAAATTACGATTTTTACTCATACTGGAAGAATGCATTTCGCTTCTGAGGAGAGTCTTCATCAGGTTCACTTTTGCGTGAAATAGACGATGTTTTGAGAGGTATCAGTTGTAACAAGTTTCTCTATGCCATAATAAAGTAGCTGGTGGGCCGAAAACCCAAAATATACAAGACAAATATTTATTATTTCTAATCAGTCAAAATTATTGCATTAAATGGGTATTGGAGTTCATGAGCATGAGACAGCTGAGATCTAAATATTCAAGACTTGGTCTCCTAACTGTACCTTGCTTATATATGTGTTTGAATTTACATTATACATGAAAAAGAGTGATAAAAACCAAAAAATTGACATACATTATTATAATGCACGAAGCCGAGGAGATTATCACTTGAGTTAAAATAGTAAGTTATTTGGACAAATACCTAACAGCTACCGCAGTTTTTAAAGAATCTTGAAAATAACAAAATGTTTGAAAAACAATTGGGAAAATATTTAGTTTATAAAGCCCAATCACAACTATTTGAAATTTCAATTACTGGTATTAAAAATGGTAATATTCTGAGTCGCAATAGTAAGTTATTTATACAAAACCCGAATTATAGTAGTAGGAAATTCTACAAGCACAGTTTCTAGTCTTGAAAATATTGAAAACTTGAAAAAAATAATTGAAAAAATATTTAGTTATAGCTTTTTAGAGTGTACAAGAGTTCCTTTCAGATCAAAATTGAACCTCACCTCAACTAATTGAAATTGCAAAAAAATTATGGTAACTAGTGTAAAAGAATGGCAATATTCTGATTAACAACAGTAAGCTATTCGAACAAAAACTTAGTTATATTGGAAGGAAATTCTGTAAGCTTCAGCAGCCTCTAGTCTTGAAAATATAGACGCATTTATTGTTTATTTATTGCGACAAAATTGCAATTAATGCGAAGATGCAACAGACTCAAGTCCAAAACTGCTCTCTTCACAAATATTGAATTTGTTATATTGTCCAAAACATTGAGGTTAGCATCAATACTGAAACTTTAAATTTACCAAAACACTCCACTCGACAAATAATGAAATGATTCCTATTCACTTGAAGGCAATCAATTCGAAAGTTCACTCAAAACACTGGAAATAGTAAATAGTTGTCAATAATATCAAATTTTGATAGAAACTGTCAAGCCGAAAAATACAATCTTGTATTTAAAAAACAATTGAAAAAATATTTAGTTGATAAAGTTTTTGATAGTGTAATATTGAGATTGTACTTGTGTAACTAGTTTATAAGATAACATTGTAATATTACAATATTGTATTTTGATCTGACTTGTCTTTCTTTACTCCTTAGCCACAATATTCAAAACGTAATCTTCAAAAAATCAATCTACACATAAACAACCTCAAAAATTAAATTTTTGGAGTTAATGACATTTGCCTGAACGTACAGGATAGTATTAAAAAAATAGCTGACACAGCATTTATTGAAAAAATTGGCTGTACTCACGTGAAAAACAGTAACGTAATTTCGCACTTCAAGTGGAACTTCATCAGCTAGCCGTCAAAGTTGTCCTTCTTTGTTCAAGTTGGATGTGCTCAAATACCTGGAATTTGATCTGCTCATCGCTAATGCTAGATTCAATTTTTTTTTAATTCTCATTTTAAATACTTTTTTAAATTATAAAATATTCTCATTGTTTTAAATATTTCTTTATAAAGTTTGATACGTAAATACCTCAACATTCTTTTATTTTCGTCAACATATATAGTTTATTTTAGTGGTTACACCGACATGCCACAAATTTCTCATGTCATTTTATAATTGATCAACCTACTGATAATAAATAAACCTACACTTTTAGGTGGGTACCGAACCACCGGGAAGTGATTTTACAGCAGAGAACAAATGGTAATAAAAAAAATAATAATAAAGAGTTATTTTTATATACAAGTTATTTGCATATGTATATTATGTTGTAATCAGTATTAATTCGATATATAACTCATGTTCTTTGTGATTTATATTGAGTGCTCGATTAAGAAAGCATGCAGAAGAAAATAACCGCGTAACAAACTATAAAGCCACATCATTACACCATTCAAAAAATGTAAATGCAACTATTATTTAATTAAATCAATCATTCCATTCCATAACAAACCATAAATGCAATAAACTAGGAAAATACAAGCATAAAATACAACCCATGCACCAAAGAGGTCGAACACTCAACATAAAAAGAAGTTGTAGAACGAGTTTATCTCAATAAATAAATATAAATCTATAAGATGTAAAGTTAATAGCAAGTTATGCAAGACAAAGTTTTGTAGGCTAAAAGGACCTTGACAAAAAGTTAAAATGTAAAGTTAATATAATATATTCATTAGCCTAATATTTTAAATTGCTATATTTGTATTTTGTTACTATGTTATACGAATTAGTTCGTATAACTAATATAAACTAATCGTGAATAGTTTGAATATGAAAAAAAAAAAACATTTTTTTAGTATGAAGCCCACATAGGTCGGAGACCTGTGCGTGGGTAATACGTTGGATAATTGTGATTGATGAGTTGGAACTACAGTTTTAGGAGAGTTCCGAACCAACGGAAAATGATTTTACGGCAGAGAACTATCGTTTTACAAAGAAATAAAGAAAGTTAGGTAAGATATAAGGTTGCACAATGACAATGATTAAAGTTAATATAATATAAAGTCGTGTAAGGACAATTAAATGATTTGTTTTATACAATAGACGGAGTCTTCGAAACGTGAATATATAAAATCCTGTAAAATAAACAGCTACCTGTTATCTGTCGACGTTACCTGATATCTGCTGACAGTTATCTGTCGACGAAACTTTAACGCTGGAGAATAGAAGGAATAATTGATGATGGTGGAGGAGGCGGGAGAATAAGAATGATGAAAAAATAAAAAACATCGAGAAGAAAAGGGAGAAAAAGAAAAGAAGAAAAATAAGGAGGATAAGAAAAAGATTTTATTAAATTTCAAGTTAGGTTATTACACATCCTAAAAATCGCAGATTCAATAGAATCGGGCAACCATCAGGTACATTATAAATAATATACTAGCAGGTTGTCCGATTCAATTGAATCTGGATTTCTAATCCAGAAGGTGGATTTCCAGAATCTAGGATGCGTAGCAATCCAACTACAAATTCAAATAGACTCTTTTTTTTCTTATAAAAATATAAATAAACAGGAATACACGAGTTAATTAGGACTGATATAAAAGTGTTTCACGGGAGATAGTATACATATGAACATACAGGAAGTAGGGTTGTGTTGCTAGAGCCTTATTATACAGACACCCTTATTATACAGAGCCTTATTACACTCTAGTTAAGAATTCCACAAAAATACAATAAAATAAATACTAATGTAAATTCCACAATTAAGCCTAAGCGCAGGGGTTTTGGTCGAAATTTTTCATTTTAATTCAAATTATTTTAAATCGTCAAATTGAAAAAAAAACAGGAGAGGAAATAATGAGACATTAAAGAACTGGCGATGTGCATTTTGATGTATACAGGAATTGCCTATCAGCATAAGGAGATTATCACTTGGTAAGTCACAATAGTAGTTTATTCGAACAAAAACCTAGTTATATTGCGTAGGAAACACTACAACAAGCTATCGCAGTTTTTAAAGAGTCTGAAAATATAGAATATTTAAAAAAACAATTGAAAAAATATTCAGTTGATAAAACTTTTTATAGTGTACAATAGTTCCTTTCACATCAAAATTGAGCCTCACCTCAACTAATTGATTTAGTAATTATGGTATCTAGTGTATAAGAGTGTATAATTGTTGATCTGACTTGTCTTGTACT